>BSBK01002282.1:600000-778445 GCA_027943335.1 Chamaecyparis obtusa | reverse complement strand
TATGTATGTATCTATACATATACATATATATATATATAGGTATCTATACATATATATATACTATATATATATAATATATATATATATATATATATATATATATATATGTATGTATGTATCTATACATAGATTATATATATATATATTATATGTATCTATACATAGATTATATATATATATATATATAATATATCATAATATCTATATATAATATATATATATTATATATATATATATATATATATATATATATATATATATATATATATATATATATATATATATATACTAGATATATATATATATATATATATGTATCTATACATAGATATATATATATATATATATATATAGTATCTATACATAGATATATATATTATATATATTATGTATATATACATAGATATATATATATATATTTATATATATATATATACTATATATATATATATATATATATGTATCTATACATAGATATATATATATATATATATATATATATATATATATATATATATATATATATATATGTATCTATACATAGATATATATATATATATATATATATATATATATATATATATATATATATATGTATCTATACATAATATATATTATACTATATATATATATATATTTATATATATATATATATATATATATATGTATATATACAATACATATATATGTATATATACATACATATATATATATATATATATAATATATATATATATATATATATATATATATATATATGTATCTATACATACATATATATATATATATATGTATCTATACATACATATATATATATATATATATATATATATATGTATCTATATATGTATCTATATATATATATATGTATCTATACATACATATATATATATATATATATATATATATATATATATATATATATATATATATATATATATATATATATATATATATATATATATATGTATGTATCTATATGTATCTATACATATATATATGTATCTATACATATATATATATATATATATATATATATATATGTATCTATACATCTATATATATGTATATATCTGTATTATATATATATATATATATACAGATATATACATATATATAGATGTATAGATACATATATATATATATATATATATATATATATATCTGTATATATATATATGTATAGATACATATATATATATGTATAGATACATATATATATGTATAGATGTATAGATATATATATGTATATATATATATATATGTATATGTATATGTATATATATATATATGTATATGTATATATATATATATATATATATGTATATGTATATGTATATGTATATATATTTATGTATACACACACACGCATATATATGTATCTATATATATGTATATGTATATATATATGCATTGATTAAGAAGCATCTGATCTTCCATAGTGAGTCGTTCTTCTACATAATTTCTTCTGTCGCCCATGGTCTCCAACACTTGTTAGTCAAGTAGTCAATAGTTAGATATTTCCTAGGTCAAGTGTCACATTCAACTTCTCAGTCTTTACTATCTTTCATTTATTTATTTTGATAAAAGGTAATAGAATCAATTTACCTAAGAATAATTCCTTACAATCTATTTTGTATTATTATATTTTATGTTTTGAATAATATTATTTATAATATTTTATGTTTTGAATAATTTCATGTGTAATTGGAAGAGATCTCTCATGCAAAGATTCTAGCCCATGTCATCTTGTAATATTCTTTCAATAACCTTTAGTAGAAGGGAAAAGCTCTACTTTATGAATGTTATGATCAACCATAAATGACCAAACCTCCGAAACCAAGAAATGCAAATCAGAAGAGAAGACCAAATACAAAAGAAATTGAAAACCAAGGCATCTTTACTTTGGTGTTATTGTTCTCATTATAGAATAGTTTTATGTAATTGCATTTTTTTAATCATGATTTTGTTGGGTGAGAATTTTTAAGATGTTAACGTTATTTAAAATTTCAAGGTGTGACTATCTCAATAAACACTTATTGGAATATGTTTGGAATTATTTTATAAGTAGTAAAATATTCACTATTTATTAAGAAAGAATTCACTTCAAAATATATTTCTCTCAAGAATTTTTTTTATCAGTTTTACTTGAAAAATGCTTTATAATTTTTAGGATTTTAGTTTGGCTCAATCCTAAAGCTTTGGGTGGATTTCACATGACACAAATCTAATATAGTGAAGCTCACACTTATATTCTTCAATTTATTGTCATGTCTATTTCATATTTTTCAATTGATAAAAGTAAAATTCAAATAACAAAACTCTTAACCAAAAAAATACTATATAATATTGAAAAACTACCAAAAAGTCCATCAAATCACAATTACATTGAGTGCGAGGCATGTTGTTATAACAACATTTATGTAACTACAATTCAGTTACTCAACTGTCATTTGTTTCATGGATATCTTTGGAGTAGCAGTATTTCTTTTGATAAAAAAAATGAGATTTGTTTTGCATTTGAAATGTCATGGTTTTTTGGAATCATAACATCCAAAATACAATTATCACTTTAAGCATGAGGCCTTCAAAGACTCACCTAAAATATCAATTGGACAAACTGCAACAGGTTCTCTTTGGAGGCCAAAGACACTAGAGGATGGAGGAATTTTCATCATCACAAGTTAGCTTGTTAATTTGAGATGGTTCTTCATGAGAAGCGCTTTTTGGCATTTTTGGTTTATGGATTCTATTTATTTCTTTCTTGATACTAACAAATATGAAGAGTGCATACATTGCCAGGGCTATATTTTGAAGATAGGTTTGTGATTTGGCGTTGAGATCAATATAGATTATTTTCTAGTCAACTTCAAAGTATATAAGGTATAAGATCACATTTACTGGAATGTAGAAAAATAAATAAATGAAAAAAATAAGACATAGTTAACACAAATTTGATTTTAAGCTAAGTTAAAAAAATGTGAAAAATATTTCACAATTAAAAGAGATATATTGTCTTAGTTAAAGGATGTTATGCTGAATTCGTTCACTATGGTATAAGATTTAGTTTGAAAAATGAGATAGAGTTGTAGCAATTGGATAATTAGGTGCGGTTCAATTTCAAACCCTTTTTATTCAAACTCAACTCATGTGAAGTTTAACTTTACCCTTCTTGTGAGTTGGATGAGTTACCTTGGTGTATTCAAACACCTAGGAGATTATTGACCTACAGGTGGTCATGTTCTCTTAACATCATTTTCAGGAAAAAGTAAGGCTGTAAGAAAGATTGAAGGTAAAATTCACTTGCATTCAAATAGCTTATAGGTATATGTGATTCTTTGACCTTGTGAAATCAAAATATATTTTAATAATTCATTTAATCTTTTTTTGTATGATCTAACTGTAGAAATGAATATATTAAAATACTAGAATACAACAATAATTTGCAAAACATGTACTAAATTAATTCACAATGAATAGTTAAAAAATCATGAAACATGATGTTTTACTTTATTCTTTTCAATTTCAAATTTAACCTAAAGCAATATAAGATCAAATATTTTTAAAAATCAAAATAAAGAACAAATATATGTAAAATAAATATAATAGTTAATTAATTTAATGTTAAATTAAATTAATAAATTATTATATTTATATTTAAATTTATTAAATAATAAATTAAAAATATAAAATATAAAAACAAACGATATCAGAAAAATATACAATACCATTTTATTCAATAGATGTGATATATCAATATCATAAAATTTTCAAAATCATTTGAATATGGGTAGTAGTTTTGGATTTTAAATTTAATTATCTTTTTTTTCTTTTTTGATAAGTAATAGGTCGAAGCCAAGAGTTTTATTTTATTATTAAACTCAAAATTATAGATCCACCTCTATTTGATGTGGGCACTAGTAGGAAAGAATAGAGTAAAGAAAATCTCCAGTCTTGCCTAGAGCTCATTGAGTCTAGATCATTAGATTGTGAATCTCATTCTTGTGGATGTAGCTCAAAAGCTAAAGAAGGACATTAACTCTCTTTTTAGATATCTATATAGTCCTAACATTATGTTTACAACTCTTGCCTCCAGAATATACATGATACATAGTTTTCAAACATTACATTGTGTATCTTAGTACTAGTGGGCATACTTCGCTTATTGCCATATTTGGAATAACAGATTACACATTGAATATTGCATATTTTAGATAGGCCCAATTTATTGACATCTCAAGAAAACCCTTTATTCTTGAAGGTGGTTCCACAATTTTCTATTTTTCCCTTATCATCTTGTTTCGGTTAGTACCTATTAAAACATAAATATGCTTCAAATTTTTTGTTGTAGGTTAACACATATTGTAAAACTCATAATTGAGCTCATTTGACAAGCCTTTATTGAAAGATATTATTCACCTTATCAGGAAAGAAAAAATAAACAACAATCTTAATAAGTTAGTAAGTATATATCCATAGATGTCTATTAGCTATAGAAAAATCATACACTATTTGGAAATGATTTTATTTGAATTTCAATAAGTCCCATTAAACTAGCCACCTAACCCCCATGTCAAATATTTCAAATGATTTTTATCATATTTCTTGACTAGGAATTAGAGCACAACAACCATGCCAATATAATTGTCTAAGAACTAATGTTGTAAAGGTTAATCTAAAATTGCAATGGAAATGAAAGTAAATCAAATAGATTGTATTCTTATTTCATAAGCCATGGTAAACTTTAACTCAAATCCTATCCATCTAAGACTTGATTCTAAGAGCTATTAACTATGGCCTGAAAACCTCCAATTAAACAAGAGAAGAGAGAACCAAGAGTACTCTACAATATTAATATAATAGATCATAAATATGTGCCATAGGAAGGGGCCAAATGGATACCCATTTTCAAAGACAAGTACCAAATGAGAATTTGGGATAATCCAAGCCTAGTGGTCTGGGTAACTATCTATATATGTGCTTTCTATAATACCCCTCCCATAGTTTATTTTTTGATTTAATTGTCTAGAGTCTTTTAAGATACTTTTCATGTGTATATTAGATCCTTAGATAGATTTGATGTTATTTACATTTATGGTTTTGCTGACCCCATACTTACCTGTTTATGGTTGGTGTATGTTTTATATTTCTATTTGATGTTCCTGATATGGTTGAGGGACAGAGTCATAGTTGCTTGCTTTTGAGATCCACACGATCAGCTGATCCCCTCCATTGTCTGTTAAATATATTTATACATGTATGTACATGCTCATATTTTATGTAGGATCTCAGGTACCATGCATTGACTTCCCTGAATTATCAAGATGAGCCTACCCTATCGCAATATCTTAATGATAAGAGAGCGGAGATAACATATAGGTCCAATCCCAACCTAAGCCATTAATTGTTTTGAAATAGTGGACAAGTATATGATTTTATACCTATTCAGATTTGTCAAAATGATGTAAATTTGTGAGCCCTTCCTTTAGGCTTGATTGTTGTATTTTGGTTTAGTCATTTTTGGTTTATGGTTGCATGTTATGTGGTTTGATCTGGTTTTGATGTTAAAATGGATTGAGAAATTAATTAGGATTAATTAAATGAGATTAAATAGTTACACCTTATGATACATTAAAATATCAAATATAAGGTTAGTTTTTGATTAAGTAAAATAGGTTTTATAGGGATCCTGAAACCCACAACAGTAATAGTTCGAAAGAAAGGTATGAAAACCAAGCAAAGAAAAGTAGTTTCGAGTAGCTAGGAATAGACCACTATAGGGCTGGACAAGAAGAAACAAAGTAAATTAAAGTAAATCTAAAAAGTAGAGCACCATAACATGCTATGCCAAGCTCCTAAGAATGATAACCACATTTCTTTCGAGGGCCTCCATCAATTGGATAGTGTCTTTAATGTTCTGTACTTGGGAGCCTAGAGGATCAATTTTCTCCTTGTTCTTCTTGGTTTTAGCCCTGGTTCTTTTACCTGGTCCTTCAGTGGGCTCCTTCTCCTCCTTCGTAGTCCTCTGCTCAGTCTTGGAATCCATTTTTTCTTCCATCTTTTTTATCAGCAGCTTCAGGTTCTCATTGGACGTTTTGAGGATTTTAAAATTTTGCTTTGCCACACCCTTAAGGGTTTTTTCCAAGCTTGTCATTTTAGATTCCAAGTGCAGGACCCTAGTTTTCGAGCTTAGCTTTTTCTCTGTGGTCTTATCCTTATTGTCCAAGCCCTAAATTTTTTCCTTGAGGTCCTCAATCTCATGGTAGAGCCATTTGAAGGATCTAAACTGATCCAACATGCAATTTTTGGTATTTTTGAGGAAATCCATGTCCATTTCCCTAGCTTTATCACTAAGTACTACTAGTGCAGGGTCTATCAATTCTTCCTTATGGACTTTTCCATCATTGTCCTCCAGAATCTAGAGATAAATGACCTCCCTGATTATTCCCATTCGCACTGTGTTGATATTGAAATTTCTCTAGACCTTTTTGCCTCTCCCGATATCCTGACTGTTATACTCCCCCCAGAGGCTTCTTCAATTTTGTCTATCCTAATTATTGAGAATCAATTAATTATCTATATTTAATAAATAATTTAATTATAAAGTTAAAATTAATTAATTGAAAAAATTTATAATTATTAAAAAAAGTTAAATTTAAATGTGCCATTTGAGTTAAGTGGTTAGTAGTTGAGTTGCATATTATATATTTATTAAAATTAAATAATGTAACTTAAAAATTACTTTGTTATAAAATTAGAACTCAACCTTTTAAAATCAAGTTTAGTTAAAGTGACCTAAAGTTGAGAAAATTAAATAAATAACTCTTTTAATAAATTAAAGTTGATAAAAACAATGTTGGAGTTTAGTTCTTACTTTTCTGATTTGGAGTTAACTACTTTATTGTTTTTAACAGTTGAATTCCATTTTGTTATTTTGGAGTTGCATTCTTTCAACTCTAGCATTTGAGGTTTCTATATATAAGAGAGCTGCTCGGAGACCATTTGAGATCAATTCTATCGGGTTTTGAAGAATTCCATCTTGTAAAATTTTTGGAGGATCAAAGTTTTGATGTTTTCGAAAGCTTTGGGTTTTCAAGATTTGGAATTGATTTTTGATTCAGCTTTGTGTATTAAGGTAAGGTTTTAAAATCTTTAAAATTTCTCCATTGAAATTATTATCTTCTTCATATTTGATTAAATCTTGTGTGTAAATAATGAGTGTTTGTTAAAAAGATGTGTTTATTTGATAATCATGAATTTTATGAAATCGTTTGGAAGAAAAATTCGATTAAGTTTTCTTTAAAATATTTTCTTTGATTTATTTTCAATTATGGCCTTCTATGCTCTATGTGAATAATATAAATTTATAACTATTTTGTTTATTCTATGTGACACATAAAGTTTAATTTTATTACAAAAATCATTTTATTTACTTCAAATTTATTTTATCTACCAAAGATTTAGTTTTTATTTTATTGACATGTTTTAATTTTTATCCTTAGATAAATGTTGAAATTAAGATATCTATTTTTTTCAAAAAATTATAGAAAGAGCTTTGATATCTCTCATTGTCTATATGAACCTCCATATAGAAAAAGACTCAATCTAGTTCATTAACGAAACCTATAAAATAAATAAATTATAAGAACAAAATACAATTTAATTAACATATGTACATCATAAACAATTAATTATCTAAAGAAAAAATTAGGAAAAAATTCCTTTTTATATGTTAAGTAGTTACAAATCAATTTAAAGTAGAGAATTCTACTATGCATTGTAGATGAAAACTAATGATAAAAAAATGACTATAACATATATAACTTATCATCCAAGTATCTTAAAATCACAAATATTTAAATTAATTCAAAAATAGAGATTTTCCTTATTTTCTTTTTTGTACCAAAGCTTCATTACGAAAGGGTAGAGAACTTTAGGTAGTTTCAAATTACAAGATTAATTGCAGTGGATTGTTAAACTGATTATATGTGTGGAACATCTTAACCTCTTCCTATTTTTTAGTGTTTATGTTCTAAAATTTGGAAATTATAAGAGGAACTACTATCATGAAAAATATAAAAGCATGTTTCAAGTTCATAAATGAATGATATATTAACAAAAATATTTCTATTTTCTATTATTCAAAGAACATCTAGTATCTAAATAACCATCATAGTAGTCCATATCACATATACCTTACATAGACATCAACGAGTGTAATTATCAAGTGAAGGGAAACTATGAGAGCCCGAGTCTCTGGAATGAGAAGTGCAAGTAGCTTGTAAGTTTGAAACTCACTCTTGTGGAGACTGTCATGTGGAATTACAGGCCTGAGAACTCTTACATGGCATCGCCTTATATTGCAGCTACATAGACTTAGTGTACCTCTCATGATGGAGATGTTGTGCTTCGGGTTGAAAACCTGAGTGATTAACTAGGGGTTGGGGCTTGCCATGTACACTTTGCCCTTCTCATTGTTTTGATCCTATGTGTTGGACAAAGGGTTGTTCAGGTTGGAAGCTTCGTATGACCAAGTTGAGGTTTCCCATCGAACAACCATTCGATAACACCATTGTGGTCATTCAACATCTTTTGGGCTTCTCCATACGTTCCACCCATGGGGAAAAAGGGAACGAAGAAGAACTTATGCATTTGATCTACTTTACCATGAGTATGAGTTTGTCTTATACTCCTGCTAAAGTGGGGGCTAAATATACCATCCTAAATGTTAGCACCCATTAATTTGAAAGCTCAAGGACCTATTAGGCCCCATTTTAGTGATCTCCTAGAAAATGGATGTATTTATGCCTGATTTCCTACTTGTTAGATCACATATTTCACTATATTTCCCCCAACACCCTTAATACCTCTCAAGATCTGGAGGTTTCATCTTGAGTTTTGCACCCTCAAGTATATGCCAACCTCAAACAATACCATGGGTCTTAAATATTGATTGGCTCTTGGGCCTGATATAATGTATTTTCCTTTCCTCTTTTCCTTTTTCGGCCTTCATAAATTTGAACCATGAATTTCTATAAAAGTAATCCTTTTCCCTTCATTTGATCATCTACACATAGGACATGATAAAATTGAACAAGCTATTTACATATTTTGCAAGCAATTTTTCATGTTCAAGGTGCATTCAAGGAGGTCAAGCAAGGCATATCAAGCATATGAGCATCTATGACCTAGAATTTGGTGATTGTAGATCCATTGCATTTGTGAAGAAATCTAGCATTCTACATTCTACATGAGCATTCAAGTATTGAAGAATCTTTGTGGATAGCGGATCCATATCCATTCATGAAGATTTGGAAAGCAAGGTGAATACTAATGTTTGTCTGTCTTTTACATAGTTTTCATATTTCATTTTGAATAGGGGAAAATTGGAGCCTTAACAATGAACCTAACATTCAACACTATTCATTTGTAATATTTTGTTTTGAATTGAAATAGCATAAGTAAATTTGGGAACACTTCAAAATTAATTAGGTCAAGATACACACATCATCATGAAATTGATTTGGAAATACTTGATTTTTGAAGTCTGTGTGGAGTTTTGGAAGATTCTGCAACCAGATCTGGGATCAGGAAGCTGAGATAGAGAAAACCCAGAAAAAATTCATCTTTCCGGGAGCAGGTAGTCTTTGACCCTCATAAAAGGTCAAAGGCTAAATTTTTATTTTGAAAGGTCAATTTTGACTTTGTTCATAGATCTCAGAAGTTCAGTGAAAAGGGTACTCAGATCTTTCCTCTAATTCCTAAAATAATGACTGTAGATATCTGAAAAAGGGGGTTTTGGGGGTGGCTATATAGGGTTTTGCCTTAGTCAAACCCTCGTTTTGGTGATCTCCACCTCCACGAATACCCAATTGAAATAGAATGTGTGTGTGTGTGTATGTATTGAAAGTGTAATGGCAAGATCTCATCCTCTAGATCAAAAGCCTAGCATGAATATGTATGAAACAACAATGCATAGATTTGAATAAGATAGAAAAGCATACCAAATGCCCAAGGCTAAAGTACTTCTACCAAACTCACAATCCCTAATTTCTACTCCATGATTGAATCTTTGAATGCTTGAAAGTTGATAATGGTGGCTCAAGGAAGAAAGGATCTCTCTTGCTCCAAGAATGTGTTCACAAAGATGCTTGATGTTAACAATGGCTTGATCTTCTATATCATCCTCTTGCAATCTTGCATCTTCACCATTCCTTGCTTTCTTGAAATCTTCTTGCTCATGAAATTGCTCCTTGAGAACATTTGATCATGAACTTGCTTTATGTTGCTTGGTTGTACTTGGTGAAAATGAATGCAAATGAGAGTCTTTATATAGAGGTTTCAAGGTGAGGCTCCTAGAGCAATGTGAGGACCCATAATTCAAATTTCACCTTGAATTAAGGTCCAATTAAAATAACCAACTAAGGAGGGAAATAATTAAATGAATTTCAAATTAAAACCTTTTCACACTCAGATCCGAGGGCCTGACATTGATTTTGGGGCCCGTCCGGATCAAATTTGAAAAAGGGGCACAAATTCTAGAGGAGGTCAAAGATGACCTCATATCTGACCTAGGTTAGGGATGAGCTCAATGCTGACCTAGGTCAGGGATGGGCTCAACACTGACCTAGGGTAGGGTCGACCTTGACTTTGACCCTGTGGGCCCAGATCCAGCCAGAATCAGGACAAGAGGTCCCAGGGATGCCCATAAACCTAGAAATGAAGTCAGAGTGGGACATAATGCCAGGGAGAGGCATAAAATCCTATGATGATTATGATGAAGGCTAGGAGGACCTATTTCTAGGTCCTACCTAGAAAATAGAGATATGAAAGAGGGAAATTAAGGAGAATCCTTGGGATCCTAACCCTAAGTTCACCTAGAATGAAGAAGTTAAGTGCAGAATGCATCCTAAATACAAGTCTATCATAATAAATGTACTAAAAGAGGGTGCTAAAACTATCAAGATGGAAGTTCTTCAATTTTAAGATGATACATTTAGCTGCCACTTTAGCTTAGATATGACACTACGTGAATATGCAAGCTAAAGTAAGAAAACATCATAGTAAATAAAAGGATATAGCCAAGTCCTCGATGTAAAGATCCTATAGAAAACTATTAGAACCTGCAACACACAAGGTTAATAAAAATCCATAAGTCACCTAGGGCTTACTATATGACAATTTGAGAAGTGTATAGAGCCCCTTATGTGCCCCCTATTTCAGCTTTCTACTTCAGAAGGGTGAAACAGGGTGATAAGAAAAACTCTATATACTAGATATGTAGAGTGTATAAAAGTCCTTTCCTAAACTAATTAGAAATATTCCTAACCTTTCTAAACTGGTTCAAGGAGTTAGGTATCTGAATCAAAATTCCAACGCCATTGACGACACTAAAAATGGAGTTACCGAACTCAAGTTATGATGAAAAGAGTGGATGTCTGTCTAAATGCATAAGGAGGGAAATCCAAGTTTACCCTAAGGAAACCCTAATTTGAGCTTATAAATAAGGAAAAGATAGAAATACTTACTCATTCCTACCATTTTCACATTTGAAATGAGGACACAAGATGCCAAGAAGAGAGGAACTTCGAGCAACACGCCTGGAGACTTTGAGACACGACCTGTCTACCAAATGGTCACTACCTAAGGTGAGTTTGCTATTATCTGCCTTTGTACTTTCCAAATTCCTAATTTATAGGAAAGGTTGACATTGACCTATCTAGGTCAACTTTGACCCATGAAAGTTGAAATTGACCAGAGGGTTTTTGCCAGTTTCTGGGATGAGGTTGACCTTGACCCAAAAAGGTCGACCCTGACCTAGTAAAGTTGACATTGACCCAATAAGGTCATCCTTGATCTAACTAAGGTCAAATTTGACCTAGTTTAGTTAGATGTGTAGATTTGATGATGTTGATGCTTGATATGATGTTTGTTTGTGCTTGCAAGACCTGGTCTTTTTTCGAGAGCATCGCTTTGGAGAGTTGCTAGTCATGGTCAGAGAGAGATTGTCCAAGCTTGATGATGAGGAGATGCAGTTACTAAAGTATGTGGGACTATATTGGATATGAGTCCTTCCACATATCAGACTACACCAAGCCATGTTATCACCTCTGATAGAGAGAGGGGATGAGGATACATGCTCCTTCCATCTTCCCTGTAGTGAGATCATAGTGATATTAGAGGATATCTATAGGATCATGTGGCTTCTAGTCCAAGGTGAGACCGTCAGACCTAGAGCACAACGTGCTTCTAAGGAGATCTGTGCAGACATAGAGTATTGTACAAAATGACTTCCATAGATGCGGACCTGGTTAGATCATGTCCTATTATCATCCATATTGTCGGGCCCTACACCTTTAGTACGGAAGGTGATGCTTTGTATAGTAGCCTTGGTTGTGTTACCCAACTCAAAGGGTACTATAGTTTGTTCACCTCTGACACATATCATATAGAGGATGGAGATAGATAGGACCGTATTCTCTATTAGGCCATTTTTCCAGTGATTGCAAAATCCTGGGAAAATGGCCTTTTTCCCTCCAGTCTTTGTTTTGTTGTCTCTAACCGGCTTGCAGTCTCAATTTTTACTTGCAAAGATGATCCGCGTGTGTTTCATGTTGTATGCTTTTGGCCCCATGCTCTTTAGTGTGTCACCCTACTCCAGCCCAGACCGCATCCTCTTAATTCGCAAAACCCAGAAAAGTTTTTCAAGTCCTAAGGTCCACGGGAAGCATTGTTGAAATTCTGCCACAGTGTCGAAAACCCACGGTGTTTTAGAAAATCCATGTTTTTTTTGACCTTTTTGGCCTGCATAAAACCTGTGACATTTCCAGCTTCCTTGTTTACCTTTGTGTCATGTTGAAAATTCTGTGTGTTCTCGATCTTTCACCAAAAACCTTGTGTATTTTTAACCTTGCCTGTCTTCCTTTCTATCGACTCTCCTTGTTCTTTGTCTTAACTTTGCAAGTGCGACGATGTGGGGCCAGAGGGAGGAGATCAATGGTCGGCATGTGATCACATGGAATATTCTTTTCCCATGCAGTCATGCGCCATCCGTCGGATTTTATTCCATTTTGCCAGGTTGCCTGTTGTGCTAAGTGGGCCTGGTGTCAGAGGGGTGACAGGTGGCTCTTCCTGATTGGCTATCACATGGCCGCATGTCAGAATTTTCTGACATGCGATCATGCGACCACTTGCCAGCTGTCCATTTGGGTCCCGGCTCTTCGTAGTTGGTCTGGATACAGTTTAGTGGTCCCGAAGGCGGTTATGTGGTGGCCTTTGTTTGGCTGTCGCATGGTCGCATAGCCTAGTTTTTGGCTATGCGATCATGCGACTGGGTGCCACGTGGTGTTGGGGCCCGGTGGCAGGTGATGGGGCATCTTCTGGGTGTGGTGGCGGTGTTCTATTGGCTGGCAAGCGGTGGTGTTGTCTTCATGTGGCAGTGGTTCCGAAGGCGGACATGTGGCAACCTGTGATTAGTTGTCGCATGGTCGCATAGCCCAGTTTTTGGCTATGCGATCATGCGACCGCTTGCCACGTGTCCCTGGGGCCTATCGGCAGAGTGGTGGTAGTTGTAGTTTGGTTGCGTGTTATGTGGCAGTTTGCTGGTAGTTAGTCGCATGTTCGCATAGCCTTTTGCAAGGCTATGTGATCATGCGACTGACATCTTCTATTGACGGTTGCGGTCATGACAGGGTAGCGGTCTGCGGGTGGTCACATGTTCGCATAGCCTGTCTCTGCGCTATGCAATAATGCGACAGGGTGCCACGTGTCCCTGGGGCCCATCTATTTTCTTTGATTGGTCTGTGCTGGTGGGATGTTAGGGTTTGAATGCGGGCCCAGGTTGGGGTATCTTGGCGGTGATTTGACGGTCGGTAGGTAGCATGTTTGTGGCTTGTCGCATGTTTGCATGAGCTAGTTTTTTGGCTTGCGAACATGCGACATGCCCTTTTTGTGGCCACGGTCTGGCGTCGGTGGTTATGAAGATGGCATGAGGAAATGGCCTGTCACATGTTCACATAGCCCACCTTCGAGCTATGCGATCATGTGACTAGGCATAAATTGTTGCCCATTTCTTGTGGTGGTGAGAGATGTGACTGCGCAGTTGTGCGACTAGGGGCAAATAGTTGAAGAACATAAAGCTTGCGAAGTGAAAAGTAGCCGTTCATTTTCAAATTTGAATTTTTTGAAAACTTTCAGTGACCAAAAAGTACCAAATTTATGGAATTCATTGCAGAATAGACCCTGTTCGGTGAGAAGTGACTGGTTTGCTATTTGCAGTGTGGTCCAGGGTGCTATTGGATTGATTGCAGAGCTTGTACCATTGCAGTTGTGTGCTCAAGGCATGTTGCAGGGTGTCCTTTGGAGCTCGGTTTTGTGATCCCTTATACTTGCAGAGAAGATTTTCATGATTGTGGATCAGTTCTGGTTTCTTCTTTCTTGATTTTGATGTGTTTCCCACCCCTGTAATAACTTTTAGACCATTTCCAATAGGTTGGGTGGTTGAGACCCTAACCCTAGCTGTCTGAAGCTTGTTGCATCTGATCTTGAGGATCCCAAGGTAGCTAGTGGTGTAAGTTGCAAAATTTTTTATTTTGCAAGGGTTCCAAAATCTTGTGCTTTTGGTCCCTGGTTTTTTACTGCAATATACTGATAGAGGTTTGATTTGGTGCCTTTTTCTCATCTTGGTGTCATGCCAATTGTATGCTGATCCTGATTGTGTTAAGGAAAACATTCTTGAATCCCAATCTTGTATCTTGTGTATGTCTTCTTGCTTGTCTTTGAGCTCATATATGTTAATGTCACAAAGTGTGTTAATGTATGGTAAAAAAAGAGTATTTTGAATTCATCTTTGAGTTTCTAACAAAGTTAGGATTAAAGCCTTCTAGGTGAATTTAGTGAGTTTGCAGCCAGGAATAGAATTTGATGTCCTTGTGCTTGAGGGAAAGGGGTAATAGGCAAAGCACTTACCCTGGTTTCCATTGTGTTTGACTTGAGGTATTTAGTTGAAGTATACGGTTGGGTGACTCTTAGCCCTGGGATAAGGCACGGGTCCTTTCTTTTGAAGTCATGGCTAACAACCACACAAACATAAACATTCATTTGATAAACCTTTTATAGACTTGTGTTGAGCATTGTATACATCATTTTGAGACTCCTTTGAAGAAGTGAGTCAAGGGTACACCCGCCTGAGCACTGAAGCTCAAAGTGTAGAAGGATCTTTTGATCCTTGTCAGTTGGCCCTCTTCCTTATGGACTTTGGAGTGGTGATAGAGTCAGAGTTTCATTTACATTATCCATCAAAGTGTAAATCTACAAGTTGAAGATCAAAGGGAATAATCCACAACCAACATTCTCATGGGGTCGCAACATGCTAGCTCAGTTATACCATGAGCTAGGTCATCTTGTGAGGTATCAGCGGGAGAGTCTGTCGATATGCACACTCCTACAGATTTGGATGTTTGAGAATTTCACATTTACACGTCTAGAGGGAGTCTCAGTGATGGTAGATGCAAGCACAGTGAGAGCCTTCACATATCCCTTGAGAGATATTTGGTAGTTTGGAGATATGCTCTACTAGAGATTACATCTAGACCGCATTACAAGCATTGATGTGATATGGAAACCCTATGACTGGATGACATAGTGGCCTGATACATGATTCTAGATGAGACATTCACAACAGCGCAAGCAGCTAGAGGATCATGAAAGTCATATAGTGATGCCCTACTATTATGATTGGGTGATGAGGTAGTTTAGCCTATTACATGGAGTCCCTAGAGTAGTACCTCACTATGTACATCAAATGAGATACTATCAGAGACCCAACACCATACGCCAACCATCGATAGAAGACATAGATGATAGTGATGCAAAGGAGATAGAGGACATAGAGGTACAATCAGATGTGACCTATTCAGACATGAGCTAAGATTACATCAGGTACTGGAGTTTGTAGGGTATCCATCCTATCTTTCCCAAGGATTATCCCATAGGTGATCCAGGATTTATAGATGGGACACACTGGGATAATGGAGCCATAGAGGAGGATGATGATATCAAAGATGAGGAGCACATCTCTGAGGGAGATCCCATGGAGGAGGAGGAGAGAGCAAATAGAGCAGATGAGAGAGCGGAGGAAAGAGCGGAGGACATGCCCCTAGTTGGTGATACTAGTGCAGATATACCTATTACTCACACATCACCACTAAGATCATGATGGCCCCCATGGCCCCACATAGAGACACCACCATCGAGACCTAGATATAGCAAGTGTGGAGAGAGTAGTCACTCCATGCCCCCACCATCTAGGCACTTTAGTGATGTCCAAGAGGGAGACCTAGGTCTAAACATGAAATTTGATTGAATATGTGATTTGATTTGAGATAAATAGGTCACTATACTGATAAAAATTTTTCTTTCTATAGCTAGCGTAGTGGAATGGGGGAGATTTATATTCAAGATTCTGAAGGATACAATTATATCCTACTAACTGCTAGCTGATGAGTGAGAGTCTTCCATCGGTCACATAGATCTCGGTAGGCATGCCGACATCTTTGCATGTATCTAGCGAGAGCTCAGATTGTGTAGAGAAAGAGAGGAGAAGCTAATGGTAGAGATACAGAGTCTCTGAGGATGTTCACATGGTATGAGCATATCTAGGAGCCATACATAGATAAACAAATCTTCATCTTCCCATCATAGAGTAGAGAGATTTGGGAGCCATTAGTCATCAAAGTGACATAGTGATAGACATACTAATAGATAGGGTCGTTGGCCACATATGTATCAAAACTTGAAAAACTATTTTTGATGAATGAAAAATTTCTCTACTGATTATTTCTATGTTTGATTACTATGCTTTCATCAATATAAAACTTAACAGAAAGAAAGAAAGAAAGTGCATAAATATATTCAATATGTAATTTTGCTAAAACTACATAACCTATAATATAAATCTTTATAAGGAATACATAAATACACAAGAAAACAAATGAAATTAAGGATACTAACGTTTAAGATGCATAATATTAATGGGTTCCTTAAAAGAAACACCATCCATAATAGCAAGTTTATAGGCACCCGAACCAAAGTCTTCAATAACAACAAAAAGTCCAAGCAAATTAGGGCTAAATTTTCCTTTTTCGCCTGGTAAAGCATTCACATTTCATTGATTCTCATAAAGAACTAAATCACCAACTATAATTTTTCATCAAATTACCTTGTGATTGTATTGTTTCTAAAGAGTTTTATGATAAGCTTTTATATGTTCTAATGCATGTATTCGTTGTTCATCCAACATTTCTAGCTCTTGTAAGCATTGTTCACGAAAAGTATCTTTATCAATTATCCCATGAAATGAAACATGTAAAGAAGGTATTTCCAATTCCAAAGGCATAATAACATCAGTACCATAGACAAGGTTATAAGGAGAAGTACTTGTGGCAGTACGAACACTAGTCCTACAGGCCCATAAAGCATAAGTCAGTTGAGTATGCCAATCTTTTGCATGCTTACTAACTATTTTTCTCAAAATTTGTTCAATAATTTTATTTGATGCTTCAACTTGTCCATTAGATTGAGGATAGTAAGGAGTTGAAAATCTATGTTGAAATCTATATTTCTCCAAGAATTTAGCGACTTCTTTGTTTTTAAAAGAGGTTCCATTATCCAAAATTATTGTTGAAGGAATACCAAATATCATTATGATATTATTAAGGATGAAATCACAAATAACATTTTCCATTGTTGAACAAAGAGGTACAACTTCTACCCACTTCGTGAAATAATCCGTAGCAGTGAGAATGTAAGTATGCCCTTGAGAAGAAGCCGGTGAGATTTTTCCAATAAGATCAAAACCCCAAACACTAAAAGGACATAGAGAAACTTGATTACGAAGCTCATGAGTAGGAGCATGAATCAAATTACTATGTTGTTGACATTGAGGACATTTCTTAACAAACATGGAAGAATCCTATTCCATTGTTTGCCAATAATATCCCATTCGAAGCAATTTATTAACCAGGGACTTTCCAAAACAATGTCCCCCACAAGAACTAGAATGAGCTTTTGCTAAAGCTATAGGAATTTCAGTTCTATTGAGACATCTTAATAATAATCCTTCCTAAGAGTGTTTGTAAAGCATATCTCCTAAAATGATGTAACGTGTTGTAAGTTTCCTAATATGATTACGCGTGTTCCTTGTTGCTGATTCAGGAGAAGTACCATCCTTCAAAAAAAGAAAAATATGTTAATACCATTCATCTGAATGCAAATTGAAACAATCAGAGGTAATCTTATCAGAAATTGCAGGGCATTTAAGAGTTTCTATAGTAAATTGAAAGTTTTCAGCATTGTTCTCGAGACAAACCAAAGAAGTTGAACTTGCCATGGCATCTGCATGTCGATTATCCTTCCTAGGTAAAGTCTGAATCATATAAGAGGAGAATTGTGAAAGCACATCAAGAGCTAAATCTCTATATTATGTCACTTTAGCATTCTTAGTCTGATATCCTCCTTTAATTTGTGCAACAATCAGTTGTGAATCTCCATATATGTGTAAATGTTTGATATTGAGGGATGAAGCTGCTCGTAGTCCAGCTATAAGAGCTTCATACTTTGCAATGTTATTAGTATAAGGAAAGGTTAATTTATATGATAGAGGGATAGGTTTTTTTTTAGGGTGAATCAAGATGATACCCACACCAGAACCTGTCTTACACTTAGACCCATCAAAATATAATTCCCAAATATCATCCTGTTGAATAGCTAGGATATTATCATCAGGGAATTCTATTGAAGTAGAAAATTTATCTGAGTGAGGACAAGGAGCTTTAGCTAGATAATCTATCAACACTTGTCCCTTAATAAACTTCTGAGAAATAAAATTAAGATCAAACTCAATAAGAAACATTACCCATTTTTTCCAACCGGCTAGAGAGATCAATTTGTGAGAAAAGATGTTTCAAAGGATCAAAATTGACAATCACGTTAACTTCATCATTTATAAGATAATGCCTGATTTTCTGACATGCGTAAACTATAGCTAGACATTGTCTTTCTAAATCTATATATCTTGTTTCATAATCAAGTAAAGTCTGACTAATGTAATACATAGGTTGTTCTTTACCATTATCGTCAATTTGAACTAACAATGCACTCACGACTCGTGGAGTCGCTGAAGTGTATAATTGGAATGGTTTATTGAAAATAGTAGGTTGCAAGATAGGAGGATTTACAAGATACTCCATAAATTGCTCAAAAGTTTGTTTACACTCATCGTTCTAAGAGAAAGTAGTATCCTTTCTAAGTAAGGAAGTAAAAGGGATATTTCGGTCTGCTAAATTAGAAATAAAGCGACAAATAGCTTGTATTTTTCCTTGTAAACTTTGTAACTGAGAAATATTCTTAGGAGGAGGCATATTAACAATAGCTTCAATCTTTTCAATATCTACTTCGATGCCTCAATTAGAGATTATAAATCCTAATAATTTTTCAGAATCAACTCCAAAGACACATTTCTTAGGATTCAATCTCATATTATAACTTCTAATCCTTTCAAATATCTATCATAAAATAGTAATGTGATCTTATCTTTGTATAGATTTTTCCAAGATATCATCCGCATAATCTTCAAGAATCTTATGAATGTAATCATGAAAAATCAGAGTCATAGCCCGCTGATAAGTTGCTCCTACATTTTTTAATCCAAAAGGCATCATGACCCAACAAAAGGTTCCCCAAGGTGTTATAAATGCAGTTTTAAATTGATCTTCAGGAGGGGTAAAGATTTGATTATATCCCAAAAACCATCCATAAAAGATAACAAGGCATGGTCCATTGTTGAATCCACAATTATATTGATATTAGGTAACGAGAAATCATCTTTCAAGGATGCCTTACTTAAATCTCTAAAATCAGTACACATCATTATCTTATTTTATCCTTTTGACATAGGTACAATGTTTGAAATCCAATATGAGTAATCAATAGAACAGATAAATCTAGAATCTAATAATTTTTCAATTTCACCTTTGACTAATAAAGTGATTCGTGGATTCATCTTTCAAATTTTCTGCTTCATAGGTTTCATATTTGGTTTTAAAACAATGTTATGAGTAACAATCTTAGAATCTATATCTGGCATATTTGAATATGTCCAAGAAAAGATATCCTTGAATTCAAGTAAAATAGAAACCAACTGATCATGTTCATCCTGATTCAAATATTTCCCAATTTCTATCATCCTTTTAGAGTTGTTTTCATCTACTTGAATATCAATAGTTTTAGTGGTTAACAAATCACTTCTTATTGGAGAATCCATCGGTAAAGGAACAGTATCATGTTCTTCATGTTCTCCAAAATAAGCATCAATTTTTAAACAGTAAGGCTTTCCTCGTTTGTGATGAAACTTAGGTAGATCCTCATAAACCCCTAAAAATTCCATTAAGGCTTCATCTTTAGGAAAAATATCCAAAGAGCATTCTTGATTAAGGTCAATAAGCAATGGGTTAACCAACTTCAATTGTCTACTGTAAATATGGTTAGCATTAAGAGGAAAAGCCGATGGTTGTATATAATGATTGAATCCTAATCCATATGTATGATCATAAACTTCATTATCCAAAGGTACTTGTATACCTTGCTCATATTAACCACATCCTCTCCCATTAAATCCTAATTTCTTAAGCAAATGATAACCAGGACCATATCGATTAGTCATGTCAGAAGGAGTCCAAGGAGCGACATATGTCACAAGTCATAACAATCAGGCTATATAGTTTCAATTGTTTCATTATTTGAAGTAGCAACAAAGTTACTTTTTAATTCTTCAGAAAGTAGAGAAGAAATAAAAACTTTTTTCTCAAATTCATTTTGTTGCTTCATGAATTCCAAATCAGAGACTTTGTATTCTCCAATAAACGTAGGATTAAAATCCAATGTCCCCTTGTCATCCTTAGTCAAAGAAGAAGAAGATGGAGCTTCTTGTTGTTGAATCTCAGGTTGTTTTATCTCAGATTATTGTATCTCCAATTGTTTTTCAATCTCTTTACTAGCTTGAAGAGGTTCAGATATTTTGACATATTTTGCATTTAAGAAAGGGTTCGGGGCATCATCCGCATGTAATATATACATTAAGTTGTTATAGATGAACCTAACCTTGCGATGAAGAGTAGAAGGAACTGCATGCATAATATGTAACCATGGTCTTCCTAAAAGAAGGTTATAATTGAGAGGTCTAGGAATAATATGAATAGGAGTATTTAGAATAACTGGACCAAATTTAACGGCTAATGTAACAATGCCCAAAGTTCTCTTCGTAATATTGTCAAATCCATGTATAGGAACATTATCAATTTGAATAGTAGTAAGATTAGCCTTAATTGCCTTGAGCATATCCATGCTACAAACATTAAGTCCATATCCATTATCAATTAAGGTTCTTCGAATGATACTCTAATTAATAGAAACAACCACCATAAGAGCAACATATTGATTCTACACCTCTAGGGAAGGTAAATCATTATCAGAAAACACAATAGGAGGTATAAAAGACATAGTATGCATACAATCCAAAATAGAATGAATGTTCTCTTGATTAGGAGGCAAAGAAGGAAAAGTAGATAAATTTTTTTGCAATGCCTCATGATATGTCAGGGAAGTTTGTTCAGTAATTCCCATAAAGATATCTTAACACAAGTAGCATGCAATTGGTCAACTAAGTTGTACTCCTTAAAGGTAGATGGATACCTAGGTGCTTGAGGAAGCATAGGTTGAGAAGGCAATAAAGAAATTGGAATAGTAGGTTGAGGTTTATTTCATGTGCAATAAGCATGTGAAACAGAATCAGTATTATCAAAGAAATCCAAAGGATCTCTAGGTTTACCATTAATTTTTATACAAGGACATCCTTTTACCATCATCAAAGCTGTGGGATATATCATTTTAGATTTATCAATGTTACAAATAGTGGGACATGAAGGTAACCATGCACACACCCTATGGTAAAGGTCAATTGGAGAGGTTGTGGAGGAGAGTGAAATAGGAATAGGATCTATGGACATCGTATTCAAACAATTTTCATCCTCACTACAATGTACCTCATTAGGGAATCTATCCTCTTTTACAATAAAAACCTCATCAAAGTACTCAAAACATGAATCGTACATGTTGAATACAAAGAAAGCACTAAAAGCATGAAAATGTAAATATTTTTGTATTTTTAAAAGAATTTTTCCATTTTTTGAATTTTTGAGATATAAAACCAAGAAATAAATCTAAGAAATCTAATCTTATAAGCATGCAAGATTTAAATCTAACACCATAAAAGAAAGAGTTGGCATAAACGGGTTCACCAAAATGAATAGGGGAAAATTGGAGCCTTAACAATGCACCTAATATTCAACACTATTCATTTGTAATATTTTATTTTGAATTGAAATAGCATAAGTAAATCTGGAAACACTTAAAAATTAATTAGGTCAAGATACATACCTCATCATGAAATTGATTTAGAAATACCTATTTTCTGAAGTCTGTACGGAGTTTCAGAAGATTTTGCAACTAGATCTGGGATCAGGAAGATGAGACAGAGAAAACCCAGAAAAATTTCATATTTCTGACAACAGGTAGTCTTTGACCCTCATAAAATGTCAAATCCTACATTTTTATTCTGAAGGTCGATTCTGACTTTGTTTGCAGATCTCGAAAGTTTGGTGAAAAGGGTACTCAAATATGTCATCTAATTCTCCAAATAGCAATTGTAGATATCTGAAAAAGGGGGTTTTGGTATGGCTATATAGGGTTTTGCCTTAGTCAAACCCCCATTTTGGTGATCTCCACCTCCACGAATAGCCAATTGAAATAGAATGTGTGTGTGTATGTATTGAAAGTGTAATGCCAAGATCTAATCCTCTAGATCAAAACCCTAGCATGAATATGTATGAAACAACAATGCATAGTTTTGAATAAGATAGAAAAGCATACCAAACCCCCAATGCTAAAGTACTTCTACCAAATTCACAATGTGTAATTGCTACTCCATGATTGAATCTTTGAATACTTGAAAGTTGATAATGGTGGATCAAGGAAGAAAGGATCCCTCTTGCTCCAAGAATGTGTTCACAAAAATGCTTGATGTCAACAATGGCTTGATCCTCTATATCATCCTCTTGCAATCTTGCATCTTCACCATTCCTTGCTTGCTTGAAATCTTCTTACTTATGAAATTACTCCTTGAGAACACTTGATCATGAACTTGTTTGATGTTTCTTGGTTGTACTTGGTGAAAATGAATGCAAATCAGTCTTTATATAGAGGTTTCAAGGTGAGGCTCCTAGAGCAATGTGAGGACCCGTAATTCAAATTTCACCTTGAATTAAGGTCCAATCACAATAACAAACTAAGGAGGGAAAACAATTAAATGAATTTTAAATTAAAACTTTTTTGCACTCGGATTTGAGGGCCTGACATTGATTTCGGGGCCCGTCGGGACCAAATTTGAAAAAGGGGCACATATTTCAGAGGTCAAAGATGACCTTGTCTCTAACCTAGGTCAGGGACGAGCTTGACTCTGACCTAGGTCAGGGTCAATCTCGACCCTGACCTAGGTCAAGGTCGACCTTGACTTTGACCCTATGGGCCCAGATCTAGCCAAAATTAGGACAGGAGGTCCTGGAGATGCCCAAAGACTTAGAAATGAAGTCAGAGTGGGACATAATGCTAGGGAGAGGCATAAAATCCTATGATGATTATGATGAAGGCCAAGAGGACCTATTTCTAAGTTCTACCTACAAAATAAAGCCATAAAAGAGGGAAATTAAGGAGAATCCTTGGGATCCTAACCCTAATTTCACCTAGAATGAAGAAGTTAAGTGCAGAATGCATCCTAAATGCAAGTCTATCCTGATAAATGTACTAAAATAGGGTGCTAAACCTATCAAGATGGAAGTGCTTCCATTTTAAGATGATACAAATTTCAAGGTTAATTCTTAAACAAGGGCTTGACCAAGGAAGTCCCCTTTCCCCCAAAAAATTCTCTTTTCACTTGTGTAGGATCATGATCGCAAACTTTCAAACTTTCAGGATTAGATTTGGAAGACTTGGAGCTATAGTTTACACTGCACATAAAAAATTTGTAGTTCTTGGAATCTCATGTATAGGTTAACCTCGACCTAAGTTGACCTATACCAAGGAAGTCAACCTATGCCTATGACCTTCATATTTTAAATTTTTTTAGATTTTAGCCTCCTGGTTACAGATCTAGCTCTATTATAGTTTCTGATACTATTGGATAGTCTATTTTTTAATTTGAAATTGAATTATTCATTTTCCTTCAAATTAAGTAAATTTCCTCTTTTTTATTTCATAGAAATTACTTTGATGATATTCCTTCTTGTCCATCGTTACATGTGTATTTTCCTTTACATAACATTTAATCAAACAATTAATCAAAACATTAATGAAGAAGAAAGAGAAAAAGTAAGACCCCTTTGAATTGAAATCCTTAAAAGAAATTAGATTTTGCATTAGTACCCTGATATCCATTTGGGTTGTGCTAATCTTATTTGGGTCCTCCTAAGAATTACATCCAAGGGAATCCCTTAATTTTTCTCCTTCTTCCCTAATGTAAATATAACTTGGTGGTGTAATCACATTAGATCACCATTTTATATGTTACAATAGTCTTTAACAAAGATAATCATGATAAAAATAGTCATATCCACGACTCGTTACTTACTTGTTTGACCCAGAACAACACCTGTACCCATTCTCTATCCTATATAAACCAAACTGCTTTGCAGTAGATTAGTAAAATTCAAGTGTCATGGAGATGAAGGTGTTTATTGTCGTTCTCCTGCTTTCCTACAATCTTCTATTCACAAAGGCAGTAGAGCCATGAATGGTTTTTGCTCACTGCTTGCTTTTCTAGCCGGACACCATTGAAACCCTAAAATAGGAGATCTAACTCACTCAGAGAAAAGGCATCAATGGGTTTGCCCTGAATAGCAACGAGTGGTGAGAGGTGTGAGCGGACAACATGTACAAGGCCACAAAACAAGTGGGTTCCTCTTTCAAAGTCTTCTTCTCCTCCGACATACACAACGACACCAATGAAAATCTCACTCCGGACCAGCTCGTCACCATGCTCAGCTCCAAATACACTTCCCACCCAAACTAGATGAAATACCAAGGCAAGCCATTTTTCACATCCTAGGTCGGAAACAACGATACCTGGTGGAAGGAATACAACTATGCCTCTATCAAAATTCTATTGCAGTCACTAATTATTAATCTCCTATCTTATAAAGATTATTTAACTGTCAAAAATAAATTCATAGCTAATATTAAAAAATAACAGAGCTGCAACTTCACTAATAAAAATACATGGAAAGAAATACGCAACACAAAGAACATAATATTTTCTGACAATTGTCCTTGGAAAAACCTCGAGGGGAAAACCAGTACTGTAGATGAGAAATATATTAAACTTCAGCAAATTAAGAGATACAAAATTCCTTGTCTCTGACTGGCAGAACCCCGACAATCTCCCAATTCCTACTGCTGATATTCCTCCACTGCTATCTCCAATGTTATTACTATGCCCCTTGCTAACACTGCAAGACTTGTTTGCTATCACTGCAAACACATTTGCTAACACTGCAAATGCTTTTCAAGATGTGTTTTTCAAATGCCCATAGACCTCCTTTTATACTACCCTCGTTGGTAAACCAACGACCAAAATCGATTCACAATCGACAGCTGAGATTAAAAACAACTTAACAATCCTAACCAAGTTGGTTTCTAGTTGCTTCTAAAAATGGTCAATTATTTAACAAATATTTGTCCCAACTCTAACTAATTTATTAGTAAAACAATTACTTACTAAATAATAGCATATGGATGAACCGCTGTCCAAAACTAACAAACTAACAGCCTCTGCTCTCGACGGCTGGAGAGACGTGTTTCAAAGGCCAGCCGCAAAGAAAATCTCTTCTTCATTCCCTTCTTCCCCACCCACGCCTCCTACTGGGGAGTCCGCGGCATGGCAGAGACGTACAGCGATGTTATTGACGGACTCTACGCGTGGGACAAGTCAGCCTGGCCCTACTTCGACGCGGACTCCCAGAACCCATCTGACTCCAACGACGCGACCTATCTCAACGGCACCAAGGACGCGGGGAAACTTTACATGGCGAGCCCTAGCCCCTGGTTCTTTAAGGACTGTGACGTCAATGGCAATTACCAGGGTCCCCAGTAAAACATTCTACTATATAATTTCATTTCTTCTCCGCCATCAAACAACGGCGATAATTAAATCCAAAATCCAAATGAAATCTGCCTCATTCAAGACTGGAAGTGGAAGATATGTTAGTATTTTCTGTATTTCTGTATTCAAAATCACTTCCGCACAGCACAAAACTATTCGAGTTTTGTATTATAATTATATGAGTATTTAAATGAAAGCTCCCTCTGATATTCGTCTTTTAAAATCTATTATAATTATTTTTGATATAGATAACAATCATCGAATTTCTGTACAGGAGTCAATCAACAAGTAGGGCAAATACCATGATATATCGGAACTTCCATGTAGCATGTACCTTGTATAGACTCAATTTAGTTCATCAATTAAACTTATAAAATAAATAAATTATAAGAACAAACTACTATTTAATTAACATATATACATTATAAACAATTAATTATCTAAGGAAAAATTTAGAATTTTTTTTCTTTTTTATGTTAAGTGTTTACAAATTAATTTAAAGTACAAAATACAACTATGCATTGTAGATGAAAATTAATGATAAAAATTTGAGTATAACATATATAACTTATTATCGAAGTATCTTAAAATTGCAAATATTTAAACTAATTCAAAGAATATAGATTTTTCTTGCTTTTTTTTTTTCTATCAAAGCTTCTTTAAAAAAGAGTAGAGAACTTTCGGTAGTTTCAAATTACAAGATAAAGTGTAGTGGATTGTTAAGGTGATTGTATCTATGGAACATCTTGACCTCTTCCTATTTTTTAGAGTTTATGTTCTAAAATTTGGAAATTATATGAGGAACTACTATCATGAAAAATATAAAAGTATGTGTCAAATTCATAAATAAATGATATATTAACAAAATTATCTCTATCTTATATTATTCAAAGTAAGTCTGTTATAGAAGATCTTGTCATTTTATTCAATTAGCAAGTAAAAATTAAAGGTATTAAAGCTATTAGGTTTTCACAATCCATAAGAATGATGACATTAGTTTCTAGATTTTATTATGTAAGTCAAATTATTTATATAAAGAACTATATAAATAACCATCATAGTTGTCCATATCACATGTGCCTTACATAGACATCAACGAGTTCAATTGTCAAGTGAAGGGAAACTATAAGGGCTCGAGTCTCTGGATTGAGAAGTGGTAGTAGCTTGTAAGTTTGAAACTCCCTCTTGTGGAGATTGTCATGTGGAATGACAAACCCAACAACTCTAACATGGCACCACCTTATAGTGCAACTGTGTAGACTTATGGTGGCAAGACATTTAGCCACACAACCTTTTTTGAGCTTGGAAAGCACTATAGAAATTTGTATAAGTTTGACCAAGAGCCCGTGTTTGCAGAGGAGGTAGCTTACTTTTTCTATTACACTCAGTCCAAAAGCATATTTGGTACCTTTAATGGAGAGGGACCAATAATCATGTGGCCTAATTATGCCAACATGTAGCCATTGCATGGAATATCGTACAAGATCTTCATTATTATTAATAGAATTTTGAGTAAAATAAGAAAAAATATCATAAACATAACACCTATCTACTAATGGGATAGGTTCAGGAGTTCTATCTAGTGTCAGGTACAACTATATGTATGTTTGAAGAATTGGATGATCAATAGATGATTTATTAATTTATGTTGAGTTTGATTGGCTCAGTTGGACATCTCGACGATGCGGGGTCAATAACCTAAGATGTTTAGGATGATCTTGTATTCATCTCAAGATGAGTTTATTGTTATAGCGACATGTGGTCTAGCATCATTACCTGATATGTCGTAGTATTGAGTAAATAAATGATTATTGACAACAGTAGCAAAGTGGTGGCATAATGACCACAACACGTTCCACCTACTGAATGGTGAGATGACTGTTACACCAAAGGACATGTATTGAATTCTGAGGATCCCTATTTTTGAAGATGTGGTATTTTACGATGTTAAGAAGGATGGTGGAACTGATGCTCTGAGGAGAGTTCTTGGAGATTCGCATAATGGAAGGTATGACATTTAGTGGAAGGATATGGTTCAGTCAAATGTGCCCTTGCCTTTTATGCTTGCTAGTTTGATCATAGGGTTTATATTTCTAGATAGGAGAGCACATGGGTTCTTAGTGGGGTGGGGCAAGATTTTGGAGAGCTTAATTGCATAGAAAAGGCAGCTTTCTTGGAGATCTTCCATATTTACACATTTGTATCATGAGTTGCATTAGGTGGTCTATGATAGGGTTTCCAGTCTATTAGTAGGTGTCATTTTATCATAGATATGGCCTATGATAACATCACAGTTACATGTTTGATAGAAGACAAGGTTTGACTACCTACTCAACCTTATATGTATAGCTTACCTTTTTTGTAAGACTGGGAGCTTTTAGTGTCTATTACTACTACTCAGAGCCCATGTTCTTTTGTTGCATTCTTTTAAAGACCAAAAAATGTAAGAAATGCCTCTCCATAGTTGTAACAGTTGTCACTGAATTGATGAGGTTCATATGTTTATCTACTAATATATGCTTTATCTTGTACTATTTATTTTGTTCAAAGAATATATCCTTCATTGCCCTATTTATTTTGTTCAAGGAATATGTCCTTTGTTGCCTCTTTTTATCTTCAGTATCATATTATTCTTTTCTTTTTTGGTATAGGCATTTTATATTAATTAAATATGTAATCAATGTGATAAGCTTTCTTTTAAAGACCAAAAAATGTAAACAATGCCTCTCCATTGTTGTAACAATTTTCACTCAAGTGGTAAGGTTCGTATATTTATCTATTAATATATGTTTTACCTTGCACTGTTTATTTTGTCCGCAATATCACATTTTTCTTTTCTTTTGCATAATTTAATATAAAAAAATTACAAATTTCAAATAGTCAAACTTATTTTCAATTTTTTTTGTTAATTTTAATTTTGTCTACTTTAATTTTATTTATTTTTTTGGTGATGGAGAATTTGTTTTTGATAGAAAAAGTAGCAAGATGGTGCTGGCCTGAGGAACAAAGGGACTAGAGGCACATTAATAGCGCATTAATGGCACTAGCCAGTAGTAAATATGAGCAGTTTAATAGTAGAAACACCAAGTCTAATTTGACTCTATCAAAAACATAAATCACAGTACTTATCAAAAGGATTAAACTAGAATAACTAAAATGAATAGTAGTAGTTAAGATAATAGTTATAAGCCACGCAGGGCTATACCAAGAGCTAGACAACATAACCTTAAAACCAAAAACAAAATAGGGGAACCAAGGGCCATGCCCAGTAAAAAGTAAATATCTCATGATCACTAACAACTAGTTCTTTCCACCCAGATGTTTGGACATCAGGGTCCTGGCCCACTCCTCCTATAGGAACAAGAAAATATCCTTATTGTCCTCATCTACCTCCAGACTGCCGCCCACCAATTTTTTCTGCACAGTACAAAGGGTCATAGCCGAAGCATGCATGACCTTCAGCGCAAATTTGTTAGTCATCATGGAGTGATGTTTCAGTTCCTGCATATCCTTTTTGATTTCAACAATCTCCTTGTCCATATCAGAAAACCTCATCTTGAGGGTGCCTTTAAGCTTGTCTTTGTCAGCCAAAACCCCAGTATTGTACTTAGTGGTGGGGGCTTATTCTAGTGATCATGGGGAGGGCTCAGAGGTGGGGTAGGATTATTGGGTATCTCCATGGTTTGCTGAAGGTTGGGCCAGGGAGTGTTACCAGTCCTAATAGGACTCATGTGATCATCTGAGGAACCCTTCATGGACCCAGTGGTGTGAGAGTCTTTTTCAGATAGGGACTTCTCTCTAGAGGCAGCTTCCATCATTCTGGTTCTACACTGCTCCTTCACAATTCTGTTAGACCTTTGACAACCCAAGTTACTTAAGTTGACTTCTAGTTTAACCTAGCCCTCCATCATTCTCCATTTTCTGGGCTTTCCTTTAGTCTCAGGGGTACTATTAGACTACTTTCAATCCTTGGTCTCTACAGAATCAGAGACATGAGACTCCTCCCGACCCTCCTTCCTATTGAATGGGTTTTTAACACATTTTTTGTGGGTTCTACCCTCTTTAGCAACCAAATCAGATTCCTAGATAACCTGGATGGATTGGGAGGTGGAATGAGTGGGGTCTTCAGTTTTCACTGGGGAATCCTCATGGACCATCTCCTTAATAATTGGGGGGGGTTGGGGCAGTGGACAGATAGCTTTGCGGAAATGGTAAATACAAAGTAGGAGGCCCTAATGGAGGATAGGGATTGATTTATCAGGGTTCTCCTTAATATCCAGAATAATACTTTCTATGGAATGCAGGAGGTAGAACGGAATGGAAATTAAATCCTTATTTCTAATATGATTTAGGAAAGGTAAATGGTAGTAGTAGAACATTGTAAACTTACCTTCCAGTGTGAAATACTTCATTACGATGAGACAAATCTTAGGCCAGAACTCCAGTAGCTCTTCCCAGTTAAAACCCCCTTGCTTCTTCACAGGATTCTCTCCTTCCTTGAAAAATTGGTTGAGGCTGGTAGGGTCAGGTGTCCGACTAGTCTTTTTATACTTTCTCCCCTCCATAGAGAGACTCGTTGTCTTTGCAATGACCTCCTCATTGATTTGGACATGGATGCCACCAATCGAGACATTCCTATTGTTCAAGGATGAGATGAATTGTTTGGAAATCCGCTCATTATGCCCACCTTTCATGCACTCCATAAAACCCCAGATACTACTTTCTTTGCAATAGTGGGTAACCAAAGGGTCAGAGTTGAATGCCTCATCAATCTTGTTTGGTTCGATGCGAAGAGTGTTGCCTCCGATGTCACTGCTCTGCCTCTCCTGCACCAGAATATCCTAAAAACCTAAGAGCCAAGCTTCTTGGCAGAACATATAAAACCAGTTGTTTTTGTTTTTCCATTTCGAGGAATGATTATAATCAAAAGGCTAGCCTTGGGTGAAATATTAGGAGATGGGCTCTGTATGACAATATCTAACAGATCTCCAGGTGCCATTAATATCAATAATTCCAGGGCTGCACTTGCTATCCTTATTAGCCAAGTAAGCCCACCGATCTAGACAACTATTTCTCCATATGTTTGAAAGCTAATTATGACTCTTTATGGGGTTTTGGGTATTCCTTTTTATCATCACAAAAATCACCAGAACATGCCAACACATGATCTAGGTAGGATTCATAATAAATATGACAGCTTGGCTCATTTTAAATTGTAGTATTCATTTCCCCTCCGATGAGTTGCTAAGTCACCATAGGAAGTTTGCTGACCACCCTCTAATTATTGAGCTTGGTTTTCTTTAGGCCTATGGCTACCATCGAATCAGCAACTGAATTCCCCTCTCTGTACGTGTGGCCAATGGTCATGCACTAGAAATTGTTGAGAAGCTCACAGATTTCCAGCATAATGGATTCAACCCACCAACCTGCATTAGCTCCACATTTGATAGCCTCCACCACCACTTTGGAATCCCCCTTGATTTCTAGCAATCTGATATTTATTTGGTTTGCAAATTTAATCCCACATAGAAGAGCTATTCCCTTCGCTTGGTTGACAGTGTAGTTATTGAGCGGCCTAGCATAAGCCAATAGGCAAGTGCCTTTATGATCTCTCAAAACACCACCCCCACCCTGACCAAGGTTATTGGCTGCCCCATCAAAGTTTAATTTGGTCCATCCTCTAATAGGGGCAATCCATCTGGTAGCTTTTCTAGCCATTCGTTTAGTATCATCAAACCTAGAAAACCATGCTAGAAGGTTCCAACTGTCAGCAATTTTGACCTCCCAGGCAGTGGGTGGAGAATTTGTTAATAGGATTTATATTTCAAATTAAAAATCTTATTTTCTCTTTCATCCGCTTGAAACATCAAATAAATACACCAAAATTAAAAATATATCTATAAATTGTGTCTTCTTTTTTAAAGAAATGTTTATAAATTAGATTGAAACATAGATTGAAGCCCATGTCAAAAGTTATAGGAGAAAATTATTCATAGAAGTAAAATATAACTAGATGCATTCCTCTTTAATGGAGATAGAATCAAAATTCCCAAATGTTTTCTATCTTTTCCTTTAATGCAAATGGGAATCAAAATTCCCAATTTATTCTAGTTATACCATAATGGAAACGTAACTTTGGAGAGGATTTCAACATTTAATGTAGGTAACTAGGCATAATTGTATTTGTTTCATGTGGAATAGACATTGAGGTTGGCCTTGAATGACGCACATTCAATGACGTCTTTTGTGACTCCCATGAGTTATGGCGTTATTTATGGAAAATTGACTCCGCAAATAGGAGAGAGAGACCAATAGTCGTGAGGGCTAACTTTGTCAACATGTAGTCATTGCATGGAATATCGTAAGATCTTCATTTCTTTTAGAAATGTAAAATGGACACTTTACTACCTATAACTAAGGTTTTAGGGTGTGGCTCATCACACAACTCATTAAAATAACATGCCTAGTTAAACATGTACAAAAACTAGTTTTTAAAGATTTGACTAGAACTTAATCTAAAAATGTCTAGTAGTTGAATTTAAAAATATCATTAGTTATTAGTGGGTGATTGTATTTCTATACAAAATATGACATGTATGCAACTTAAATGGACTATATACCTATTAGTAATCATAAATATTTGTTATTTCTAACTTTTAAATCCAACATAAAAGGACCAATGCTTCAATACAAAAAATGTATTTGTTGTTATAAAAATAACAAATCATTATGTAAAATACAACTTATGTCCAATACAAAGGGGCCAATAGTTGAACACTAAAACTTTTTGACAATCTCACACATTTCATGGGAAAATACAAGGTATTTATTGTGTTCAAATTTTATATTTGTGATCAAACAAATTATTAATATGAAATTCTCTAATGCATATACTTTTCTACCCCAATAATTGTACACATAGGAATAGTATACGTGCACTCAGATAACAATATGTGTTTATGTAGGCATCTTATTTTATTAAGTGGGCATATTATTTTGTAAGTGAGACACATATGATAGATAGCTATGATATTTTATTTGAGACAAAAAGTTATCTATTTCAGTACTTGTTAATGTTCTTTTAATATAATATTTATAGATTCTCATGTGTTCAAGTATCGGTCCATTTTTATCAACATTTGGAATTGTTTTGATTTACATTTGAATTATTTAATCAATTATATAGTAAAAATGTACTGTAAGACTAGATAATATGTTCCTATTGAGTGATCGACTATTAGACCCCACACAACTACTGGTCCCTCTCCCCTAGCACATTCTCTATCACACACCAACAGAAAAGTATGTAGTACATAGGTCTACATTCCAACATATTTGGATGGAAAGAGGTGCATATCTATCACTTCCAAGTATTGAAGTCTCTACATCATATTCACATTGAGAAGTGAAATAATTTGGAATATATGTCCTCAATTATTGTTAACTCATGAAGAACTCCCAATTTAGCATACATAGAAATGATCTTGACAGAGGTTGTAAAAGCCATTCTTTAATTGCATTTATTCTATTATTTCAAAAAGCTCCTTTTACTGAATTATTTGTAAATATGTTGCAATCATCACATATATGTGTTGAGGTTTTCTTAACACATTTTGTCACTGTTGGTGCTCACTTATGTACATTAACTCTAACTGTAGTAACTCTCACCATATCGCTCATGAAGAGCTTTATAACTTAGATTCTAGAATTTGTATATGTATGTTGACCCAACCCTTTCCCACTTCTTATCTAGGTAGAGAGAAAATCTTGGCTTCTACTAATTGTTAAAAGTAAATTGTAGACAATAAATAATAAAATAGAATACAGAAGATGAAAGATTAAAAGCACACAGACACATAAATTATAGTGGTTCATCCAGCTAATCTGGATTACATCCACTTTGCAAGCAGGGCATATCTCTGTTATTGAAAATATAGTGTGTTACAATGTTACAACAACTCTTGGCTCATAAGCCTTTTACAATGCATGGTTAAATAGTCTCCTAGCATCTGCGAAAGTCAGAGAATAATCAGTTACAATAGCAAGTGAAGATTGGGCTTCACCCAATGTGGTAGCCGTTACATACAGAGGCATTACAATCTCCCACTTGAAGTCCAATCAATGCTACGAGATGATCTGCTCAGAGATATCCCCCACTTGGTGCTTATGGCTATGTCATCACGATGCCGAGAGAAGTCCTACAAAATTTGAACTTCTCTCGAGGTACAACCTTTGTAAATGCACCAGCCGGATTGATCTTTGTATCAATCTTCTCTAATTGTAATCTTCCCTCTTCAAGAGTGTTAGGCCAATTTTCTGTCATAGCAAAAATCTTGTGAAATTGGCCTGTTCCCTACAATGTGTTTGTCAAGTGCCCTCGGCCCTATGTTCTTCAATGTGTCACCTTGCTCCTATCCAATTTGCATCTCCTAAATTGCAAAACCCAAAAAGTTATTCAAAGTTTAAGGTCCTCGGGAAGCATCTTCAAAATTTACCAGAGTGTCAAAAACCCACAGTGTTTATGAAAGTCCATGATGTTTTCGGTCTGTGTGTTTTTGACCCTGTGCTTCTTTCTTTTGTGCGCTTATCCGTTGGTGTCGAAAACCGTATGTGTTTTCGATCCTTTGCTGTTGTGAAAACTTTGTGTGTTTTTGACCTTGGTCCTAACTGCGTAGGTGCGATGGATGGTGGGGCCCGGACCTTGCAGGGTATCTTCTCGCTCTTTCTCCAGATCTCCTGGCGGTTACATCTTCTATTCGGTGACCTGGCGACTGTGTTGTCGCACAATCTCTTATTTCTGGCTGTTAATCCCCTAACCTTCAACGACTCAGTGACTGTTGGTCGCATAATCTCCGAATGTTTGGCAGTTATCGGCTAACATCTCGCGACTTGATGGGCGGTTAGTTGTGTGGTCACTGAATGCTCGGCAGTTCATTGGTGGACCTGGGTCTTCATGCTATCAAAGGTGGTGATGTGGCATCTTCCGATTGGTCCATGTGGTGATGGTCAGATGTCGCAGCGGGGCTTGTGTTAATGATTTGAAACATATGAAAGAGGACAAGAAACCGATACTTGCTCTTCCTGGCTGCAATCATCCGGGTCATTTTTAATGCAATCTTGCATATCAAAAGAAAAACAACAATACTCACTTTCACTTACCTCAGCCAAGGCCACTGAAACATACTCATATATCAAATTACTTAGGTTTATCAAGTCTGATTTCTCTTGATAAATCACACCTTTATCCACATAAGGATGATTCACATGATCAACATCATGAACCAGATTATCACTAGTAATCTCACTACTTGGCAGCAAAAGAAAAACATTGTCCCAATGCAATGCATCTTCATCAACAGAGCAACATTCATCCTGCATTAGCTTTCTTTCAACTGGCCTCATTTGTGAGGGAGACTCCAGATCAACTGTATGTGAAACTTCAAGTGCAGAAGGTGAGCAATCCTCAACAAATTCCATTCTCTGAGCACACTCCTCAAATAGTGGGTTAGAAACAACATGGAATTGTTTCTCATAATTATTTGGACAAAGTGCCAACTAGTTCTCACTAATGTCCTCATCAAATAACTCATTGGTAACCCCACTATATATGTCTTTATTTCCATCATCATACACATCTTCAAAAGAAGAAGAGAATTCAGAATCTGAAACAGAACATGACTCACCATCATTGTTGTCAACATATGAATGATCAGTGTTGTACTCATTAGAAGAACCATCCCATGGATTTCCCCACAAGTCTTCAACCTCTGAGACTTTGTAATCAGCATCACTGTCATTACTTTCTTCTTCCCATGTTGCATCTTACTCATATGAAGACACCTCTCCATCACTGCCTTCATCACTCTGACTCAAGTAACCACTTTCAGCACTATGCTCTTCTGACTGTGACTGATATACAAATGAATCATATCCCTTACCTTGTGCAGTAACTTCAAACTCATCATTAGAGACATAACTTTCAGCCTCTTCATTTTCATAGGACTAAGATATAGAAGCAATAATTTCATGTCTAGGAACATCAGTGGCATTATCTTTATAATCAATATTACAAGGATTGACTACGGTAACTAATTCACAACTCAAAGCACCAACACATTGCTCAATCCTTTTAGGGTATGGAATATATCTCACTGTTGTAGCATCCTGAATACATGTCTCATCAACAGCAAAAGACTCAACAACATTTATACACATATTCTGATTTGACATCTCAACCTGATTACAAACCGCAGCAGAAGTGTTGATACACTGATTTGGGACTGTAGTATTAGCACTACATTCCTCTTTTCTTTCATATTCATTATACCGGCAGACACTCATGGAGAAATGACCTCTGGTCAATCCATATTTCAAATTATTTTCAATATCCATTGTAGTTACAAATGCCTGATATAATGTCCTAGGCTCTTTATTCCTCAACAAGAATTTCATTTTCTTATCAAATGCATCATAATAGATATTTACACACACTTGGTCATTGGGTCTATAACCTTCAGGGATTTTATTCAAAACTTTTGCAAATCTGATATTGAACTGAGGGACAAAATCATCTTTCCCAATATGAATCTTTAAAAGCTTATCATAAGAATCAGATATGCTTACCCTTTCTCCAAACTGCTCCATGAAGGCTGAATGCAGCTCACTCCAAGATGAAATAGAACATGCCAGCGGGAAAGAAAACCAATCTCTAACATCACCCTCTAGAGTTTGAACAAACAATTTCATCCAAAGGTCTTCATGGAAAACTTTTCATGGAGTTGTCTTTCCATGATTTTGAAATAGTGAGTTTGATGATGAAAACTTTTCATGGAGTCGTCTTTCCATGATTTTGAAGTTTTCCATGAAGACCTTTGGATGAAATTGTTTGTTCAAACTCTAGAGGGTGATGTTAGAGATTGGTTTTCTTTCCCACTGGCATGTTCTATTTCATCTTGGAGTGAGATGCATTCGGCCTTCATGGAGCAGTTTGGAGAAAGGGTAAGCATATCTGATTCTTATGATAAGCTTTTAAAGATTCATATTGGGAAAGATGATTTTGTCCCTCAGTTCAATATCAGATTTGCAAAAGTTTTGAATAAAATCCCTGAAGGTTATAGACCCAATGACCAAGTGTGTGTAAATATCTATTATGATGCATTTGATAAGAAAATGAAATTCTTGTTGAGGAATAAAGAGCCTAGGACATTATATCAGGCATTTGTAACTGCAATGGATATTGAAAATAATTTGAAATATGGATTGACCAAAGGTCATTTCTCCATGAGTGTCTGCCGGTATAACGAATATGAAAGAAAAGAGGAATGTAGTGCTAATACTACAGTCCCAAATCAGTGTATCAACACTTCTGCTGCGGTTTGTAATCAGGTTGAGATGTCAAATCAAAATATGTGTATAAATGTTGTTGAGTCTTTTGCTGTTGATGAGACATGTATTCAGGATAATACAACAGTGAGATATATTCCAGACCCTAAAACGATTGAGCAATGTGTTGGTGCTTTGAGTTGTGAATTAGTTACCGCAGTCAATCCTTGTAATATTGATTATAAATATAATGCCACTGATGTTCCTAGACATGAAATTATTGCTTCTATATCTCAGTCCTATGAAAATGAAGAGGCTGAAAGTTATGTCTCTAATGATGAGTTTGAAGTTACTGCACAAGTTAAGGGATATGATTCATTTGCATATCAGTCACAGTCAGAAGAGCATAGTGCTGAAAGTGGTTACTTGAGTCAGAGTGATGAAGGCAGTGATGGAGAGGTGTCTTCATATGAGTCAGATGCAACATGGGAAGAAGAAAGTAATGACAGTGATGCTGATTACAAAGTCTCAGAGGTTGAAGACTTGTGGGGAAATCCATGGGATGGTTCTTCTAATGAGTACAACACTGATCATTCATATGTTGACAACAATGATGGTGAGTCATGTTCTGTTTCAGATTCTAAATTCTCTTCTTCTTTTGAAGATGTGTATGATGATGGAAATAAAGACATATATAGTGGGGTTACCAATGAGTTATTTGATGAGGACATTAGTGAGAACTAGTTGGCACTTTGTCCAAATAATTATGAGAAACAATTCCATGTTGTTTCTAACCCACTATTTGAGGAGCGTGCTCAGAGAATGGAATTTGTTGAGGATTGCTCACCTTCTGCACTTGAAGTTTCACATACAGTTGATTTGGAGTCTCCCTCACAAATGAGGCCAGTTGAAAGAAAGCTAATGCAGGATGAATGTTGCTCTGTTGATGAAGATGCATTGCATTGGGACAATGTTTTTCTTTTGCTGCCAAGTAGTGAGATTACTAGTGATAATCTGGTTCATGATGTTGATCATGTGAATCATCCTTATGTGGATAAAGGTGTGATTTATCAAGAGAAATCAGACTTGATAAACCTAAGTAATTTGATATATGAGTATGTTTCAGTGGCCTTGGTTGAGGTAAGTGAAAGTGAGTATTGTTGTTTTTCTTTTGATATGCAAGATTGCATTAAAAATGACCCAGATGATTGCAGCCAGGAAGAGCAAGTATCGGTTTCTTGTCCTCTTTCATATGTTTCAATCCATGATGATTTTGATGATGCATGTTTTCCAAATAGTGAGTTTGTGGGGGAACATGTGAAGGAAGGCATTGGTGATGGTAAATCTAGAGTTGCTCTGCAGTCTGTACTTTACAGTGTTTTATGTCATTATGCATGTGGAAAAGGATTCAGACCTTTGTTTGTTTTTGTGAGCAGAAACCAAGTTTTTGATAGATGAAAGGATGGCACTCCTTTGCCATCCAGATTTTGCTCATGTATATTTTGTATATCCCGTGTTGTGGTGCCAGGTTTTTGTGAGGGGCCAGTCTGTGAATTTTTGGGTTTTAAGGTGGGGAGAGGTCCTAATTGTTTTGCCTAGGTGTGGTTTGCTTCTCCCAGTGATCTTGAATTCTTTCCATGCCTGCAAGAGGCATACATCCCCAACCAGAGCCACTGTTAGGCGAATTTTCTGTCATAGCAAAAATCTTGTGAAATTGGCCTGTTCCCTGCAATGTGTTTGTCAAGTGCCCTCAGCCCTGTGTTCTTCAATGTGTCACCTTGCTCCTATCCAATTTGCGTCTCCTAAATTGCAAAATCCAAAAAGTTATTCAAAGTTTAAGGTCCACAGGAAGCATCTTCAATATTTATCACAGTGTCGAAAACCCACAGTGTTTTTGAAAGTCCATGATGTTTTCGGTTTGTGTGTTTTCGACGTTCATTGTTTTTGACCCTGTGCTTCTTGCTTTTGTGCGCTTATCCATTGGTGTCAAAAACCTTATGTGTTTTCGATCCTTTGCTATTGTGAAAACTTTGTGTGTTTTCAACCTTGGTCCTAACTACGCAGGTTCGATGGATGGTGGGGCCCGGTCCTTGCAGGGTTTCTTCTTGCTCTTTCTCCAGATCTCCTGGTGGTTACATCTTCTATTCGGTGACCTAGCGACTGTGTTGTCGCGCAATCTCTTATTTCTGGAGGTTAATCCCCTAACCTTCAGTGACTCGGTGACTGTTGGTCACGTAATCTTTGAATGTTTGGCAGTTATCAGCTAACATCTCATGACCTGATGAGCGGTTAGTCGCATGGTCATTGAATGCTCGGCAATTTGTTGGTGGACCTGGGTCTTCATGCTGTCAAAGGTGGTGATGTGGCATCTTCTGATTGGTCCATGTGGTGATGGTCAGATGTCTCAGCGAGGCTTGTGTTAATGATTTTAATCTACAATTGGCGTGCAATCACAAGGAATATTCTTTGCCTTTGCGATCATGCACCCACTGTCCGATTTGATGCCGATGGGTTGGTTTGCAGTGGGCCTGAGTGATTCTGCGGAGAGGATGGCATGGTAGATCTAGTGGTTGGCGCATGATCTCATGGGAGGTGTCAAACCCCTTCCGATCATGCACCTGTCGTTCGATTTCGAAGGCTTGTTGAGCGTGGGTCTGGTGTTGGTGACGGGGTGGTATTCAGGGAATGGTGTTGTGACAGGTGGCATCAGGCATCGCGGTTGCGGAGTTAAAGGTAAGATCTAGTGGTTGGCAGAGTAGATAAAGTTTAGCGGCCTGACAAATTTCCTTCTTGTCGCGGGTTCACGGGATGATTTGGTGGTTCGCTAGTTGGTCTGGCGACTTGGAAAGTGAGTGGTCGTGGGGTCGCTAGAGTTTTTAATAGAGTCAGGAAGTATTCTGCGAATTGGCGAAAGTTCTTTTGTCTCCAATTTTCCAAATGACTTAAGGGGGCAATTTTCAACACGTGCAGTCGTGTGTTCGCGAAGTCTAATTGTGGTTAGGCCTTTCATTCCGCGACTAGGATATTGCCTTGTCGCCAGTTCGCGGGATGATACCCGAGGTACTTGATAGGTTAAGGTCTGAAGCTTGGGAAGGTGAGAGATCTAATGGACGGGACTTAATTGCTGATCTCCGATCGAATCGGGACCGCCGATGTGCTGCTGGCACCAAGACTTAGCCGTTGGAGTTTGAATTTGAATCTCAGAGATGTTTCTAGTGACCAGTAAGGATTGAAATTGATGACAGAGGGGGCCAGAGTTGGTGAAATTGATTTTCTCCTCCGTTCTAGTGTGGTCCAGGGTGTTTTGAGTGATTGCAGGGATTTGTGTCGTGTGGTGTTGGATAGTTTTGTTGGCTCGAGGTGTGATTGCAGGGTGGTTGATTTGATTCGCTCTCCTGATATATCAGTGATCTCTTGTGCTTTGTTCTGAGTATCATGATGATTGGAGATCATCTTTGATCTATTTCTCTAAGGTTTCTTGGTCTCCTACCCCTGCATTAAGTTTTGATGTAATTTTGGTGGGTTCAGTAGTTGAAACCCTGCCCCTAGCTGTTCGTAGCTTGTTGCATTCTCTCTGAGAATTTCAAGGAAGCTAGGGGTATATGTAGTCAAGTTTTTAAATTTTTAAGCGTTCCTTCTTCTGGAAATTTTTTAGGAGAATTGGTTCCAAGTGAAGGGTCTTCTTCCTATACATTTTCTCTCTCTCTGCATATAGGGTGTTCTTCTTTCTTATGTTGGTTCAGAGAATATAGTGTATGTTGTAACAGATTTGTCTTATGTATGAGAAGTGAATATATTCTTACTGTTACCAACCTATCTCCATTTGAATTTTGAATCATTAATCATGCATCAATGGTGTTTGATTTGTTTGTTTGCATTGCCTAAGTGTTTGCAAGTGGAGTTGTCTTTGCAGGGATAACTGGGTCAGAGTTAGTGTTCATGTATGTATGAGCTGAGGTGTCAAGGATATTTCATGCTTGTCTTCCAGTGGATGCTGGTCAATGTATTATCTATTCATAGGTCTCTTCTAAGGGGAGGGTCAAAATCCTTTGATGGATAATAACATATTTGAATGCACAAGTGGGTATTAAGTTGAGGTTTGGTCATGGTGTGTGATTGATGTCAGGCATCAACACATTGGGTATATTATTTTCTTATTTCATAGCTGTCCCTTACAATATTGTATTTGACTCTATGGCCCATTGGATAAGGCACTGGTCTATCAGAGACTTAGGGTGTCTCAGGGGTCCCTTCAAATCCATTTAAAATCATTTCCCTTTAGTCCCACCCTTCCCTTTGTTGTTGTTAGGATAGGTTTCTGACTTTCAATCTCATTCCATGCAAGTAGGGCTATTGCATGAGACTTTCTATCATTGGGGTACAGGATACCTATAGGAGATTGATTGTTATTCCACACTAATCTATTTTCAGGCCTTAGGTTTGTAATGAGATATCTTGAATGTACAGATAAGGCAATACCCGCCTAAGTGAATGTGGAGCTCAAAGAAGAAGGAGGATTTTTCTTCATCCTCATCAATTGGTTTGTTTTTCTTGTCAAGCTTGAGTGCCTAGCTTATGTTTCAAGCCCAACCATTTGATTCAAGCTTGGTCATGCAAGAAAAATAACAACAAAATGGTGACTCTGCTAGGGAAGAAGTAAATGACAGCAAGCTTCCTTGCTTGGCTGGATCATCCCAGAGTCTTGTTGTATTGAGTTTGGGGAAGAGTCTTACATGCTTTTCAATTTGAGAATTGCTTTGCAGATTTGTAGTGTGCTACCTAGATTTGGTGATTGATTTATGTGTGGCTTTTCTGTGGGAGTGCTCAGAGTCTATTGGTGTTTCAAGATAGATCACTAAGTTTGTGTCTTCTGAAGAGAGGTGGTGACTCTATGCTAGAAAGAACTTGAATTGTGAAGTTTTGTTGGGACTTTAGTCACATAAGAAGAAGGAAACAACATTCAGGTTGGTGATCCAGGTATTCTCCATCAAAATTTTATGTATTTGCATGGTCCTTATCAAATGGTTTTATCATTAAGAAAGGACATATAAGAATGAAGTATGTAGGAAAGATTCAGTGAAAAAAGAAGGTTCAATTCAAGTATAGATTTCCTGTCATTGGTCTTGAAGATTTTCAAGTAGAAGTGCAACAGTTGTAGCCAATGATGGATGTTCACAGGGTTTCTTTTGTCAGAGGATATGTGCCATTTTGTTATGATGGCATACCTGGTTTCCCTAATAAGATCCCTGATAAAATCAGGGGATACTTGCCTAAGTTTAATAGGAACCAGTATCAGTCAGCAAGAAAACATGTTCAAGGCTTTACTGATGTGATGAATGATTTTGAAGTTTTCCATGAAGACCTTTGGATGAAATTGTTTGTTCAAACTCTAGAGGGTGATGTTAGAGATTGGTTTTCTTTCCCGCTGGCATGTTCTATTTCATCTTGGAGTGAGATGAATTTGGCCTTCATGGAGCAGTTTGGAGAAAGGGTAAGCATATCTGATTCTTATGATAAGCTTTTAAAGATTCATATTGAGAAAGATGATTTTGTCCCTCAGTTCAATATCAGATTTGCAAAAGTTTTGAATAAAATCCCTGAAGGTTATAGACCCAATGACCAAGTGTGTGTAAATATCTATTATGATGCATTTGATAAGAAAATGAATTACTTGTTGAGAGATAAAGAGCCTAGGACATTATATCAGGCATTTGTAACTGCAATGGATATTGAAAATAATTTGAAATATGGATTGACCAGAGGTCATTTCTCCATGAGTGTCTGCCGGTATAACGAATATGAAAGAAAAGAGGAATGTAGTGCTAATACTACAGTCCCAAATCAATGTATCAACACTTCTGCTGCGGTTTGTAATCAGGTTGAGATGTCAAATCAGAATATGTGTATAAATGTTGTTGAGTCTTTTGCTGTTGATGAGACATGTATTCAGGATGCTACAATAGTGAGATATATTCCAGACCCTAAAAGGATTGAGCAATGTGTTGGTGCTTTGAGTTGTGAATTAGTTACCGCAGTCAATCCTTGTAATATTGATTATAAATATAATGCCACTGATGTTCCTAGACATGAAATTATTGCTTCTATATCTCAGTCCTATGAAAATGAAGAGGCTGAAAGTTATGTCTCTAATGATGAGTTTGAAGTTGCTGCACAAGGTAAGGGATATGATTCATTTGCATATCAGTCACAGTCAGAAGAGCATAGTGCTGAAAGTGGTTACTTGAGTCAGAGTGATGAAGGCAGTGATGGAGAGGTGTCTTCATATGAGTCACATGCAACATGGAAAGAAGAAAGCAATGACAGTGATGCTGATTACAAAGTCTCAGAGGTTGAAGACTTGTGGGGAAATCCATGGGATGGTTCTTTTGATGAGTACAACACTGATCATTCATATGTTGACAACAATGATGGTGAGTCATGTTCTGTTTCAGATTCTGAATTCTCTTCTTCTTTTGAAGATGTGTGTGATGATGGAAATAAAGACATATATAGTGGGGTTACCAATGAGTTATTTGATGAGGACATTAGTGAGAACTAGTTGGCACTTTGTCCAAATTATTATGAGAAACAATTCCATGTTGTTTCTAACCCACTATTTGAGAAGTGTGCTCAGAGAATGGAATTTGTTGAGGATTGCTCAAATTCTGCACTTGAAGTTTCAGATACAGTTGATTTGGAGTCTCCCTCACAAATGAGGCCAGTTGAAAGAAAGGTAATGCAGGATGAATGTTGCTCTGTTGATGAAGATGCATTGCATTGGGACAATGTTTTTCTTCTGCCGCCAAGTAGTGGGATTACTGGTGATAATCCAGTTCATGATGTTGATCATGTGAATCATCCTTATGAGGATAAAGGTGTGATTTATCAAGAGAAATCAGACTTGATAAACCTAAGTAATTTGATATATGAGTATGTTTCAGTGGCCTTGGCTGAGGTAAGTGAAAGTGAGTATAGCTATTTTTCTTTTGATATGCAAGAGTGCATTAAAAATGAGTTGGATGATTGTAGCCAGGAAGAGCAGGTATCGGTTTCTTGTCCTCTTTCATATGTTTCAATCCATGATGATTTTGATGATGCATGTTTTCCAAATAGTGAGTTTGTGGGGGAACATGTGAAGGAAGGCATTGGTGATGGTAAATCCAGAGTTGCTCTGCAGTTTGTACTTGACAGTGTTTTCTATCTTTGTGCATGTGGAAAAGGTTTCAAACATTTGTTTGATTTTGTGAGTAGAAACTAGGTTTTTGATAGAGGAAAGGATGGCACTCCTTTGGCATCCAGATGTTGCTCGTGTATATTTTGTATATCCTGTGTTGTGGTGCCAGGTTTTTGTGAGGGGCCAGTCTATGAATTTTTGGGTTTTAAGGTGGGGAGAGGTCCTAATTGTTTTGCCTGGGTGTGGTTTGCTTCTCCCAGTGATCTTGAATTCTTGCCATGCCTGCAAGAGGCATACATCCCCAACTAGAGCCACTGTTAGGTGAATTTTCTGTCATAAAAAAAATCTTGTGAAATTGGCCTATTCCCTGCAATGTGTTTGTCAAGTGCCCTCGGCCCTGTGTTCTTCAATGTGTCACCTTGCTCCTGTCCAATTTGTTTCTCCTAAATTGTAAAACCCAGAAAGTTATTCAAAGTTTAAGGTCCGCGGGAAGCATCTTCAAAATTTATCACAGTGTCGAAAACCCACAGTGTTTCTGAAAGTCCATGATGTTTTCAATCTGTGTGTTTTTGACCTTCGTTATTTTCGACCCTGTGCTTCTTGCTTTTGTACGCTTATCCGTTGGTGTCGAAAACCTTGTGTGTTTTGATCCTTTGCTGTTGTGAAAACTTTGTGTGTTTTCAACCTTGGTCCTAACTGCGCAGGTGCGATGGATGGTGGGGCCCGATCCCGGTCCTTGCAGGGTTTCTTCTCGCTCTTTTTCCAGATCTCCTGGTGGTTACATCTTCTATTCGGTGACCTGGTGATTGTGTTGTCGTGCAATCTCTTGTTTCTGGCGGTTAATCCCCTAACCTTCAGTGACCCGGTGACTGTTGGTCGCGTAATCTCTGAATGTTTGGCAGTTATTGGCTAACATCTCATGACCTAACGAGCGGTTAGTCGCATGGTCGATGAATGCTCTTTAATTTTTTGGTGGACCTGGGTCTTCACGCTGTGAAAGGTGGTGATGTGGCATCTTCCGATTAGTCCATGTGGTGATGGTCAGATGTCTCAGTAGGGCTTGTGTTAATGATTTTAATCTATAGTTGGTGTGCGACCACAAGGAATATTCTTTTCTTTTGCGATCATGCGTCCACCGTCCGATTTGATGCCGATGGGTTGGTTTGCAGTGGGCCCGAGTGATTCTGTAGAGAGGATGGCATGGTAGATCTAGTGGTTGGCGCATGATCTCATCGGAGGTGTCAAACCACTTGCGATCATGCACCCGTCGTTCGATTTTGAAGGCTTATTGAGCATGGGTCCGGTGTTGGTGATGGGGTGGTATTCAGCGAATGGTGTTGTGACAGGTGGCATCAGGAGTCGTAGTTGCGGAGTTAAAGGTAAGATCTAGTGGTTGGTAGAGTGGATAAAGTTTAGCGGCCTGACAAATTTCCTTCTTATCGCGGGTTCACGGGATGATTTGGTGGTTTTCTAGTTGGTCTGGCGACTTGGCAAATGAGTGGTCGCAGGGTCGCTAGAGTTTTTAGTAGAGGTAGGAAGTATTCCGTGAATTGGCAAAATTTATTTTGTCGCCAATTTGCCAGATGACTTAAGGGGGCGATTTTCAATACGTGCAGTCGTGTGTTCGTGAAGTCTAACTGTGGTTAGGCCTTTCATTCCGCGACTGCGATTTTGCCTTATCGCCAGTTCGCGGGATGATACCCGAGGTGCTTGATAGGTTAAGGTCTGAAGCCCGGGAAGGTGAGATATCTAATGGATGGGACTTAATTGCCGATCTCCGATCGAATCGGGACCGCCGATGTGCTGCTGGCGCCAATACTTAGCCGTTGGAGTTTGAATTTGAATCTCAGAGACATTTCCAGCAACCAGTAAGGACTGAAATTGATGATAGAGGGGGCCAGAGTTGGTGAAATTGATTTTATCCTCCGTTCCAGTGTGGTCTAGGGTGTTTTGAGTGATTGCAGGGATTTGTGCCATGTGGTGTTGGACAGTTTTGTTGGCTCGAGGCGTGATTGCAGGGTGGTTGATTTGATTCATTGTCCTAATAGATCAGTGATCTCCTGTGCTCTGTTCTGAGTATCATGATGATTGGAGATCGTCTTTGATCTATTTCTCTGAGGTTTCTTGGTCTCCTGCCCCTGGATTAAGTTTGTATGTAATTTTGGTTGGTTGAGTAGTTGAAACCCTAGCCCTAGTTGTCCGTAGCTTGTTGCATTCTCTCTAAGAATTCCAAGGCAGCTAGGGGTATATGTAATCAATTTTTTAACTTTGTAAGGGTTCCTTCTTCTGGAAATTTTTAAGGAGAATTGGTTCCAAGTGAAGGGTCTTTTTCTTGTAGATTTTCTCCTTGTCTCTGCATATAGGGTGTTCTTCTTTCTTCTGTTGGTTCAGAGAATACAGTGTATGTTGTAATAGATTTGTCTTATGTATGAGAAGTGAATATATTCTTACTATTACCAAGCTATTTCCATTTGAATTTTGAATCATTAATCATGCATCAATGGTGTTTGATTTGTCTGTTTGCATTGCCTAAGTATTTGCAAGTGGAGTTGTCTTCGCAGGGATAACTGGTTTAGAGTTAGTGTTCATGTATGTATGAGCTGAGGTGTCAAGGATATTTCATGCTTGTCTTCCAGTGGATGCTGGTCAATGTATTATCTATTCATAGGTCTCTTCTAAGGGGAGGGTCAAAATCCTTTGATGGATAATAACATATTTGAATGCACAGGTGGGTATTAAGTTGAGGTTTGGTCATGGTGTGTGATTGATGTCAGGCATCAACACATTGGGTATATTATTTTCTTATTTCATAGCTATCCCTTGCAATATTGTATTTGACTCTGTGGCCCATTGGATAAGGCACTGGTCTATCAGAGACTTAGGGTGTCTTAGGGGTCCCTTCAAATTCATTTAAAATCATTTCCCTTCAGTCCCACCCTTTCCCTTTCTTGTTGTTAGGATAGGTTTCTGGCTTTCAATCTCATTCCATGCAAGTAGGGCTATTGCATGAGACTTTCTATCATTGGGGTATAGGATACCTATAGGAGATTGATTGCTATTCCACACTAATCTATTTGCAGGCCTTAGGTTTGTAATTAGGTATTTTGAATGTGCAGATAAGGCAATACCCACTTGAGTGAATGTGGAGCTCAAAGAAGGAGGATTTCTCTTCATCCTCATCAATTGGTTTGTTTTTCTTGTCAAGCTTGAGTGCCTAGCCCGTGTTTCAAGCCCAACCATTTGATTCAAGGTTGGTCCTACAAGAAAAAGAAACAACAAAGAGCATGACGTATGAAATGAAATCTGGTCTCAATATGCTTTGTGCGACTATGAAAAGTTGAATTTTTGGCCAATTGAATGGCGTTGTTGCTATTAGAAAATAAGGTACATGTGGATTGTTTAAATCCCAACGCTTCAAACAATCGATGTAACCATATCAGCTCTTTAGCTCCCTCAACAAGAGCAATGTATTCAGCCTTGGTGGAGGAAAGAGCAACCACTTGTTGCTTCCAAGAAGTCCAGCTTATCGCTGCCCCAGTAAAAGTAAACACATAGCCTGTTGTTGACCTCCTTGTATCTAAATCTCCAACCATATCAAAATCAACATATCCGCAAATATAAGGGACCTTAATGTTAAAACACAAAACATGAAGAAGTGCCTCTCAAATACTGAAGTGTCCATTGAATTGCTTGCCAATGAGTTTTACCAGGATTACTCATAAAACCACTCACAACTCCCACTGCTTGAGTAATATCTAGACATGCACTAACCATGGCATACATCAAACTACCAACCATTGAAGAATAAGGAATACTAGCCATCTCTTGTTTTTCTTCCTGAGTAGGACACATTTTTTAAGACAATCAAAAATGATCAGCCAATGGAGTGGCAACCGATTTTGAATTTGTCATATTAAATTTCTCTAAAACTTTAAGGATGTATTTTTTTTGAGATGAATTAATTTCTCTTATTTCTATCTTGGATTATATCCATCCCAAAAATCCTCTTCGCTGCCCCTAAATCTTTCATGGAAAAATAAAGAGACAAATGTGTCTTCAGCTCATGAATGACTCTTATTCTGTTACCGGTAGTCAACATATCATCAACATATAATAGCAAAATCACAAACTCACCAGTCGGAAGTCTTTTTAAGTATACACAAGGGTCTGATTCGCAGCAAGTAAAACCTTGCTGAGTCATGAAATTATCAAACTTTAAATACCATTGATGAGGAGCTTACTTTAGCCCATAGAGACTCCTCTTTAATCTGCAAACTAAATGCTCCTACTCCTATTTTACAAAGTCTTTCAGCTGTTCCATATATAATTCTTCATCAATGTCCCCATGTAGAAATGTTGTTTTGACATCGAGTTGCTCAAGCTCGAGGTCCCATGCTGCTGCCATGCCAAGTACCAAATGAATGGTCTGCATTTTCACCACTGGAGAAAAAATTTCATTGAAATCCACACCCTTCTGTTGAGTGAAGCCCTTCACTACCAGTCTGGCTTTGTATCTCTTTCGTCCTCCATCTTCCTCTTTTTTGCAATAAACCCATTTGTTTTTCAAAGCCTTACAATTTGGTGGAAGAGGAACCAAATCCCAAGTTTGGTTCGAGTTTAAAGACTCCATTTCATCTCGCATTGCATCCAACCAGAATGCTAAATTTACATCAGAATAGGCATGTTTAAATGTTTGTGGCTCTGCCTGATCAAAACACAAAGAAAATAATAATTCATAGTCATCATATTTCCTTGGACTTTTCTTCTCTCTGGTTGATCTCCTCAATTGAATGCTTTTATTTTTATCAATGGTAGTGGTCTCTATGTTAGCAACCTCTATTTGTGAAATGACTAGCATATGTGGGTGAGTAGACGCCATACTTGGCATAGGGGGCTGCTGAGGCAGCGTATTTGGCAATAGGGGATTTGGAATTGAGTCTGCATGGGACTATGATTGCAAAGCCAGCTCTGCCCATGGGTGAGGAGAGGTCCGCGACAAAGTGTTGGGCGTGTGGGGAATATCCAAAGACATGGACATATCTCCCTCGGCACTTGCCCTGTCACGAGTCAAGGGAGGATGCATTGAAAATAGCGTGGAAGGCATTTCATGTGGCAGAGGAGGCAGCCAACTGTCATCCACGTGAGTAGTAACTTGGGGCTCCAAAGATATATCATTTTGGAGAGGCATGGGTAACATGAAGTTTGGCGTATGCTGATTGAGAGTCCTCGGAGGCAGAGCCACTTGCTCGGCTCTTTCATCGTGGTGGTAAGGTCTATGAGAGGGGAATTCAGTGCTGTCATTGAATAGTGGTTGAGAGTGAACCACTAATGGTGTAGGAAATAAAAGGGATTGTTTTGGTATTGGGCAAGTCAAGGAAGTTGTGGAAGAGGGATGTTGTGCAGTGCTAGAGGGGATGAATGCTAAGGGGTGAAATGAGACCCGGGGAGTTCAACGTGTATTAGTGCCATTGTCAAACAAATTGAAATTGATGAAATCATTAGAAGTAGAAGTATTTTGAACTTGCAAGCCTAAGAATGATTTCTCATTAAATACAAGATCCCTGCTCCATATCACTTTCTTAGTGATTGAATCCCATAGATGATAACCAAACTCATCCTCACCATACCCCAAAAAAATGCATCTCTTGGATTTGAAATCCAACTTCATTCTCTGCTCCTTATTAATATGAGCGTATGCATCACATCCAAAAACACGCAAATGAGAAAAAGAAATTCTCTTACTAGCCCACCTCTCTTCTGGAATATCAAAATCAAGACGTGACGGAGGAGCTTGGTTTATTAAATAAACCGCTGTATTACATGCCTCTGTCCAGAATTCCTTCCCCAAACCGGCATTAGACAACATACGCTGAGCTCTCTCCAAAATTGTTCTATTCAGCCTCTCTGCTGCACCATTTTCTTGAGGTGTATACGAGACTATTTTAATCCTCTGAATACCGTGATCTGCACAAAATTGATCAAACTTCAAAAAGCAAAACTCACCACCATTGTCTATTAGTAGACATTTTATTTTTCTTCCAATCTGATTTTCCACCTTAGCCTTAAAGCTTTTAAATTTTGAAAAAACTTCTGATTTCTTATTCAGCATGTAAATCCAAACTTTGCGAGTGCAATCATCAAGAAATGTAACAAAATAATTAGCACCACTGATAGAAGTTACCTCCGTAGTATCGAAAACATCAAAATGAATGAGCTCCAATGGAGATGATTTCTTCTCATGACCCGTCCTTACGAAGCTGGTGCGAATTTGTTTGCCATAAAGGCAATGCTCACACAATGTCAAATCAACCAATTTAAGACTCGGAAGTTGGTCTCTTCGAAGCATGACTTCAAGACCTGTTTTGCTCATACAACCGAGCCTCTTATGCCAAAGTTCGACATTGCTATCTGTAGCTGCGATGGCTGCTCCCACTTCACCATTACACTCTAATGTGTATAAACTTCCATTTTTCTACCTTTTTGCTAAAACCAATTGACCTTTGGACACTTTCCAAGAAGCTAAATCAAAACTAACATTGCATCCTTGTGTATATAACTCACTAACAGAAATCAGATTACGCTTAAGTGTAGGAACATGCCTAACATCTTTTAAAATTCATTTACTTCCATTTTTCAGCAATAGTGAAATATCCCCTTTTCCCACTATATCACATTCTTTATTATCTCCAAGGAAAACTTTACCAAACATACCTTCATTGTAGTTTGTGAAAGCACTCCGACATGAAGTTGCATGAACTCATAAGAGAATCAGCCATTACAAGTACTTATAGCCATTACAACTCCTATTACAACTCAGCCATCAGTACTTGTAATGGCTATAAGTACTTGTATAGCCACTGATGGAGCTTTGGTACTTGCAGCTGGCAACACAAGTACTTGCAGCTGGCAACACAAGTACTGATACAAGTACTTATAGCCATTACAAGTACTTATAGCCATCAGCCATTACAAGTACTTATAGCCATTACAAGTGCTTATAGCCATTACAACTCCTTCCTACCTTTTCGGAAGCGAGCATAATAATAATATTGCCTTTATTTCATCATCTAATGTGATACCAACCGAAATCAGCTGAGTAACTAGAATGTTGAACTCATTGAGGTGATTTGATATCACTCCTCCTTCTTTCATTTTTAGATTATATAATTTCCTGATGATGAACACTTTATTCGATGCTAAAGCTATCTCATATATTGAGGATAGCTTATCCCACAGCTCTTTTGTTGTCGGCTCTGTTGAAACATTGAAGAGCACATTGCTTGATAAAGATAAGAAAATCGTTGCCTTTGCTTTCTGATCGATCTTCTCCCAATCTTCATCCAACATCGAACCTTTTCCTTTTGTTTTTCCAAGTAACGCTAGTTGCAAATCCTGCTTGATAAGCAGAGATTCAATCTGAACTTTCCATAGTCCAAAGTTCTACCCTAAAAACTTCTCAATCTTCCATTTATCTGCTTCATCCATGGCGCCTGCAAAACCTCACCGATTTCTAAAAAATTGAACGAGCTTAACCAGCTCTGATACCAATTGTTGAAAGTAAATTGCGGACAATAAATAATTAAAAAAGAATACAGAAGATGAAAGATTAAAAGCACACAGACACAAAGACACAGAAATTATAGTGGTTCATCCAGCTATTCTGGATTACATCCACTTTGCAAGCAGGGCATGTCTCTGTTATTGAAAATACAGTGTTACAATGTTACAGCAGCTCTTGGCTCATAAGCCTTTTACAATGCATGGTCAAACAGTCTCGTCTCCTTGCATCTGCGGAAGTCAGAGAATAATCGGTTACAACAGCAGGTGAAGATTGGGCTTCACCCACTGCCGTAGCCGTTACATACAGAGTTGTTACACTGATTGCATTTGTTTTAACTTTTTCAAAACCATGTCGAAGAATCCATTTGGTGAGTTGTTATCACTTTGTGGCATTCTGTCAAATAGGTTACAAGCTCTCCCTTGCTTCCCATTTTGAACATATTTCTTCTGCAGAGGCCGTGGATAAGGTTGGACCATTTAGTCAAATAGTTATTGTGCCTGGTCTTTTGACTACAATAACTGACCAAAACCCTTTCCTTCATGCTTCGAGGAGCACCCATGCGTTGTTTTGAAAGCCTCCATTAAAGCACGCGTAGGGAGGTTACTTGGCAAGCTTGTGGAGTTTGGCATCAAATAGTCATTTTGTGGTGTCCTGCGATCACTGTAAGCCAATGGATGGCACCAAATCAAGGAATTTGGCAAACAATTCTAGTTTGGTCTACAATTCTATCTTGCATGATGTATGCAGGAGCATTTTCATTAATGCTAGCTAACAATGCTGATCCTATCATATTTTAATTGACGTGGGTACTTGTTTCAAATCACTTTCACATTTCCTACGTATCAAGAGCTCTAGGAAGGTTTGCTCCATTGAATCATTCGATTTAGCTAACAACGGTTATGGAAATCAACTGTAAACTCCAACATGATATTAGATATGTACAGTCTCATACAACAATCTGTATTCTTTTCATTCCATTTGGGATGATATGCCAGTGGCATCCAGTCAACATTCCATCACTCTGCCTATGATCCCACATTCCACAGATATACATGCGGTGATCAAAGTTTAAATATCCTGCATGCTGCAAATAAACTTAAGAAAGATTTGTCCATGTCATATTGTAAAGCTCTGTTTTTATGACAGCAAAGGTTGTGTAACTTGTTTTATTTCCTATCATTCGCTCTTTCTCTATACCTTCTAATTTATTTTCTATAGAACCATTTTGTGTATTCTACAATTATCTTGGAGGTATTCACTGAAATAGTGCCTTGACTTTTCTTGATTATTGTGGATGTGTCTACTAAAGAATTCTGTCAAACAATTGGTATGCCTTGTTTGTGCATCACGTCTATTCAGTATTCTCTATACATATCTAGCAAAGCATTTCCCGTTACAATATTTTACAAAAACCTTCGTCCCATTAAGCATTAGTGGTTCTCCATAACTTCCCACATCTGACAGGCATACAAGTTACATTTGTTCAAAGATTTGCAAAAGTAGCTACACAATGGGGAGGTTAATGACTTTTTGAAAAACATCCAAATGATAACGAAGGCTTAATCTTTAATTTTTTGTATTTTAGAAAGTTGCATTAACCTTTACAAATTTCAAATAAGTTAATTAATCTTTTATATTTTGCCAAGAGTTAATTAACTTATTAGTTTTTCATTTTTCAAAAAGATTAATTAACTCTTTGTATTTTTTCAGGTTAATGAATCTTGAAGATTTTGCGAAAACTAAGGGGCAATTAACATTTGATAACATTTGACATGATAGAACTTTATCAAAAGTTTCAATTGTTGGCTAGAGAAGAGGAGTATCCTGGTTCAACCAATTAAGAATATCAAGATGATTTGATCAAATTACTTAATGTTTTCTGCTTGGAATCTGAATGACTTTTCTTTGAAAATGGGGTAAATACTCCTAGTTGAAGAGAAGTCAAGTATAGGATAAACATTGGGAATTGCATACCACTAATTGGGGAGAATATTAAGCCATTAGAAGATGTTATTTTCAATACAAAAGCTCAAAATTGGGATATACAAATATTAAGACAATAAAAGGCAATGTCAAATCAACATCTAGTTTATCAGAGGAAGATTTTGTAGAAGGGGGTGAGGTATAACTCAATATAGATTCAATTTCTTTTTTTCGTCCAATAATAGGAGGAATATGATGAACATCTAAAGGTTGAGAAAAAGGGGGAGGTCTAGATGGATTTAGGTATTTTCTTTGTTATCCTCTATAAGATGGTAGTAGACACTTTAAGAATGATAAATATTCTCAGTCTAGGAATTTGTTTACTGATTACCTATGGGGCATGAAGATATATAAAAATAAAAACAATGTGGGATCACCCATTTGCATATCGATAGATCTTGTAGGATTCTAAGGGATAGTAGTTAGAGTGAGACCTAAGGAACTACTTATGTATATCTTTGATATTATCTTGGATTTAATTGTTTTGCTAAGAAAGTGGCAAAGTATCCTCACAAGGTTGAATGAGTTGAAGTGGCTGCACCCAAAAGTACTCAAGTATAAAGTTATCACATCCAAAATAGGGTTGGAATCCATTATAAAATGCTATAAATGGATTATGAAAGGTATTTATTTGATTGAGTTGAGCCAAGGATAAATTCACATGAGATTGGTAAAAGTTCAAGGAACAATGGTAAAGGGAACACCTAAAATTTTAAGTCTGGCTCAAACATGAAGGGTTATGGAATCAATAGTGGTACAAGTGAAACCATCCATCATGCACCTTAATCAAGAATCCTATTTTATCATAAGTTACTTGATACAATTCATATGTTCAAAGGATCTCTTCTATAACCATATTTACCATGAATACTAGATCAATGAGCACTAGATATGTAGGCTCGTCAAAAATTCTAGCAATGGTATATAGTAGTCCATTAGGTACATTGATTGAGCTATCTCTTCGGATGAAGGTAACAATAGATTCAAGATTAGGTTTATGTTTAACTTTTTAAAGGAAACATTCTATCACATTAACTAAATATTCTAATTGACTGGTTTATAACTCCATGTCTATCTAATTTGAACTTGGCTTTGCAATCTTTTTGGAATGGAATGGCAAAAAAATTAGTGAAAATTTATAATATTTAATTAGGAAACACTATGGATTCATTCCCTTTTATTATTTTCTGTAGCCACCTCTATGATATTAGACTCAATAAATTATTAGAATTCATGTCTTAGATGAATACATCACTCAGTATCATGTCAAGGAGTATAATGAGATTAAAAATAGGTAAATGTTTGGAAGTGGACCTACAAGATGGATTGTGCAAGTCTAACTAATTTTTTTAGCAATTAAAGTATAATTTAATTTCTTAGGAGTGAAATGGATTTTAATGAATCTAACAATATAAACTATGTAAGATGAGTTCAATAATTAACCATTCCAACACTAAACATTTGAAATACAAGAGAAAGAAGGGCTTCCAAGCATAACTCTCAATATAACCCAAGTTAGATTAGCAAAACCCAACAAGATGAAGGGATGCCAATTTAAATCCAAATTATATCAAGGAAGTACACAAGAAAGTCCTCTTTCATGCAATGTAGGATTTGACTAAAAATGTGTAAATGCAAATGTGAAATTTAACCAATCGATTTAATGAGAAACATAAGATAAATCTAGATGCTAAGTGTATGCAATCAACGCAATTAAGATATGAAAATAGGTCTAGACTAAGAAATGAAATGGATAATAGAGCACTCACATTGAAATATGTATAGGAGTATGTCTTTTTTCTTTGAGAACTACCGATTTGAACATGTGAGAGAAATTTCGATTGCGGATTCGCTCTCATAATAGAAAATAAAATGTTGTTTTCCTCAGACCTCTAGGAATAGGTCGACCTAGTGCAACATGTTCTAGACACTTTTCGATGAAGTCACCGTGTTCTCAGGACATTGTAGAAAATTCAACCTAACTCCTTTGGAAATATCTTGGCAAGAAGTTTCAAGATTTGTGGTTGTAATTCTAATATCCTACTCTTGCACATAGAATAGGTTATTTTGGGGTTTGGGTGGATAAGGGATTTCCTTGGTCAAGCTCTAGGTTGAGGAATTAACTTAGAAATTAAAATGTAAATATGTAAATTAAAAAAATGCAAATGTAATTATTCATCTTTCTTGTAGAAACCTTTGTCAATAAGGATTTTGTAATGCTTGGATGTTGTAGATGTTAAATTTGCAATGACAAATGTAGGAGATCTCCACAAATGAAATGGATCTACAAAAACTACATCATGGAGCCATAGATGTAAATGTGTATTAATGAAGAAGATGATGAATGTCTTAATGTAAATCTCCTCCCTTGATGGAAAAAAAAATGTTAGATCTTGAACAAGAAATACTCACAAAGGATCCTTGATTCTTGAATGCTTTATGAATGCTTGAATGCTTAAACTTGATCATATAATTATTGGATCTAATGGATAAAAAATTGGTGATCATAGGCAATAATAGATAGATGTCAAAGTCAGGTACCTAGGATTCCTTTTGTTCTAGTTTTTGGGCTGGAAAATAAAGAAATTCGATAGGGTCACCTAATTTTACAATTTAATTCCTTAAGAAAACACCAACCCCCACATTTAAAATCCCCATGAAATAGGTTGACCTAGTTGACCTATTATGGAAAGGTTGACCTAGTCCACGGTTGGCTCATAAGGATCCATCCATGAGGTCTCCAAGTTTACATAGTTGAAAGTGGAAGATATGGGATAGAACAAGAGAAAATGGGGATCAAGCATGAATCCATCCATGGTTCATAAATTTGGTAAAGGACAAGAGCTAAAAGGTCTTAAATAATGGGTTCTTACATTTTAAGATGGTACATTTAGCCCCCACTTTAGTGGAAGCTTGATTTTCCTCAAACTCATGGTAAAGTAGATTAAAAATGAAGAGTTGATCTCATCATGACTAAGGAGATGAAGAAAATATCAAGCCCCCAATATACTTCATCATATCTAGAGCTAAAATAAGAGATATGTCACTAACAAGAAAGTGTATCCAACTCACCCAATAAGGTTTGTGTTCCTTATTGTGAACTAAACATGAAAAAGAAATGGGGGTGCAACAAGAGATGTCATTGAATAGTTTAGCAAGTGTGTGTGGCATGTTAGAAAACCCATCAAAGATGAATTGAATGGTCTAGAAATTGTGTGTGGCCTGATATTCAACTTATAAAAAATGATTCATCATCAAGGAAACTCCATGTCCTAAGAAGAAGAATTGAAAGACGAACCAAGCATAAGGATGTGTGTGTCCTTCAGAGATCAGAAAGATGAATAGGCTTCCCAAACTGTAAATAGTCCAAAGACAGATCAAACAATGATTAGGACTCCTAGACTGTTAGCAATCCAAAGAGAAATCAAAATGAAAGGATCAGGCCTCCTAGACTGTTAGCAGTCCAAATAGAGATCCAAAATAACAAAGACCCAACCTCGATGAATTTTTAGTAGTTTGATAGAGAAAACCAAATTTTCAACATGCGTGTGTGCAAAAGTGAGTGGAATCTAACTCTCTGATCACCAGAAATTCTGAGTAATATTTTACAAACAACTCCCTAGTGGAGTTGCCAATTTGTTGGTGCCCAAAAATGATGGTTTGAATTTCCTGTGGATTTGTCAATCCAATGCTGGGAAACCCAATCATTTTTGTCAACTAACAAGGTCAACCAAATGGGGGTTTGAACTTCTTCAATTCTATCTCTGCAAAGCCACTGCTGGTAGGCCTGTACCTTAACCAAATCTATTGATTCAAATGCTTTTTATAGCAGATAACTCAATATAAAACTTGTGGATTCTCTAAAGGTGGCAAATAAAATTGAGAGTAATCAAATTGTAAGTATCTCAATCAATAGAATATTGAATGCTACTAAAACTAAAATGCTTTGATTAATAGTAAATTTTTGACAAAAGGTATATAAAATGAAATAGATCAAAATAATAAAATTTTACAAACTTTGAACAATGAGTTGAATGACTATATTCCAATTATTAATAAGATTAGTGCCTTGCTCCTACTTGGGCAATGGAGTCAATTCTATGTTAATCCTACGTACACCTCAAAGATAATTTTAATAACTTGCATATAACAAGACCATCATTTCAAGGGCTTCTACATGAATTATAATTGAAACCATATTATACAGTTAGTTCTACCAAATTTATGTATGTCTTTGTGAGACTAATAGAATAGGGGAAAGTTTGTCATCAACACCTTTCAATTGATGATCAAATTGTATATATATTTCACATTACAAATAACATGAGAATTCAACACAATGAAACATTCTATCTAAATATATTTATCTGAGAGACTAACTGAAAAGAATTGAAAACTATTACCACAGGTGAGAGAAAAAGTACTTATCTCTTCATTAATGTTGAAAAATAGTACATCAGTGTTCATGTTGTAGTTGTGATAAAATTCTATCCTATAAAAATATGTATTTTCTTGTCTCTTTACATTTTAAATTATGTATATATATGTGTTTGAATGGCTTTCAGACCTCTTTAGGGTGAAAAGACACAACCCTTATTACAAAATATTTTGAAAAAATAATAAACTACCTAAAAAATAACTACCTAACTTTCAGATTTGGATATGGTCGGAAAACCAAAAAACCTCATGGAAAGCTAAGATTTGGATTGGAGATAGGAAATTTGATTTCATGAACTAGGTCATTTTTAGTTTTTTAAAATTTAACTGTCTTCAGCCTCTATCGACATCATCTTTGTAGCAGCTCAAAATTCCAACATTTTCTGAAGGCTTTGATTAGTTAGTTCTATTTATTTGTGTCATAAATCTTCCTTCTTTTGATTTTTTTTGTATGGAGAAAATTTATTTTTGATAATGCATTGGGACTCCTAAATTCTCAAAATGTAGGGTACCACCAGTGGCTCTTTCTAGGGACGTATGCTCCTTGTGGGCATAACAAGAATCTAGTTATCTCTAGTAGAAGTAGACCAAGTGTGAAATCCATTGGGCTATAGAGTCACTGCATATTTAAATAATCAAATACAATGTCATTCGACGGCCTTGGGCCACCAAAATATGGAATCAACATTTTCCCTTATCAAACTCTTGATTCTGATCATGTAACACTTTGAATTTCCTGAATACGATGCCACCATTCCCATGGACAATATTCATTGCTTTATTAACATGCTCTGACTTTTGTTCAGCCTTTGAAAAGTCATCAGGTGCACTATAGTCCTTTCTAAATAGAATATTCTCATCTATTCGATCAACCCTACAAGTAACTAAATTAAGCTCTTTTGCTTTGATGCATTTATGTACACAATCTACCCTATACTCAAGATGTTGTTTCTCTTCACAAAAAGGATTCGAAGATAACTCTAATTCATAACTTCCTTCTTATCAAGAATCTGATTAGATAGGGAACTCAAATAATTTTTAGAATCAAGCTTATACAATTTCACCTTATCTTTGCATATTTGATGTATTTCTAGCTCATAGGATGAACTAAAAAATGTATCACCTTCTACATTCATATCATGAATTTCATTAAACTCAAAAATATCATTAGGCCTATTATCTTCATTATGATGTTGATGGGCTTGATTGCATAGAAAATCTTCCTCCAATAATGGATTCAAGAACATAGAAAACTCAAGTGTATCTTTTTATGCTCTCTTCAAACAATGGATTCAGGAAAAAAGAAAAATTAGGCATACCTTCATGAGAACTTTCATCTGGCTCCACAAGTGTTCTATCATACAAGATACTAGCAAATTGTATAATAAAATCATCCTTTTGAAAATCATCATCTGCTTGATCAAAGATATTGATGGTTGGTCCTACAATAATGTGTCCCACTTTTTAGATATGTTGATTTTTGTTGAAATAACACATTTTTAATAAAATATGATGATTTAAGCCTTGAGAGGTTCCATTTGAAGGAATTAATTACAAATGGTTAGCTCAAAGCCTCTTAGACTAAAAAAACATAGATATAAAATCTATAATCCTCATTCATACCTACAATGGAGTCTCCTTTGCACCTATTAAAATGCTAACAAAAAATCAATTCGACTTTATGTTTTGGCAGATCAAATGAATCCATTTGAAAAACCTATCTATGTAGTATGATGCTATTTAGAACAAGATTTCTAATGAATATAATTTTAATACATATTGAGTTTATTATCACTTTTAAAAATTACTTCAACAACCTGTCTCTTCAAGACTTTGGGAAAAATAGTAAATAATTTTTTTTTAATGAAAAATATGTAGGAAAAGAGTATTTGTGTTACCTTTCTATAAAAAACAAGAAAAAATAAATTTCGATATACATAGATCAAGTTAGAATGATCCAAGTGATCTTATGTCTAAATTAAAGTTACTGTCACTTTAGAACTTAATAAACTATGAAATATTGACCCAAAAATGAAACCAATTTCATTCTTTAGATATTGAAGTTACAAGTATAATATCGAAAGAATTACATCGTTATCATATTTTTAAAAAATGTAATGTTGATCCAAGTGACAGTAACTCCTTAAAAACACACTTTTTCACACAAACTACTTTTCGAAGGAGAAGGAAAAATGAATTTAAATTTTTTTTAGAAAAATATATTTACAAACTAAAAAGAAAATTCTAATAGATTCTAGTTTATATCATCTTCAAATTCCTAATAGTTTTGCGGCAATAGGTGTTCGAAATTGAAGTTTTTTCTTGAAATGTTAATATCTGTGCCAAAGTTGGCCAAAAAGTGGGACACACTATTGTGGGACCATCTTGATATCTTCACTAGCATTATCTCCTGAAACATCTTCATGCTCTCCTTCTGTATGTAGTGCTATTTTATCTTCACTATTTGATTCCTAGAAATTATCGTCTATTGAATATCTAGTACTGCTTGATTATGTGTTGATCCATCAACTTGTTTATCATGAGGAATTGACAATTTTTTTTTTACTATTCTTCTCAACATATTTCTGATATTCAATGTCCAATATATATGATATTTTTGTTGTAGTGAGAAAATTTTCATCTTGATCTACTTCATTAGGCGTTGCATCTACTTCTCATGTTAATTTGTCAGAAAAGTCAGCCATATAGTAATCAATTACTGGTTCTGTATCCTCAACATTGTCATCTCTAATGGATATAGCACAAAGTAAATGTCTAATTTTATGAAGTATGAGGCTATGGATAAAGTTATCATTTCCTTCACATGCCTAGTAAGTATTTTATTCTTCATATGCATCTCGGGGAGGTATGTAGGGTTCTTCTTCCATAGTGAAATTTTGATTTTCTTCTTAGTCATAGAACTCATTTTCTTCTTCATCACTTGCATTATAAAATTCATACATGAACCATTCTACAAATTCCTTCCATGATGAAATGCTATGTGCAGGTAATCACTCATATGCTTTTCTTGCATAATCCCTGAGCATTTTGGCAAATAGAATCATCACCTGGCCTTCTTCATCAATTTCATAATCTTCTATGAATGAATAGAATACTTTTAAATGCCATTTTACTTATTCATTATATTTACCATTAAACCTTGGTACAACTTGTGTAATTTGCAAAAATAACTTATCTGGAAAAAACTGAATCCTCTGAAATTCAATAACCTGATGCCATATGAAATATTTTCTCTCATACATTCTGTATTAAATTCTTTGTTACTAACTAGGGGATCAATATTCATTCCCTATAGGTTCTTTCCCTTAGTGGAGTCACTGATAATTTATGACAAACAAAGTTTCCACCTTCTTATTGTAAGGAAACTCAGGTGCGGAAACAACTTCCTACGCTAATCTCTATAGGAGAGTATTGTGCAAATTCTTATAAATCCTTACAATTTTAGATTCATTAACTACTTTAACAAAGATATTGCAACCACATACCATGCATACAGAAAAATATAGAATGACACAATGAGATACCCTGGGGAAACCTTTCGGTAAAAACTCCAGCACTCCAAAACCTACACAATGTATTGATCAAAACTATTACAGCTTACAATACACTTGCAATGCAAGTTCTTTCAGAAGATTTTGAAAACCTTGAAGAAAAATCATGGCAGCATAAAAATGTTCCAACAATACACTCGCATCACATCTCTTCGCAACCCTAAAAAAACTTATATCATGCGCTTCAATTTTCAGGGCTACTCCCAAAGATAACCATAGTAGGGTTTTACGATTGGGGAAGAGTGTATAGTACTCAAATTTATCAGTTGCCACATGTCTTCACCTATCATTGAATCTTCCTGACATAGCTCTTACGTGTCATAGGAATCCATCATAACCATTTTAGCCATGACCTCCTTACACACAATTCAGGATGCCGACACATCAACATTATTTGCAAGAAATACATTTTACAAAACAAATAATAAGAATAGGAATTATCCAAGGTTGAGACACCTTATTCCTAACATTCTCCCACTTGTCGAACACCTTGTAAGAGCAACAGGAACATAACAGGAACTAACTGCTATAGGCCAAAAGGCCCATAGACTCCGAACACCATCTGAACTTCTGAGTGCCCACTAGTTTCATTAATGCATCTGCAACATTCTTCACAGTATCTACCTTCTCCAAATTTACCTTTCCATCTTCCACCATATCTCTCACAAAGTAAAACTACACATCAATGTGCTTCGTTCTGGCATGGAAAGTTAGATTCTTCGCAAGGAAAATAGCGCTCTGACTGTCACACCAAATAGTAATCTGTTCTACATCAACACCAACATCAGAACACAATCTTCTAAGCGAAATGGCTTCTTTACAAGCATGAGTAGGAGCCATGTACTCAGCTTCTGTAGTGGACAAAGCAACCACAGGTTGTCACTTACTCATCCAACTGATGGCACCACCAAACATAGTGAACACATAAGCATTGGTGGATCTCCTGCTGTCAATATCACCTACCCAATCGGAATCCACAAACCCACGAATACAAACTGAATGCGGAGATCCAGAAGAGTTACCATGATAACATATGGAGTAATCTGATGTACCCCTCAAATATCTAAATACTCGCTTAACTACATCCCAATGTACCTGTCCAGGATTAGCCATAAACTGACTCAGGACTCCCACTACTTGGGCAATGTCTGGTCTAGTACAGACCATAGCATACATAAGATTGCCAACTGCACTAGCATTAGGTACTCTAATCATGTCCTCCACCTCACTAGGAGATTTTGGACAATCATCTACAGATAACTTTGTTCCCACAGAAATAGGAACACATAGTGGTCTACAATTTGCCATGCTGAACCTGTCCAACATAGACTTCACATACTTACTCTGACTCAACCAAAGTTTTTTGTTAGACCTGTCTCTACTGATTTCCATACCCAAGATGTACCTTGCTGCCCCAAGATCTTTCATCTCAAACTATGCTGACAACTGAGATTTAAAATCAGAAATCATACCCTTACCCTTCCCAAACAGCAACATATCATCAACATATAATGCAACAATAAGAAGGTGATCATTTTCAACTCTAAAATAAACACAATGATCTAATTTTGATCTTACAAATCCAATTGACAACACAAAGGCATCAAACTTAAGGTACCACATCCTAGGAGATTGCTTCAAATGATATAGAGATTTCTTTAATCTGCAAACTAAGGATTCTTTACCTTTAACAATGTAGTGCTCAGGCTGTGACATATAAATCTCTTCCTCCAAATCACCATGAAGGAAAGTTGTCTTCACATCCATCTGTTCTATCTCTAAATCATATGATGTAGCAAGAGATAACAGAAATCTAATGGATGTCAAATTTGCAACAGAAGAGAATATTTCACCATAATCTATTCCCTCTACCTGTGAATACCCCTTTGCAACCAATCTAGATTTGTACCTTTCAACACTGCCATCTGCACAGAATTTCTTCTTGAACACCCATTTACAGCCAATAGATTTTCTCCCTTTAGGAAAAGGTACAAGGTCCCAAGTTTTGTTTTTCTCCAATGAAGCCATCTCATCATCCATAGCCTCAATCCAGGAACCTGCATCTTTCATGCCCAAAGCCTCTTTCACAGATCTAGGCTCATCAGTGTTAGTAATCAAAGCAAAGGCACAACTGGAATCTAACATAGAATAACCAAACCTTTCCGGTTGCTTTCTTTCTCTCATGGATCTCCTCAAGGGCTAAGGTTGAGGTTTTTCTTCCTCTTCTTCCGAACTATTAGAGCTGCTAGAGCTCTCCTCATCATTAGGCCCAACATGGTCTCTCTGTTCAGTCTTCTGAGGGGTAGGAGGCAACTGAACAACATCTTTTTCCTTTTCTTTTTCATCTAGTTGTAGCACAATAGGAGAGGATGTTAGCTCTCTAAAAATAACATTTCTACTATACAACACCTTACTAGTCACAGGATCCCAAAGCTTGTATCCTTTCACACCAAAACTGTATCTGATGAAAATGCATTTAATAGCTTTGTTTTCCAACTTAGATCTTTTCTCCTTTGGAACATGTGCATAAGCTTCACAACCAAAAACATGAACGTCTAATTGAAGGCTTCTTAACAGACCACACCTCCATGGGTGTCTTACCAACAAGGGCTGATGTAGGAGATCTGTTAACCAGATAGCAAGCAGTGGCCACAGGTTCGGCCCAAAACCTTTGTTCTAAACCAGCTCCACTAAGCATAATCCTAGCCTTCTCCATCAGTGTCCTGTTCATTCTCTCTGCAACTCTATTTTGCTATGGGGTATAAGGAGTTGTCTTATGCCTCTTGATACCTTATTCTTTACAGAACTGTTCAAACTCTGCTGGGCAAAACTCACCACCATTGTCAGTTCTCACACACTTAATCTTCTTACTAGTCTGATTCTCTACAAGAGCTTTAAATTCCTTGAACCAACTAAAGACATGTTTCTTACTTTTAAGGAAATAAATCCATGTCCTTCTACTGTAATCATCTATGAAAGATACAAAAAATATAGACTTGGAGATTGACGAAACTTTTATAGGACCAAATACATTAGAATGAATAAGATCCAAAACATCAGAAGATTTGTGAGAACTAGAGTAAAATTGAACATGATTTTGTTTACCATAGACACAGTGTTCACAGAAGTCAAACTCGAGATTGCAATCATTTAACCCCTCAACGAGATTTTTATTTTTCAAGGTTCTGAGACCCTTTTCACCAATGTGGCCAAATCTCATATGCCACAACATTGTCTTTTCTGTAGGAAGCTTACCTTCCAAAGTGTTTGCACTACGATCGGAACCAATAGCCACAGACTTCTTCACTGCTTGTTCAGATGGTGAGGATGAAGAACTATTACATAGAGGAATACATGCATCTAGCTGAAATAAGGTACCTCTCCTAGTACCCCTTGCAAGCACTATCGATCCTCTCATCATCTTGCATCCTTCTTTCGAAAAAACAACTTGCACACCTACATCATTTAGCATACTTATAGATAATAGGTTTCATGCCAAACCTGGATTGTGCATAACTCTGTTGATTCCCTTTACTCATCCATCAGGAAATTTGATAGTGACCCTTCCGTGTCCAACTATCTTTAGGTGAGAATCATCACCCAAGTACACCTTTCCCCCATCGAACTCTTCATATTTTGAGAACCAGTTTCAATGAGAGGTCATGTGAAAAGATGCACCTGAGTCAACCAACCAGACATTATCAGATGCATGGGCTGCCAAAGCTACGATGAATGCATCACCATCTTCTTGAGATCTTTCTGAAGCTGAATCTGAACCTTTCTTCTTCTTCTTCGGCTCTTTGCAGTCTTTACGGAAGTGCCCAGATTTATCATAGTTCCAACATTTTTCCTTGGACTTATTGGAAGCCTTTGACTTCCCACGAGATTTGGATCTACCCTTATTGTCAGACTTATTGTCATTTTTCTTCCCTCTTTCAGTGGATCTCCCACGAACAACAAGGGCTTCTTTTTTTGAAACGGAAGCCTTTCTCCACATCTCCTCTGATAGCAGCAAAGACACCACATCATCCATTTTGAAGGTGACTAACGTGCTTCCGAGAGCCATCACAAGATGGTCTCATTAATCCGGTAAAGAACACAAAAGTGTGTAGCAACGATCGTCTTCCTCTAACTTGACACCAGCTGATGTCAACTGTGCAGCCAACAGATTAAATGCATTTAAATGATCCGTTAAGGACCCACCTTCCTCCATTCGCAGAGAGTACAACTTCTTCCTCAGGAACAACTTGTTCACCAGAGATTTGGCTTGATACACGGCCGCAAGTCTTTCCCACAAACTATTTGTGGTTTTCTCATCTAGAACATTTAGAAGAATTGCATCGGTTAAACAGAGTCTTGTGAGACCCTTAGCTTTACGGTCTTTGATATCCCAATCTTCTTGAGCTATAGTTGCTAGTCTTGTAGCACTTGAAGTCACTTCCCATAGGTCATGATCTTCCAACATGTCTTCCATCTTGAGTTTCCACAACTTGAAATTAGTGTCGTTAAATTTATCCACCTCCATTCTTCCATATGATGAACTTGCCATCTCAATCTGCAAATAAGATTCAGAATGCTCTACAAAAAACTCCCACTCAAACTTGAGATCAGCTCAAAAAACCCTACCCAACAACTAGGATCAAAAGTTGATCAAGCTCTGATACCACTTGTAAGGAAACTCAGGTGCGAAAATAGCTTCCTACGCTAATCTCTATAGGAGAGTATTGTGCAAATTCTTATAAATCCTTACAATTTCAGATTCATTAACTACTTTAACAAAGATATTGCAACCACATACCATGCATATAGAAAAATATAGAATGACACAATGATATACCCTAGGGAAACCTTTCGGTAAAAACTCTAGCACTCCAAAACCTACACAATGTATTGATTAAAACTATTACAGCTTACAATACACTTGCAATGCAAGTTCTTTCAAAAGATTTTGAAAACCTTGAAGACAAATCACGGTAGCATAAAAACATTCCAACAATACACTCGCATCACATCTCTTCGCAACCCTAAAAAATCTTATATCATGCGCTTCACTTTTTAGGGCTACTCCCAAAGATAACCATATTAGGGTTTTACCATTCTCCAAGAAAATAGGAACCCCACAATTGGGGAAGAGAGTACAGTACTCAAATTTATCAGTTGCCACATGTCTTCACCTGTCATTGAATCTTCCTGACATAGCTCTTACGTGTCATAGGAATCCGTCATAACCATTTTAGCCATGATCTCCTTATACATAATTCAAGATGCCGACACATCAACATTATTTTCAAGAAATACATTTTACAAAAAAAATAATAAGAATAAGAAATATCCAAGGTTGAGACACCTTATTCCTAACACTTATCAGTAGGAAAATAAAAATTGATCTTGAATTCTTAATCTAGTGGAGTCACTTTCTAAAAAACTTATGTAGAGTCGCCACCTTTGTCTTCAAGAGAGATTTAACTTGGTATTATGATTTCTCTCACTTCTAGTGGAATCTAACTCTTTGATCACCAAAAATTCTGAGTAATATGTTACAAACATCTCCCCAACAAAGTTGCTAATTTGTTGGTACCCAAAAATGATGGTTTGAATTTCCTATAGATTTGCCAATCCAATGCTGGGAAACCCAATCATTTTTTCCAACTAACAAGTTCAACCAAATGGAGGTTTGAACTTTTGCAATTCTGGCTCTACAAAGCCAAGGTTGGCTAGCCTATACCTTAACCAAATCTATTGATTGAAAGGCTTTTTATAGCAGATAATCGAATATAAAACTTGTGGATTCTCTCAAGGTGGAAAATAAACTTGAGAAGAATCAAATTGTAAGTATCTTAATCAATAATCTATTGAATGCTGCTAAAACTAAAATGTTTTGATTAATAGTAAATATTTAACAAAATGTATATAAAATGAAATAGATCAAAAGAATAAAATATTACAAACTTTGAACAATGAATTGAATGACTATATTCCAATTATTGATAAGATTAGTGTCTTTCTCCTCCTTGGGCAATGGAGTCAATTCTATATCAATCCTAGATACACCTCAAAGACAATTTTAATAACTTGTATATAAAAATGTCAACCAACAAGAATCAAAAGAAGAAAAAAAGAAAGAAGAGCAGAAAGAAGGAGGAGATTCATGCTTTGGAAACATCTTTGTATCCTTGGTTTCGGAGTCCTCGGCTCCTCCTATGGACGTTACTACTTACCCTACTAAGAAGGAATCTGGGAAGTATGATAAAATAGAGGACCTGATGGTCTCTGAGTCCCCAAACTAATTCAACATTATGGTAGAGCTCTTTTCCAAGCATAAGGAAGATAAAGAGGGCTGGACCTCAGTTCACAAGTAGAAGAAACCAAGCAGCAAAGACCCATCTCCAACCTCCCCTGTAGCTACCAGAAGTAGGAACAAGGCTGAAGGAAGGGGCAGGACCCAAACTCAAAAAGGAAAAATGACTAGCCAGAAAAGGCAGGAAGAAACAAGTGTGAAACATATGGATGGAAACCAGGTTTCTTTCCAATTTAATGGCTCCTCCATCAAGAAATGAAAGTCATCTCATGGAATATTTGTGGGCTTAATAGCTCACATAAGTGGGATATCATTAGAAATATGATTAGAGATCACAGACCATACATATTCTTAATCTAGGAAAGTAAAATGTAGAAGGACAAGTTAGAGAAAATAATGTTCAGTAAAGCTATGGAGAACAAAGGCACTAGCTCTGAGGGAGCCTCTGGGGGCCTTATCACAATGTGGAACTTGTATCACTTCAAAGATGAAGTCATCCATGAAGGAGGTAATCTTCTTCTCATGCATTTCACTAGAATAAAAGATAATGAAAGGTGGTTTATTTTGAATATCTATGCTCGTAACTCTTGAAGAGATAGAAAGATCTATTGGAATAAGATTATCTCCATCACTACTCAACTTAACTAGTCGAAAGGCATCATAATGGGGGATTTCAACACCCCTCTCAAAGAAGGGGAAAAAAAGGGAGGAATTGCACCAGACTCTGAAAGAAGACAAGATCTTATGGACCTCATCAATGACCTGGCCCTATTGGATATGGATCTTCTCAGGGCTGAGTTCACCTGGTCTAATAGGCATACTATAAGGGAATGTATTCAAGTTCATCTAGATAGGGCCCTAGTGTCTCTAGAATAGTTGAACAACTACAGTCTCAATATTTCTACCATGGTTCATGCTGGTTTTGATCATTCTCCCATTACACCATCTCTCAACTAGACATACAAGTGAAGGAATTTCCCTTTCAGATTTGAAAAGATGTGGATCTCCCATCCTAACCTGATTAATAAAGTTAAAGAGTGGTGGAACATTGATGTGGAGGGCACAACCATGTTCAGAGTGGCTAAAAAACTTAGGAACATTAAATGCAATGTTAAAAAATGGATCAGAGAGGAATTCAGTCATATCTTTAGCTCTAAAGATAAGACTCTCAATGATCTAAATAGCATCCAAGAGAAAATCTAGAAATAGGGCTATGATGATGAAAGACTACAAAAAGAGAAAAACATTCTCTCAAAGTATCATAACATTATTGGTCAGGAGGAAGCTTTCTAGAAACAAAGATCGAGGTCCATCTGGCTCAAGGAAGGAGACATAAACACTCATTTTTTCCATGTCTCCACCATGAGACACAAAGCTACCAATAGGATTAGTAGCATCAAGAAGGGAGATCAATCACTAAAGGAAGACAAGGAAATTACTGATGAGGCTATCTCATACTTTTCTCAGCTCCTTTCTAAAGATTAGGGTTTGTCTGATAAGGACCAAACCTCTCTCCTAGATAACATACCAAGAATCATAACTAATCTTCAAAACAAAAATTTATTCTCTATTTCAGATATTACAGAAGTCAAGAAATCTCTAGATTCTCTTCTCGGAGACAAATCCCCTAGTTCACATGGATTCCTGATGTTCTTCTTTCAGCTCTATTGGGATGTTGTGAAAGATGATGTGGTTCAAGCTGTGCAAGAATTTTTTGGCTTGAAGAATCTCCTCAAAGAACTCAATGCCAACTTCCTAGTGCTTATTCCCAAGATATCGGGAGTGGACTCCTTTGAGAAATTCAGACCCATAAGCCTATGCAACTCCTTCCTTAAGATAATCACCAAGGTTATTACCATTAGGATCCTCAAACTTCTCCCTTCCCCGATCTCACAGCAGCAATCTAGCTTTGTGCCTAGTAGGCAAATTCTGGATTCCATTATGATGGTGCACGAAGTCATTCATTCATTAGAAGAAGGAAAAAGGCAAGGATTTTTGCTCAAACTTGACCTTTCCAAGGCTTATGACCGGGTGGATTGGCAGTTTCTTATGAAATTTCTGGGAGCTTATGGCTTCAATTCCAATTCTTTTAAGCTCCTCTTTCAAATCATCTCGACCCCCTCCTTGGTTGTCATGATAAATGGATCCCCATTCACTTTCTTCAAACCCTCAAGGGGCCTAAGACAAGGGGACCATATTTCCCCCATTCTCTTCATTATTCTTGTTGAATGCCTTGGAAGATCTATCTCAGAGTCCAAATTGAAGGGGGACATGAAAGGTATCAAACCCTCATCTGGTGACCTCATCTTCACACATCAGCAATTCATGGATGACACCATTCTTGGGGGTGAGGCTTCGATGGGTGAGGCTAGAGTGGTGAAGGACATTCTCAAGAACTACACTAGGGCTATAGGTCAATTAATAAACTAGAATAAAAGAACTCTCTTCTTTATCAACACCCCTAAAGATAGACAGAGGAAAATAACTCAAATTATGGGGTGTGGAATTGATACCTTACCCTCAACCTATTTGGGGTTTCCCTTAGGGGTCAAACCTCTGGAAGCCTTTTGGAATAAATTGATTGATAGATTTAACAAGAAGCTTGCTAGTTGGAAAGGGGTCCTCCTCAGCCAGGCAGGTAAGATCCAATTGGTAAAGTCAACTCTATAGAACCTTCCCACCTATTCCTTAAGCCTCTTCCCCATTCTTGCCAAAGCGACAGAAGCCATGGAAAGAATCTAGAAGAGATTCCTCTGGTCTGGAGTAGAGGACCAAAAGTGCATCCCCCTCATAGCCTAGGAGAAAGTGTGTTGGCCTAAAATTGCTAGTGGGTTTGGCTTAAGGAAGTTGAGACCTTTCAATAAAGCCCTTGAAGCCAAACAAGTCTGGAGAATTTTTAATAGCACTGGTGAGTGGAGGGACACCTTCGAAGAGAAATACCTATAGCACAATGTAATCCATAGTTTTTTGAAGAAATGGAGTCCCCTAAAGGTTATGTCATTTTGAATGGTTTCCTTGGGGCTAAGGAGCTTTCCAAATCCAAAGCCAAGTAGAAAATTGGTAATGGATAGTCTATCAATTTCTGGAAGGATAATTGGCTTCAGATGGGTAGTTTGAGAAACATTGACACTTTTTACACATGGAGTCAAGCCTGTTCTCAAACCTTCGAAACATAGGTTTGCAACTACAGAAGGAATGACAAATGGGTCGACCTAACTCAGATATCCTAGGCCCTTGTTCGTTTTATGATAGCTCTCAATGCAATCTCCTTGTCTCCTAAGTATGATAAGATCATCTGGGAGGATTCCTTAGATGGGGTTTACACTATGGCATTAGCCTATTTCTCGTTGACTACTCAAGCCAATGACTTAAACCCACTATGGGCCAAAGCTTGGATCCCTGGTCTTATGCCCAAAATAAATGTCTTCTTTTGGCTCCTGCTATAGAACCGCATCCTCACAGTGGACAACCTCATCAAGCGCAGATTCCAGTTCACTAATAGATGTGTTCTTTGTAAATGTCAAGAAGAATCAGTGGATCACCTTTTCATCCATTGCTCCTTTTCCAGTCACATCTGGCACCTCGTCTTTTTGACACTGAATCTTTCATGGTGCTTCCCCCTACCTTTTAGTGATCTCTTCCCTCAATGGGCCTTCAATAGGTTCAATCAAGAGTTTAGACTTCTATGTACTTGGATTCTTCCTCATTTCTACTGGGGAATCTAGAAGGAGCGTAATAACTACATCTTTCAAGATAGTTCTACTCCTTCCAAAATTATTTTTGAAAAAATCACTCATGCTGTTAAAAAAAAATTCTTCTACTGTGGCAAACCTAGCCCTTTTATAGGAATTGCCCATGCTGCAACTCAGCATAAGAGAAGAAATTGTTTGTGGACCTGTCCCCTGACTGGATGGACCAAAGCCAACTTTGATAGCATAGTGAAAGGGAACCTTGGTCAAGCTGGTAGCGGAGGAATTATCAAGAAGAACTTTGGCATTGGCTTGGAAGCTGTTAGCTTTCCCTTGGGTGCCCAGATGAATCACTTTGTCAAATCTAATGCATCCCTTCAAATCACTAAACTTGCAAAAGATCATGGAGTTAAGTGACTCTGGCTGGAAGGTGACTCGATGAACATCATCAATTGCCTCAACCTCACTCACCCTCCCTCTTGGTCCATAGCCAATATCATCATGAAAACCAGGGCCATTCTCAATAGCTTTGACAAGGTGTACATATCCCATGCGTACAGGGAAGCCAATGGTGTGGCTGATTGGTTTGCAAATTTGGCTGTCAATAAGGAGGCTATGCATATTTGGAATAAAGGGGAAGACTTTCCTAAGGATGTCAAGGGCATCCTAGATAAGGATAGAATCTGGTGCATCAAAGGAACAATCTTACAACCTTAGCCCCTTTCTTGGCAACAGGGGGAGGTTGCTTCATTTCCCCTTGTTTGGTCCTCCCTTCTATGAGTTTTTCTAGTCGGTACCCTGGCTTTCTCCTACCATGCCTATCTCATTTTGTTGTGTTCTTCCTTCTTTGGCCTTTCTATGGCCTATCTGTCTCTTGTTTTGCTGGCTTTTCTTTCTTTTGATGTAGATGTGTGGGTTTTAGGCACCCTATAAAACCTATTTTACTTAATCAAAAACTTGTATATAACAACACCATCATTTCAAGGGCTTCTACATGAATTATAATTAAAACTAGATTATATAGTTAGTTCTACCAAATTTAACTCTATCTTTGAGAGACCAATAGAATAGAGGAAAGTTTATCAACCACACCTTTCAACTAATGATCAAAATGTATATATATTTCACATTACAAATAACATGATAATTCAACACAATGAAACAATCTATCTAAATAGATTTATCTGAGAGAATAAGTGAAAAGAATTGAACACTATTACCACAGATGAGGGAAAAAGTACTTATCTCTTCATTAATGTTGAAAAATAGTACGTCAGAGTTCAGGTTGCAGTTGTGATCAAATTCTATCATATGAAAATATGTATTGTCTTGTCTCTTTATATTTTGCATTATGTATATATACGTGTTTGAGTGTCTTTTAGACTTCTTTAGGGTGAAAAGACACAACCCTTATTACAAAATATTAAACTAACTAAAAAATAACTACCTAACTTTCAGATTTGGATCTCGTCGAAAAACAAAAACACCTTGTGGAAAACTAAGATTTTGGCTAGAGATACGAAATTTGATTTCCCAAATTGGGTCATTTTTAGATTTTTAAAATTGAACCATCTTTAGCCTCTAGCAGCATCATATTTGTAGTAGGTAGAAATTCCAGCATTTTTTAAGGCTTTGATTAGTTAGTTCTATTTATTTGTGTCATAAATGTTCTTTCCTTTGATTTTTTCAGTATGGAGAAAATTTCTTCTTGATAATGGATTGGGACTCCTAAATTCTAAAAATTTAGGGTACCACCATAGTGTATGCCCCCACGTTAAAGCAATTGCAAAAACCTCAATGAGAGAAATAAATTTAACAAAATTGTACATGCATCCATGAAGAACATTTCCACTATGAATTGCCCCCAAGAGAGAACAATTCAAGGGAAATAAACACATGATAAAAGAGAAGACACGAAAGGATCCACTAACTTTGGGGTTAGTGTGATCATATGATAATATGTAATATTATATCAAGTGTAAAATTTCATCATTCCCTGAAGGACGTATAACTAAAACATAATGGAGAGAAAATCATGTAAGAGGTACGAAGAAGATTCTTTTTGGGCTAGCAAAATAGATACCAAAAGGAATTGGTGGTACTATGTCGCTATCATCCAAGTAGACTAAAAAAGGGAAAATATATGAACAATAGTACATACACAACATAACATGTAACAACAAATAGAAGAAGAGAGGTAGAATAGCATAAAATACATGACATGTTCGATTAATTTATCATCTTATGATAATTTAGAGCAACAAGAATCATCTAAAGTGATCTAGACAAAACATATAATAAAAGCACAACATAGAGGAAAAATACAACACAAACATACAAATAATATCATGCTATAGAATTCCACTTCAAGCATGTCGCATGTCATTCCCATCTCGGTCTGAAATATTAGGGAAATGTGAGCAACTCACAAGAGGAATACCATCCAACTCAGTAGGAACCACTGCTAGATCCAAGCAAGGACTCTAGTGGGAGTCACTATGCTCTTCACTAGGGGTGAGTGTTATCTACATAGAAATATTGTAAGGAAAATCATAATCCATATCAATATTTTTTTATTCATCATTACTAACATGTGCATTAGAATTATCATCATTAAGAGTAGATCTTACATATTAAGATTAATAGAATCTTAAATATGAACAAAATCATCATGTTTATCTATTTGCATATTGTTATTTTTATTAACTTCCTTCAAAGGGTCTTTAATGGGTTGATCAAAGGAAGGAAAAGGTTGATACGAAGAATCATTTTGAGAAGCAAGAGTGCAAGCCTTAGCTTTATCTTGACGGTTCTTACGATGCTAATGAGAGTGTTGGTTACATATGGTTTTATGAGATAAACTTGAAGGATTAGACTCAATAATCATAGGTTAGGAGGAGGGAATGGCTGCAGGTTTAAGGAATGATAGGCAGAGGACTTGGTTGGGTAGGTAAGACAAATACAGAAATATCAACCTTCAGAAGGCTAAGATCAAGAATTTTTCCTAGCTTGTATTGCTAATAGGATTGATAAAGATGATCAGGATGGTTAGGAGGATTTTGAGGGAGAGATGGTTGAAAGAAATCTATCTCAGAACAATCTCAAAGATGCAAGAGTTTATAAAGTGAATGATTAATAGTGACAAATTTTCCTTTATGAGGAAATTTAATGCACTTATAAATAGGAGAGGCCACAAATCGCTGTTAGAATAACTGAGTGGGGGGTGAATCAGTTATCCTTAGTTCCAAATACAAAATGTAAAACTTCAAAACAAATTCAACTTATTCTATAGCTCGGTAAACAATAATACTAAACTATCTGTGCTTTTACCGATTACTAGTTAATTGTTCATAATGATTACCGATCAAATCAGATATGTAATATATGTAAAATATGACAATCAAACAATCACCACAATAAACACATAACACAAAATATTTAACCTGGAAACCTTGTTAAGGGAAAAACTACCTAGGACCGGAAACCCAAAAATTGTTCACTCTTCTGAAGTGAGCTCTGTGAAGAGCCAACTCTGTTAAAGGTTACAAAACACACTGTAAGGTGTGACCTTGTTAGAGGATTTAACACTAACCATTATCATCCAACCAACATTCACTATGGGGTTGATAGGATAACAAATGTACATTATATGAATGACATTACAAGACTTTCAAGTCTACTCAATTAAGAGATTTATCTATTTACAATGGTTAAACTATAATAGTAGGTGATCTGATTACAATACAACTTTTATTGTAGATGTTCAGATCTATATTATGCTCATTCAAATCTTGTGATCAATATATCATTTATGTTTCAACAATAGTCAATGAATTACTATCTCTTGGTTATAGCTTTCTGACGCTCGGTAATCTCTATAATTCAGTTCTCCTTAACCAGTATGATCAGGCATGCATGAAGCTTGTTCATGCAATATATTTGTATTTTTCTTCCTCTGACATTCATTTCATTATGAAACCCTAGTCTCTTAAATAGAAAAGTAAACCATTTTATTTTCATCCATCAGATTTTGCCAGTTAATCTCCTTCGTCGATTTTGCCTTTTAAACCTTCCTCTGGAGATGTGTTTCAAATCTATTGTTTAGATCTTCCTTGAATTTTTCTATCTGTTGATCTTATAAAAAAAATTTCTTTCCACCTCGCGATCATACACTTTATAGCTCATCAACTTATGTCAGCTAAACTAATCATTTAGTTCTTTTGTCCATACTCAGTTAACAAAGAAATGTGTCAGTGAACACAAGCTCAGTTTATACTATGCTCAGTATACACTACACTACTTGGTGTATACTAGAATTCATCATTAACTAACCAAACTGCTTTGTAACATTTTTCTTAGACTATATTCATAACAAATGATTATAACATAATCAAGTCAACAATATGAAGTCATAGACTCATCAATAAGTTACTAAGAGTATTCCTTATCCTCATATGTTGTATCCATCTTCCTCAATGCAGATATCTCAGTTCTTCATCTTTCTCTTCTCTTTTATAGATGTGTTAGATATTTACAACTACCATGATAAGTACTATCAAAACTAGTTGACATAAAAGACAACATAAAACTGATTCAATTATCTTATATAACACTACAGTGTTCGGTGATCTCTAATCACTTGTAGTTCTTCAATCATGTTCTCAATCAATTGTAGTTTATCAATCTCTCCATTTGGCATTGATGGCAACTCAAGAAATATGAAGTATACCACACACATACAAAACATGTATTCTACCACTCTGTAAACAAATGCTCTCCCTAGCTTAATATGTTTAATCACTACGTTACATAATAGCATTTGCAAGTGCAAACTTTCTTCTGTAGATATGATCTTTGCAGATATCAGATTCCTTCTTCTATTCTCAATAATTGATCTTCAACACTCTCCCTAACTTTCTCAGATTGTCTCCCCTTGGATAGATGTTCTAGTATTCTCCTCGGTTATCATATTGTTTATCTTTCCCTTTGACAACAATGCCAAAGAAACAAATAAACATACAACTCTGTAGTAGCCATGTAACTCTCTATTTTCTGATTTCTTTTATGTATTATGTATACCGATATGCAAATATATTCTAGTTCTTCAAACCTTTTATAACTTTAGACAGATTCCAAAGTGTGAACTATGTTGCATCAACATGAATGATCTTCTGATAAGATTAGGCTGATGCAACCTGCAAATCACATTAGTGACCAGTAGATAGGGGATGGACCCCAAGTCTAGTCCTCAAGTATTCAAATATATCCTTCGATAGAGGCTTGGTAAATATGTCGGCAAGTTTCTCTTTAGATGTAACAAATTCTAGCTTTACTTGCTTCTCCTATACTTGTTCTCTTAATTAGTGATACTTGATAGATATGTGTTTTGTTTTTGAATGCATCACAAGATTCTTTGAAATGTTTATAGCACTAGTGTTATCACAATATATAATCACCAGCTCAGTGATTACCACATTCATACCTTCTAACACTTGGTTAATATATGCAATATTTGAACAATTTGTAGCAGCAAACACATACTCTACTTTGTCTATAGACTAGGAAATACAAGATTTCTTCTTACTTGTCGAGGTAACAAGTCTTTCACCAAAGAAAAACACTCCTCTGGTTGTTCTTTCTCTATCATCCACATTTTTAGCCCAATTAGTGTAGGTGTAGACTCTTAGTTCAAATTTTCCATCCTTAGGATACCATAATCCATAGTCCTCTATTTTCTTCAGGTATCTTAAGATTCTCTTTGTAGCAACCATGTGACTCCCTAGGATTTGCAAAAAATCTTGCAACAATCCCCACATCATGTGCAATACCTAGTCTACTATGCACTACATACATTAATTTACAAATCATAGATCAGTATAGTGTCTGGTTCACCTCTGTAGTTTCATCCTCATTAGTCAATTTGTATCCTGTGACCATTGGTATTCCATCTAGTTTATCATCTTCCATGCCAAATGTTCTGAATACTTCTTTGATATACTTGGATTGTGTGATGAATATCGCATCATTTTGCTGAATAACTTGTAGTCCTAGAAAGAACTTAATCTCTCCAAACATAGACATTTCAAATTATTTTCTCATCTCATCAGAAAATGATTTACATATGTGATCTTGTCCTCCAAAGATAATATCATCCACAAATATTTCAGCACTCAAGATAGTATCATTTGATTCTCCTTTCATATACAGATTGTTGTTTTCACTAGTTCTAACAAATCCAATACTTAAAAAATAAGTATGTAGCCTTTCATACAAGGCTCTTGGTGCTTTCTTTAAACCATATAAAGATTTATGTAATCTACATACTATGTCTTTCTTGTCTAGATCTACAAACCCTTCTGGTTGTTCTATGTAGACTTCTTCTTCAAGTATCCCATTCAGAAATGCAGACTTAATGTACATTTGATAAACTTTAAATTTCTTATGTGCTGCATAGTCTAGTAACATTCGAACTCCTTCTAGTCTAGCAATAAGTGAAAAGGTCTCACCATAATCAATTCCTTCCTCCTATGCATATCCTTTGCAAACTAGTCTGGCTTTATTTCTTGTAACCTCTCGATTTTCATTCAGCTTATTTCTAAAGATCCACTTAGTACCAATAACATTCTTATCTTTAGGTCTAGGTACTAAGGTCCATGTCTTGTTTTTCTCTATCTATTCAATCTCCTCAATCATTTCATTTATCCATTCTTCATTTTCCAATGCAACCTTAACATTTTTTGGTTCAAACTCACAAACTAAGCATGTACCTTGTCTTGACTTACTTCTTGTTTGCATGCTAGCTTACTTGTCACCAATGATTTGGTTCTCAGGATGATGTCTCCTGAAAATTTTTGCCAGTACTTGATCTCTTCTTTGTTGTTCATCCTATTCAGGTTCAATTTCTTGCTCAGTAGCCTCTTCCTGATCGTTAGTATTCCTTTCCTATTCCTTGGCATTGTTTTCCTAATGCCCAGTTGACATAGTTTGCGACTTCAGTTGCTACTCTGGATGTCCAATGTAAGTGAATCTACTGTAATCTTTTGGTTCCCTAATGCTCTCTTCACCATTCTTATCATCAAACTCATCAACCCTGACATTAGTACTTTCAATCATTTTATTAGTACCTCTATTTAGACACTCATATGCTTTCCTTTTAGTGGAATATCCAAGAAATATCCCTTCATCACCTTTTGAGACAAACTTTCCATTTCTAAACTTTCCATTTCTTTCATCTTTTAGAATAAAGCATTTACTTCAAAAAATTCTAAAATAACTTATAGTGGGTTTGTGACTAAACCATAACTCATAGGGTGTTTTTTTAGTGTCCTTCTTCAGTTGTACTTGGTTCAGAACATAAACAACTATGCTAACTACTTCTCTCTAGTATGTATGAGCCACATTCTTCTCTATCATGAGTGTCCTTGCACAATCTACAATTGATCTATTCCTTCTTTGAGCAATGTCATTCTGCTGAGGTGTTCTTGGTGCAGAAAGCTCTCTTTTAATAACATGCTCATTACAATAGTTAGTAAATTCATCAGAAATAAATTTACCACCTTTGTCAAATCTTAAGAATTTCAGCTCCGTCCTGGTTTATTTCTCTACATTTTCTTTATACCACTTAAACATTTTAAATGCCTCTGATTTTTCTTTTAAGAACATCATAGTCATCAATCTAGTATAATCATCAACAAACATAATGAAATACCTATCTCCATAGTAGCTCTGTGTTCTTAGGCAACCACATAGGTTGGTGTGAAATAGATCCAAAATTCTCTTTGTTGAATAATCTTTTCTTTTAAAACTAGATCTTGTCATCTTACCTTTCTGACATTGATGACACATTACATGATCTAGCTTTGTTAGGCTAGGCAAACCTCTAACCTTTTTCTTTCCACTGATCTTGATCATGTTGTCAAAGTTTACATGACATAACCTTTTATGCCACAACCATGCATCCTCATTTTTCATAATTAAACAAGAAGACTTATCATTATCAAGATAAAACAAGTTACCTTTTTTTTTTGCTCCTGTTCCAACAAGTTTTCCTCCATCAAATATCTTCACTCTCTTGCTCTCAAAAGCTACACGGTGGCCTGAATTGTTAAGTTGTGCCACACTTAGCAAATTATAATTTAGTCCTTCTACCCAATAAGCATTTTCACATTTGATTTTATTATTTATCAATAAGGATCCCTTTCCTCTAACCATACAAGGTGTATCATTGCCCATTTTTATAGATCCTCCATTATATTGCTCAAGATGATCAAATTTTTCTTCATCACCGGTCATGTGATCGGTACAACCACTATCAATGATCCATGTATCATTTTTATTAACCTTAGAGATAAGAGTTGTCTCTACATACCTTTCTTTTTCCTTAGAATCATCCTTCATTACAACAAATACTAGTTCCACATCATCATCTCTGTCAGTCTCGGTATCATTCTCTCCAGCAATGTAACATACCTTCTTGCCTTTATCATTGTTGTCTTGATTGTCTATGTTGTAGTGTTAGTAACTCTTTTTGTTCCTTCTCCCATAGCTTCCTTCACCAGATAGATCCTTGTTTCTATCATCTTCTTTCATGTTTGGACATCTAGCAGAAATATGACCAACTTCTTTGCAGTTAAAACATGCTAAAGGTAATTTACCTGTATATCTACCTTTTCCTTTAGGTAACCTTCTAGCCATAAGAGCTTCAAGCTCATCAATCTCATCATCACTATTACTATCATTATCATCATTATTGATTCTACTAATAGATTTACCAATCTTCAAAGAAGTCATGAAGGTAGACTCAATAGATGATACAACACTATTATTAAAGTTATAAAGTTCAAAAGTTGTAAGGTTACCGATCAGACTATCAAGTGTGAGAGTACTGCTAGGTGTAGATCTCATTTCATGTATTGCGGATATTTTTATAGCATAAACAGGCAACAAGGTTCTCATGATTTTTCTTACCACTGTTTCCTCAGAAATGACACCACCAGATCCTCTGATAGCATTAAATACTTCCTTTATTTGGTTTGTGTACTGTACTATATTCTCTCCTTTTATTTTCATATCATCAAGTCTTCCTCTTAAAATTTTAGCTCTAGCTCTTCTGACATTTGCATCACCACTGTAAACTAGAGTAAGTTTATCCCACATGTCCTTTGAGGTAGCACAATCCTTGACATCTTCAAATTCGACATCTGTAATAGTAGCAACAATCCCCATCATGCTAACATTGTACTCATGTCTATCTCTTAATTGGTCAAGAGTCAAAGGTCCTGTAGGTGGTGCTAAGTAGCCATTCTCCAATAGAGTGAGGGAAGAATTCCCAATTCTAGATATATATAGTTTCATTCAGCTTTTCCATATTGTGAAATTATCTTTATTCATCTTTGGCACTTCCCTCTTATACATTTTGTGATCTTTTTGCTGAAGTCCTTAAAACTCTGTTCCAAGCAACCAATGTTTTGATACCAATTGTTAGAATAATTGAGAGGGGGGTGAATCATTTATCCTCAGTCCCAAATATAAAATGTAAAACTTCAAAACAAATTTAGCTTATTCCATAGCTCAGTAAACAATAATACTAAACTATGTGTGCTTTTATCAATTACCAGTTAATTGTTGGTAGTGATTACGAACCAAATCATATATGTAATATGTAAAATATGACAATAAAACAATCATCACAATAAACACATAACAAAAAATATTTTGTTAGGATTTAACAGTCTGCAATACAACTGTGAGAGGGGGGGTGGTGAATCAGTTGTATGATAGAATATTAAACTTCAACTTTTAAGCTTATTAATATCATATCAAATGAACATAATGAATGCCAACATAATAACACAATATTTTGGTTACGGGGAAACCCTATTAAAGGTAAAAACCCTCGTGGGATTTAGCACCCACTAATGATATACTGAGAGTATAGTAATCCTTGTTAGAAGATATAGCCCTGTTAGGAGCTTGTTGAAACATTATAGTACATAGTCCTTGTTAGAGGACATACCCTATTAGGAGTAAAGAACAAAGAGGGGTCACTACCCAAAGAAGGTTAAGTCCACCTTCTGAACTCACTAGTTCGCAATAAGTGTATATGAAGAAATACACAATCTTTTGAACAATTTACTAGCAACTATCTTTGCTTGATCAGTTCCAATGAAGTCCACCAAAATCCTCTGCTATACATAGATTAGACACAAGTTTGCAATCTTCTTCTATCACTTACATTCATCCATGTCTTTTCCAAGGAAAAGACTTTACATTTATACCGTATTACATTTTACCAAGATCAGGTTGGCCCATAAGGCTTTCCTAATTACAAAAAATTACATAAGCCCTTGCTAAGATACACACAGTATCTAAAACAAGTTTTCAATGATTACATTACAACAATTAAGGACCGAAATCCTTGAATTATTCTTGTCAAACAAAACACACACTTCATTCTATGAGTCAGCTTCAGAATAAGCCATTCCCAAAGCACATGCCCTAGATGATGTCACCAATCATTTTGTACCTTATGCTAACCAATGAACATTATTCATTATATCTTCCATCATCCTTCAAGATCACATACCTTGATTCCAATCCCTTTGAAATCTATGCCAAAAATTTAGAGACTAACTCTGTCAATTCTTACTGTCACAGTCCAGTGACCAGTCTTTACCAAAACAACTGTAACTTTCTTAATATGCATCCATTAATGATGCAAGCTTAGATATAAGATCACAACATCCATTTTAACTCTCATCTAACTTTTTAGCATTTGAAACATTTGTACACCTTCCGTACACTATGATTACCAGTCTAGTTTCTTCATACAAGCATATGTTGACATCAGTGACAAAACACAAATGGAAATAGTATGAGTGCCCATTTAGTAACATCATAATTATACATATTAAATGTCTTAATCAATACCCATGCATTAGCAATATCCAACAATCTCTCCCTTTGGCATTGATGTCAACATATAGGAAAATCTTGTCCCAAAGTTGTATCAACCCAAAAGTGCTTCAGCTAAATAACCTCCACAAATGGTGAGGATTTTCTCATAAAAGCACTCCCCCTTTGACAACAATGGCAAAGGGTGCCAACTGCCTTCAAAGATAAACTTTCTTCCATGATCACTCCCCTTGAGGAGCAGATCCCTACATATAGTCTAGAAGATGATGATGCTCTGAGCACTTCTGGACTGATGGATCTTTGCATCATTTAATTTTGAATAGGAGGGGCCTGAACCCCTAACATACCTTTGAGATATTCAAAGGTATCTTTCAGTAGTAGCTTTCTAAAGATGTCTACAATCTACTCTTTTGTATTAATATATTCAAGCTTGATTTCTTTTTCTGCCACCTTATCTCTTAAGAAGTGATACTTGATAGAAATGTGTTTAGTTTTAGAGTGCATTACCAGATTCTTTGACATGTTTACTATACTGTTATTATCACAATGGATAACCACATGCTCATTAAAATTTATTCCAATATCTATCAGCATTTGTTTCATCCAAAAAATTTGAGTGCAATTTATAGCAGCATCAACATATTCTGATTTAGTAGTAGATTGTGCTATACAATCTTGTTTCTTACTTAGCCAAGAAACCAACTTTTTCCTAAGGAAAAATGCACCACCACTTGTACTTTTTCTATCATCAATATTTCCTGCCCAATCAACATTAGTATAAGCATGAAGTTCAAAGCTATCATTTTTGTCATACCATAAACCATAGTCTATGGTTCCTTTGAGATAACTCAATATCCTTTTCACAACAACTAAATGAGTCTCTTTGGGTTCTGCCTAATATCTAGCAACAATTCCAACAACATTAGCAATATCTGGTCTGGTGTGAGTTAGATATTGTAGCCCTCCAACCATTGATCTATACAACATCTGAAAAACACATTTTGATTCATCATCAATTGTTAGCTTGCTTCCAGTCACCATAGGTGTTCCTACTAGTTTACAATCTTCCATACTAAATTTCTTAAGTAGTTCTTTGAGGTACTTGGTCTGAGAAATGAAAATACCATTCTCATTTTGAGTTATTTGTAGTCCAAGAAAAAAATTCATTTCACCTATCATAGACATTTCATATTCACTTTCCATTTCTTTTACAAATTTCTTACAGAGATCATCATTACCTCTAAAGATAATGTCATCCACAAATACTTCTACTATCAGAATTCCATCTTCAGTAGTTCTCAAATACAAATTACTATCTGCATTACCTTTTTTGAATCCAAGTCCAAGTAGATACTTGTCCAATCTTGCATACCAAGCCCTAGAAGCTTGCTTCAACCCATATAGGGCTTTCTTCAATTTGCACACCATGTCTTTGTCTTCCCATAGAGGAAATCCATCTGGTTGTTCTATGTATACTTCTTCTTCAAGATCTCCATTTAGAAATGCATATTTAACATCCATCTGATACACTTTGAAGTTTTTGTGTGCAGCATAAGATAGGAATAACCTTACTGCCTCTATTCTAGCAATATGAGCAAATGTTTCTTCAAAGTCTGTGCCTTCTTTTTGTGAGTAACCTTTACATACTAGTCCTACTTTGTTCCTTACAATTGTTCCTTCTTCATCCATTTTGTTTCTAAAGACACATTTAGCTCCTATAACATTTTTATTTTTAGGTCTTGGAACCAATTCCCAAGTATTATTTTTCTTTATCTGATCCAATTCTTCTTGCATGGCTTTTATCCAAGATTCATCTTTAAAGGCTTCGTCTGTATTCTTTGGCTCAACTTGAGAAATTAAACAAATTTCCTCTCTAACTTTAGATCTAGTTAGTAATCCCTGACTGGTATTGCCAATAATTTGATTTTTAGGATGGTTATTTTTAACATACCTTGGAGTTTTAGGGGTAGTCTTGCTTGTTTCATCACTTTCTTCCTCAACAAGTTCTTCTTCTTTAGCAGTAGTAGAGGTTTCTTTCACTTCTGATATCTGACTGCTATCATACATTCTTTCTTGTATCTAAAATTTCTCATCTATTGTCACATTGTTACTTTCAACCATCTTCCTTAATCTCAAATTGAAGCATTTGTATGCCTTGCTTTTAACATAGTAACCAAGGAAGATACCTTCATCACTTCTAGCATCAAATTTCCCTATCTCATCATCCCTCTTGATATAGCATTTTCTGCCAAAAACTTTGAAATATTTTATAGTAGGAGTGTGATAAAACCATAGTTCACAGGGAGTCTTACTTGTGCCATCTCTGATATGAATTCAGTTTAATGTGTACACTGTTGTTCCAACAGCCTCTCTCCAATGTACATGAGATATATTTCCTTCAATCAACATTGTCCTGGTAGCATCAAGTATAGTTATGTTTCTTTGTTCTGCTATCCCATTTTGTTGTGGAGTCCTAGGAGAAAATGTTTGTCTTTTTATTCCATGCTCTTCACAGTATGAATTGAATAAATATGATGTAAACTCTCCACCTTTGTCTGATCTTAAACACTTTATTTTCTATCTTGATTCATTCTCTACTTTTTCTTTAAACAACTTGAATTTGTCAAATGCTTCTGATTTCTATCTTAAATAAGTAACCCACATCATTCTAGAAAAGTCATCAACAAAGAGTATGAAATACCTTTCACCGTAGTATGAATTTGTTCTTGTAGGCCCACGTGGATCTGTATGTACCAGATCCAACTTCCCTTTTTATGTAAATGTTTTACTTTTATGACTATTTTTGGTTTTCTTTCCCATAACACATTCTCTGCATATAGTGTTAGAAGGTTTCACAATTTTCAGAAGATCTCTTACTGCATTGGCCATGCTTTCTTTCACAATATTATCAAAGTTAACATGACAAAATCTTCTATGCCATAACTAGCTATCATCTACCTTCGCAACAAAACAAGAGGCTCCAAATGTGTTTGGTTCAAATACATTACCTCTAGATCTTGATCTGGTAGCAACCAATTTTCCTTCCTTGCTTCTAATAAAGCACTTACCATCAACAAAACTTAACTAAAAGTTTTTATCCATCAACTACCCAACACTTAACAAGTTGTGTCTCATTCCTTGAACAAGTATTACATTGTCTGTATTGGTCTTTCCATCTAGAGTGATAGATCCTACTCCTATGATGGATTTTGGGAGATTGTCCCCAAACCTTACCACACCTCCATCATAATTTACTAGTTTAACAAATTTATTTTTATCACTAGTCATGTGATGAGAACATCCACTATCAATTATCCATTCAATTTTTTTGTCAACATGAGATACCAATGCTTTCTCTTCATGAACAGGTTCATCCTTAATAGCAACAAATCCAATCTCTTCATTGTCTAAATCATCATAATCATCAGAGACTCCTTCACTGGCATAATAAAATTCTTTATCTCTTCTAATCTTTGCATAGTTAGGTTTGTATTTAGGAATTCTTGTAGGACATCTAGATGCAAAAGGACCTACCTTATTGCATGAAAAACATTTCAAAGGTAATTTGCCTTCAAATTTTCCCTTACCTCTTTTCTCTCTTCTAGCTATCAGTGAAACAAGTTCTCCCATCTTCTTTTCTTCTTCCATTATTGTTTCCCATTCCTTAGCATACTCACCAAGCTCTTCTCTTAGGTCTTCTTTTCTTGTGCTTGCAAGTGAAGATGCTTTCTTGTGTGCAGATGCCCTAAATGCAGATTCAACTTTAAGAGTAGCTTCTCCCAATTCCGCAACTTCAAATGTGGTTAACTTCACAATCAACATTTCTCTGCCAAAGTTTGGAGTCAGGGGTATAGTTTCTTGAATAAACATTCTCTTGAATTTGTAAGTAGGAGTTAGAGATCTGAGAATCTTTGCAATGACTTCTTCTTCATCATAAGTACCTGCACAAATTTTCATTCCAACTACTACTTCCATAACCCTTTGAACATAGGCTCTAATGCTTTCATCTTCATTCATTTGCAGCTTCTCCATCTTTGTCTTCCAATTTTTCAATTTCTCTTGTTTGGTATATTTGTCTCCTTCATAGAGTCCCTCTAGTCTATTCCAAATATCATGTGCCAAATCCAAATCTTTAATTTTAGTGAACTTACCCTCAAATAGTGCATTGATCAATGCTTCTCTTGTGACCATGTTGCATGAAAATAGTTTCTTTTCATCATTGGTAGCTGATCCTAGGTCATTCTCAACCTTCAAATTTTTGTTCTTTTTCAAAATCATCCAGTAGTCTATGCCCAAACATAGCAAATGTGTTTGCATCTTATTTTTCCAACTGTCAAAGTTTTCAAGATCAAACTTAGGACTATCCTTCCTATAGAATGCCATTTTCTAAGATCACCTCAAGCTATTAAGCTTTCTCTCTGAGTACCACATGCTCTGATACCAATTTTTAGGATTTAACAATCCATAATACAACTGTGAGGGGGGGGGGGGGTGAATCAATTGTATGATAGAATATTAAACTTAAAATTTTAAGCTTATTAATACCAGATCCAATGAACACAATGAATGCCAACACAATAACATAATATTTGGGTTATGGGGAAACCCTGTTAAAGGTAAAAGCCCAGGTAGGAATTAGCACCCACTAATGATGTACTGAGAGTATAGTAATCCTTGTTAGAAGATATAGCCCTATTAGAGCTTGTTGAAACATTATAGTACATAGTCCTTGTTTGAGGACAGACCCTATTAGGAGTCAAGAATAAAGAGGGCTCACTGCCCAAAGAAGGTTAAGCCCACCTTCTGAACTCACTAGTTCGCAACAAGTGTATATGAAGAAATACACAATCTTTTGAACTGTTTACTAGCAACTATCTTTGCTTGATCAGTTCCAATGAAGTCCACCAAAATCCTCTACTCTACATACAACAGATAAAAGTTCGCAACCTTCTTCTATCACTTATGTTCATCCATGTCTTTTCCAAGGAAAAGACCTTATATTTATATCTTATTACATTTTACCAAGATCAGGTCAGCCCATAAGGCTTTCCTAATTACAAAAAATTACATAAGCCCTTGCTAAGATAGACACGGTATCTAAAACAAGTTTTTAATGACTACATTACAATAATTAAGGACCGACATCCTTGAATTATGCTTTTCAAACAAAACACATGCTTTATTCTCTGAGTCAGCTTTAGAATAAGCCATTCCCAAAGCACACACCCCAAATGACATCACTAATCATTCTGCACCTTGCGTTGACCAATGAAGATTCTTTAGTACATCTTCCATCATCCTTCAAGATTGCATACCTTGAATCCAATCCCTTTGAAATCTATGCCAAAAATTTAGAGACTAACTCTGTCAATTCTCACTGTCACAGTCCAGTGACTAGTCTTTACCAAAATAGCTGTAACTTTCTTAATATGCATCCATTAATGATGTAATCTCAGATATAAGATCACAACATCCATTTGAACTCTCATCTAACTTCGCAGCATCTGAAACATCCGTACACCTTCTATACACTGTGATTACTAGTCTGGTTTCTTCATACAAGCATATGTTGACATCGGGGACAAAACATAAATGAGAATAGTATGAGTGCCCATTCAGTAATGTAGTAATTAAACATATTAAATGTCTTAATCACCACCCATGCATTATCAATATCCAATAGATTTAATGTGGAAACCCTGTTAAGGGAAAAACCACTTGGGATTGGCAACCGAAAAATTATTCACTCCTTTGAAGAGAGCTCTATGAAGAGCTAACCCTGTTAAAGGTTACAAAACACACTGTAAGGTGTGACCTTATTATAGGATTTAACACTAACCATTATCATCCAACCAACATTCACTATGGGGTTGATAGGATAACAAATGTACATTGTATGAATGAAATTACAAGACTTTCAAGTCTACTCGGTTAAGAGATTTATCTATTTATAATGGTTAAACTGTAACAATAGGTGATCTGATTACAATACAACTTCTATTGTAGATGTTCAAATCTATATTATGATCATTCAAATCCTCTGATCAATATATCAATTCTATTTCAACAATTTTTAATGACTTATTGTCTCTTGGTTATAGCTTTTTGATGCTCGATAATCTTTGTAGTTTGGTTCTCCTTAATCGGTATGATCATGCATGCATGAAGCTTGTTCATGTGATATCTTTGTAGTTTTCCTCCTCTGGTATTCATTTCATTATGAGACCCTAGTCTCTTAAATAGACAAGTAAACTATTTTCTTTTCAGCCATCAGATTTTACCGCTTAATCTCCTTCGTTGATTTTTCCGCTTAAACCTTCCTCGACAGATGTGTTTCAATTCCATCCTTTAGATCTTCCTTGAATATTTCTAGATGTTGAGCTTATAACAAACTTTATCTTTCAACCTCATGATCATACACTTTTCAACTCATCAACTTCTGTAAGCTAAACTAATCATTTAGTTCTTTTGTCCATACTCGATGAACAAAGAAATGTGTCAGTGAATACAAGCTTAGTTTATACTATGCTTGGTATACAGTACACTACTTGGTGTATACTGGAATGCTTCATTAACTGACCACACTGCTTTGTAACATTTTTCTTCTATCTTCATAATAGACTAATGTAACATAATTAAGTCAACAATATGAAGTCATAGACTCATCAATAAGTTACCAAGAGTATTCCTTATCCTCATCTATTGTATCCATCTTCCTCAATGTAGATATCTCAGTTCTTCATCTTTCTCTTCTTTTCTATAGATGTGTTAGATATTTGTAACTACCATGATAAGTATTGTCAAAACTAGTTGAAACCAATGACAACATAAAACTGATTCAATTATCTTACATAACACTTCAGTGTTTGGTGATCTCTAATCACTTGTAGTTCTTCAATCATGTTCTCAATCAGTTTTAGTTCATCACTCACATGAAAGAGAGCCATAGAATACCAAGCTTAACTTGAAATTGATCAGAAGTAGGAATGACAAAAAACATAGTATGAACAACCTTACCAGAAAGGGTCATAAGAAGATTGATAGAACCTTGAGGATGATAAAGAAAAACATTACAACTTTGAATCCAAAAACTAGATGTATCATAGGGATCCTTATGCAATCCTTTATTAAAAAGATGTTCTTTAGTGATAACATACACTAAGGAAGAGGGGTCACTAAAAACACCACAAGAAGGGGTATATGTTATTATGAATTATTATGATAGTCATATGTGGGAGTATCCTAGTAGTGTTGAAGGAATGTTATAGTGATTATGTGTTGCATTCATGATAGATTTTTTCCTTGATGTCAACATATGTCACTGATTGGTTATTCAAAAGCTTGCAGAGAATTGTATGGACACAGTACAAAAAAATTAGATGTACCAACTTAGATGGAGAATATACATAATGTTTTAAGTCATTATCTATGATCCCACATCCTTATGAATTGATATGAAAATTTTAAGATTGATTTACTAATGACTAGTTCTTAGGAGATAGAAACTGTGATTTTCATAGAGTTGATTATAGAACTTTGTGGATACAATTCATGATTGTTTAAATCATGATGAGAGAACATAGGTTTGTGGTGGAAACCAGATGGCATCTTATTGAGATCATACATGAATTTATGATCATATAAGTGATGTTAGCCATGACGTGTGTATTGGGGAAGAATAAATGTAAGGCCGACTTGGAATACATTTCAGGTAAATTGATGAACGAGCTTGATCTACAGATATGGATGATTAATTGATGTAATTATTATATTGTAACATTGTAAGAGGTGTCATATACATCTTTGCATGGGTCCATTTATATTTTTAAATAGGATTTATCCTATATAGGCTAACCCAAATTTAATTATTGTAACCTATATATAAGGATTGAAATCCTTGGATAATAGTGTGTGTTGCATATAAAAATTGTAGAGGAGATTGCGAGCTTAAGGCTGCATTGGTTACTATTTGGAGAATAGAAGTTGTGCACTTGGGCACAAGGTGAAGTTTTCTTGGTAGTGGTTGAGTACTGGAAGCAGTTTTAAATAAGAATTATCCTAGTCTTGAAGTTTTACAGTCTCGAGAACTTGAGGGTGGCTTTAACTCTCAAATCTCTTAATCAAGTTGATATATTGTACACCCTTAACAGGGTTATTACGTCTAGAAGGGTTGGACTCCTAGTTGGGTTGATTCCTTAATATGGATCATAGTGTAATAGGATCCTAAAAAGGTTTGTCCATTAAAGATGACCTTCCTAATGTAATACTTGGCTACTAATAGGTTCATAACTCTTAATAGGGTTATTATACTCATAGTGCAGATATTTGTGGGTACTATCCTCATAAGGGTTTTTTCCTTAACAGGGGTTTGCTCAAGAAAAAATCTTAGTGTTCACATGTATGTGTATTATTTTTGAATTTACTTTTCAATTCAGTATTTTTTTTGAGCAATAAGTTTGAAGTTAAAGTTTAAAGTATTCAATATTGGAATCAATTGATTCACCCCCCTCTTAGTTGATTAGGAAATTTTTATTCTAACAGTTGGTATGCGAGCTTTTCATCCTCAGTCAGGAATCTTAACAACTTTAGGTAAAGATCATGATGGCCTTATTTAGAAAGGAGATTCTTAAGTTTGATGCATACAATTTTGACACTTGGAAGGAGAAGATGAAGAATCATCCGATATGCATAGGATTGGAATACTAGCTCATTACCTAGAAAGATGTGCCTATCATAAAGGAGGAAGACCTTGAGATAATTACTACTATTGAAGAATAAAGGAAAAGGTTTGTGTGTAATGTTGTTGTAAAGGAAGCCCTAGTTAATGCATTATCTGATGGTGAACTAACAAAGGTTGGAGATATAGAAAAAACAAGTGACATCTGGAAAAGACTAATTGCACTTTATGAAGGAGATGAATACACTAAGCAAGAAAAGTTGCAAAATTGGAGAACAAAGATGGAGACAGTACAAATGAAGGATGATGAAACAATAAGGATGTGTGTTAAAATATTATCTGAATGTGTGATTAGAATAAAAAATAATAGAGGTACTTATATAGAAGGTGAAGTCATAGTAAAAAATTTGAGATCTATGACTCCTGCCTACAAACCCAAAGTTCTTGCATTGGAGGAGACCATTCCATGATATAAAGATTTTACCAGAGAAATTTTAGTGGCTAAGCTGACTACATTTGAGACCGCAGAGTTAAAGGATGCACTACCTAAGGTAGAGACAACATTTGAAGCTACTATTCAGAGAAATGGATCTATTGGTGCTAGATCTAACAGAGTGAACAAGCACTAGTGAATCTATCTTGGAGAATATGTTGAAGCATGGGAGGAGACTCAAAGGTTAGACAATCAATTGGATGAGAAAATCATGGCCCTAATCGCTAGGAGAGAAGTGAAAGGCAAAGGAAAGTTTGAAGGAAAATTACCTTTGAAATATTTTAACTACAATAAGATTGGTCATTTTGCATCTAGATGTCCAACTAGAATACCTAATCGTAGGCCTAAATATGGGAAATACAAAAATGATAAGGAATGCTATTATGCTAGTCATGGATCTAAAGATTTAGATGATGAATTCAATGACATGTTGGGTTTTATTTCTATTAAAGAAGATGATCCTATCTATGTTCAGATAAAGTGTTACTTTCTCATATTGATAGGAAAAATGATTGGATAATTGATAGCTAATGTTCACATCATACAACTTGTAAAAAGGATAGATTCATTTAGCTAAAGAAGTTTTTTGGTAGAGTTATAAGGTTTGGTGATAATATTCCTAGAATGACTATTGGTAAAGGATCAATTACTTTAGATGGAAAGACTAATAATGGTGATGTATTATTTGTTGATGGTTTAAAACATAACTTGTTGAGTGTTGGACATCTTGTAGATAAGGTTTTTCATTTAGAATTCAAGGATGGTCATTTCTATATTAGAGGAGCTAATGGAGAGTTGATCGCATCTTGTACTAAGACCAGAGGTAATATATTTTAGTTGAACTCTACTAAAGGACCAATTGTTTTGTTATAAATATTGATGATAAATAGTTATGACATAAAAGGTTTTGTCATATCAACTTTGATAACATGGTAAAAGCATCAAACAATAATGCTATCAGAGATCTACCTAAGATTGTGAAACCTGCTAACACTACATGTAGAGAATGTATTTTGGGAAAGCTGACAAGAAGCATTTTTGCAAGAAAAGGATACTCAACAAATGGAAAGTTGGAGCTAATTCATACAGATTTTTGTGGACCTACTCAGACCAGGTCATACTTTGGAGACATGTGCTTTATCATATTCACAGATGATTACTCTATATTGATGTGGGTTGGATTTCTTCAAGAAAAATTAGAAGAATTTGAGACTTTCAAGTTTTATAAGGAAAAAGTTGAGAATGAGACAGTCTTGAAGATAAAGTGTTCAAGATTAGATAGAGGTGGAGAATTCAACTCAGATGAATTCAAAACCTTTTTTGAGAAGCATGGTATTCTGAGGCAGACTTCTGCACCTAGGACACTGCAACAAAATGGATTTTCTTAAACAAGAAACATAATAGTTCTTGATGTGGCAAGAACCATGTTGATAGAAGGAAAAGTTCCACATTTTAATTGGAGAGAAGTAATCAATACAAAAATATATACAATGAATAGAGTACAAATCAGAGAAGGTACATGCAAGACACCATTTGAGCTATGGTATGGTAAGACATCTACTATTAGTTATTTCATAATTTTTGGAAGTAAATGCTACATTGAAAGAGATGAATGCATAGAAAAATTTGATGCTAGAAGTGATGAAGGTATATTTCTTGGTTAGTCCACTAGAAATAAATCTTATAGATGTTACAATATGAGAGCTAGGAAATTGATGGAAAGTGCCAATGTGAGAGTAGATGAAAATTTTTAATTTAGAGAAAGGTATTGTGACTTTAACTCCCTATGAGATTTATTTTGAAAATATGAATAAAAATTACAGTAATACACAAACTACAGAGAATGAAAATGAAAGGAATAAGGAATCTTAGGATGTTTTGATAATTGACAATGGTATACGTGTGGAGTTGAGGGAGTAGACCACACCCAAATATGTTATGAGAAATCACCCTAAGAATCAGATCATTGGTGACAATAGTAAGGGAACTAGAACAAGATTACAAAATAGAGAAGAGAGGTTACAAAATAAAAATGCCATCTTCTTAATCTCACAAGTAGAACCACAATCCACAGATGAGGCATGCAATGATGAATCATGGATCAATGCCATGGAGGAAGAACTATAGAAAATTCATAAAAACAACACTTGGGAATTGGTTCCAAGACCTAAAATAAAAAATGTGATTGGTACTTAGTGGGTATTTAGAAACAAGATGAATGAAGAAGGAGTTTTTGTTAGAAACAAGGCCAATTTGGTATGTAAAGGGTATTCATGGCAATAAGGAATTGATTTTGATGAAATCTTTGCATCTGTTGCTAGAATTGAGGCAATAAGATTATTAGAATCTTATGTTACTTATAGGGATTTCAAAATATATCAGATGGATGTGAAATCAGATTTCCTTAATGGAGACTTGGAAGGAGAAGTATACATTGAGAAACTTGATGGATTTCCTTTATCATAAAATGAAGATCTAGTTTGTAGATTGAAGAAGGCTATGTATGGATTGAAACAAGCACCACAAGCTTGGTATGCAATATTGGATAAGTATCTAATTCATTTGGGATTCAAGAAAGTAACATTGACAACAATTTGTACTTAAGAATCAATGAAGAAGGCCTCTTGATTGTTGAGGTTTTTTTTTATGATATTATATTTGGAGGAAATGATTAAATGAGTAACAAGTTTGCAAATGAGATAAAAAGTGAATTTGAAATGTCTATGATTGGGGAGTTGAAATTATTCCTTGGATTGTAGATCAGTCAAATTAAAGAAGGGATGTTCATATCTCAGATCAAATATCCTAAAGAACTATTGAAAATTTTTGGCATCGATGATAGTAAACCTCTTGGAACTCCTATTGTAACTAGGACTAAGCTATCCTTAGAAGATGAAGAAAATAATGTACCACAGATAAGATATAGATCAATGATTGAAGGTGTTCAATATCTAACACATACTAGGACTTGATATTGCTAATGAAAATGGGATTGTTGTGATATTTCAAGAAAATCCTAAAGAATCTCACCTTATGGCAATAAAATAGATATTCAGATATCTAAAGGGCACATTTGAGTTTGGTCTATTGTATGAAAGCTCACATGACTTTACATTTCATTCTTTCACTGATGCTGATTGGGTAGGGAATGTAGATGATAGAAAGAGTAAAAGTGGAGGAGCATTCTTCCTTGGTAAAAGGTTGATTTCTTGGCTTAGCAAGAAGCAAGAATGCATTTCTCAGTCTACAACATAATTAAAGTATGTTGCAAAAAAAAAAAAAAAATTTCACACAGATCATATGGATGAAAAAAAGATTGAAGGACATTCCAGAGTCTGTCTTGAAGATTTAGTTAGTATCCATTGTGACAATACTAGCATGGTAAATATGTCAAAGAATCTTGTTATGCATTCAAATAAAAAACATATAGCAATAAAGTATCATTTCTTGAGAGATAAGGTAGCAGAGAAAGAAGTGAAGTTAGAATATGTGAATACAAAGGAGAAAATAGTAGACATTTTAAAAAAACCTCTGTCGAAGGATACATTTGAGTATTTGAGAGCTATTCCAAGGGTCACACCCCAACCTAATCTTGAATAATTAATGTAGAAATTGCATTAGTCTAGAAATACAATAGAACTATTTTGTTATTTGGACTGAATGCTTGATGCTTTTCCTATGGGGGAGTATCTATATTTGAGCCGAGTCACTAAGGAATATTGGAGATATTATGACACCTTTGACATTGATGTCAATGGGTCAGAGAATAATACACATAAAAATAAGCATGGGAGGATCATCCCTCAGGGGAGAAATATTTAGAAAGATCCATAATGATTGATGAAGAGGATTTGAAAAGATTTTGATGCATTGAGTAATAGATGCAGTAGAGGCATGTTTGGTATTTATGGAGCCTCTAGATGTTTTTCATCTATATTTCCATCAATGCCAAATGGGGAGATTGTTAGCATGAATGTTGATGATAGTCCTATAGGGGATTATTCTATTAGTGTTGGAGGAATGTTACAGTAATTATGTGTTGCATTCATGACATAGTCTTTTATTGATGTCAACATATGTTACTGACTGACTATTCATAATCTTGCAGACACATTGTAGAGAATTGTAAGGACATAATACAAAAAATTATCACGTGCAAACTTAGATGGAGAATCTACATAATATTTTAAGTCATTATTTTTTATTGCACATACTTATGAATTGATATGACAAAGTTATGTCGACTTACTGATGACTAGTTCTTAAGAGACAAAAACTATGATTTTCATAGAGTTAATTATAAAACTTTGTGGATAGCATTCATGATTGTTTAAATAATAATGAGTAAATATAGGTTCATGTTGGACACTAACTGGAGAGCTTATTGTGATCATATAAATTTTTGATCATACAAGTGACATCAACTATGATGTGTATATTTGAAAAGAATAAATTGAAGGCTCACTTGGAATATGTTTCAAGTATATTGATGAGTGAGTTTGATCTACGGATCTAGATGATTAATTGATGTAATTGTTATGTTGTAACAGTGTAAGAGGTGTTGTATAAATATTCAGATGGGTCTATTTCTATTTTGTAAATAGGATTTATCCTATACAAGATAATCCAAATTTAATTGTTGTAACTTGTATATAAGGATTAGAATCAATAGAAAATAGTGTGTGGTGCATTTGAAAATTTCAGAGGAGAATGCGAGCTTAAGGTTGCATTAGTTACTATTTGGAGAATAATTGTTGTGCAATTGGGCATAAGGTGGAGCTTTCTTGGAAGTGGTTACATCAAGTAATCGAGGTAGTTTTAGAAAAGAATTATCTCAATCTTGAAGTTGTAAGGTCTGGAGAACCTAAGGGTGGATTTTACTCTCAAATCAGTTTACCAAATTGATATATTGTACACCCTTAAAAAGGTTGTTGCCTCTAGAAGAGGTATATAGACCGGATATTTAATAACATGCTCGTTAACACAAAGTCCTAAACCTTCATAACCTTGTTTAGTCACCATACTATATCATGTAGTATACATATCATGTAAGGCTTCGATAGGAGGTGATTGTTTGTCATGTTCATGAGTAAATGTTGTATAGGGTAGAATAATAGGTTTAGAAGAAGTTTGTTTACCCTTTCCTTTAATATCATCATGGATCAGAGGAGAAGGTAAATCAAAGAAATCTTACACATTTGCATCATTAACAATAGCTTAAATCCCATCATAAGTATGGGTACAACTAGGATTAGGAGATGGATATTTAGGCATATTAGGTACCAGATTAGGATGATTAGGAACTAGATTAGGATTAGGAAGGGTAGGAACTAGATTAGGAATTATAGGATCAGGATTAGGAAGATTAGGAGATGGTGTATCATCTACCAAATTATTCACATAATCCAAGAGGATAATAAGTTTACCACATGAATCTTTAATGAAAGTTTTGAATGTAGGAAGATTACTATTGGTCAATTTCACAAAAGCATAGGCGAGAGAAAAATAGAGGATCATCAACATAAATCATCGACATAATGAAGTAAATGATACTCTCATCAACATCATAGGTATGGTAAAGAGATGCTAAAAAAGGCATAATAAACAACATGACAACACACAAAAGCATCTTAAGAATCTTCATAGTAAATGAAATGCAAGAAATGATTTTATATTTTATTGAATATATAGATTTTTTTGTATTTTTGAATTTAAAATGCAAGAGCATAAAAGAAATCTAATCTTAATAGAATAAGAGATTAAACCATGAATATAACACAATAGGGCATCTAAATACACAAAACAAAATGGGGTAAGTATGTCGGGTTCACCAAGATGAATAATGGTGAAATGTGTTCACCATTATGAATAGGATAATTATGGATATGGATGGAAGTGAATAAAAAGGATAACCAAAATGAATGGAATAAAAATGTGAATAGGGCTGAAGAGTGGTATATATGATGTGGAAGTGGGAATATAGGATCTATCCTTAATTCAAATCCCCAAAAGGAAAGATCCAAATGGATTAATCACAAAGAAGTGATCAATGCACAAATGAATCAAACAATAGAGAATATGAAGAAAGGAGGAAATCGTATAATCTACTATAGAAAGTATGTACTTGAAATCTTAAATGAATAGATGGAAAATACTAATGTCAATATAGGTAAAATCTATAAAATGTTGATTTCTGATGTCTGCATATAGTTTCGGGAAAGTATGCATCATGCTACAGACTAGAAATGCTGAGACAGAGAAAACCCAGAAAATTTTTATATTTCTAAGGTTAGGTCATCTTTGACCTAGATAGAGGGGTAATGTCTTACCCCAGGGCATAATCCTACCCCGCACTAAAGGTCATTCCTAACCTGAAATAGCTCCAATAGAAATTATGTTCATGGATCCCAGAAGCTTTCCGAAAAGTGTATCCAGATATGAACTTCAATTCACTGTCCTATACCTGTATCTGCAAGAAAAATGGTTTTTGTTGTTTGGATGAGGGGTTTGCCTTAGTCAAACCCCAGTTTGGAATCAACATTAATAATGGAATTGAAATAGATAATGCTAGCAAGGCGTAGAAGTACATCTAATAACGAAGCTATGAAATTCAATAGATATGCAATTATACTTCAAATGTAAACACGTATATTGATATGAAAGCTTGAACATAACATTAACAAATGTAAATCGAAACCTCCATGTTTTTCTGGTTGGAATCCACCACTGTAATAGCTAGATCTAGGGTTTTGAATGATGAATCTTGAATGCTTGAACCAAATCCCTCCAAAGGCTTGAATGCTTGAATCCTTGATCTTCAATGGAGAACTTGAATGCTTGAATGGATGATTGATTGAATGCTTTCTTGATGGCTTGTGAATCTCTTCTTGAGAGCTCTTGATCATGAAGTTGCTTGGTATCTTGATCATGAAAAGTGGATGTCAATTTTTTGATTGTGGATGTGAAAATGAGAGAGGAAGGCTTCCTTTTATAGTGATCTAGGGCATAATCCTCTAGAGGGGCCACATAGGGAAATAAAATTACAATTGGGCCCATACCCTTAGAAATGGACCTAGATTAAATGCAATTAAGATTTTACCATTTCAGAGACCAAAACAATCGACTTGGAAGTGGGAAAATAAATCTTTTCAAAGCCCGGCATCCTGAACTTCTAAAAATTGAAATTTGGATTTGCGATCAAGGATGAGGTTGACACTTCCCTTGGTTAGAGTCAAGTTTGACCTTGACCTAGGTTAGGGTCTAGGTCATCCTTGACCCTTCAGGTCATCTTTGACCCAGAAAGTCAAAGTCTTTGATTTCTTAGAGAAAGTCTATCAGAAAGAGGCTGTAAACAGGGGGAGAGAAGCATAACAAGGGGGAAACTACTAGATCCATGTAAAGACCTAATAAAGGCACTTGACATGACCCCAAACCACTTACTCAGAGGGCTAAATGCTCTTAACATAGAAGTGTTTCAATTTTAAAATGATACATTAAGCCCCCACTTTAGCAAGAGTATGGACTTGATGCAAACTCTTGGTAAAGGAGAAGAAATAAAAGATCCGAGTAGATTCATAATGAGATAAAAAAAAAGTTATCTAAGGACACAATCCCCCAAGCTAAGGATTCTAACTCAACATACATGCACGAGGGTACGAAAAGAAAACCAAAAATAACACAAAAAAGAGGTGTTAGTACAAACAAACCCAAATCAATTAGCATAAGAAACCTTGCTAAGAAATATTTCTCATACTAATATCATATTTGGAAACCTATCATAAAAGCATTAATGATTACATAATAAAGACAAGAGAAACACTATAAATAAAATAGCTTCATGATCCAGTCCTACTAGCATGCAAGTGAAAAAAGAGAAAGGGAAAAGAGTGATTACCTCACCCAGTAAGACACCCACCTTACCATGAATCACCAAGGGAGGGAGAGCCAAATAGGTGGCCAAACCTGATTGTTCACCCATAAACTATGCTCACAATTGTAGTACGTCTTCTAATGACTTCTGGAATATCCATAGATCCACCTTCTTGTATCACTATGAATATGAAATGTGTTTCTCCTTAGGATCTTGCAACTTATGTGCATTACCTTTAGAAGATTTAGCATATTGGAAATGCGTGTCTCTTCAGGATTTAGCAAACTATGTGCATTACCCTCCAAGATTTAGCATGTTGAAAATTGAAAATTATTTCTCTCTTCAAAATTTAACAACTTATGTGTGTTACCTTCAGAGGATTTAGCATATTGAAAATTTGAAAATGTGTGTCCCTTCAGGATTTAGCAACTTATGCGCATCACCTTTAGAAGATTTGGCATATTGAAAAATTGAAAATGCATGTCCCTTCAGGATTTAGAAACTTATGTGTGTTACCTTAAGAGGATTTAGCATAAAAAAATGAAAAACTATAGTACAAGGGAGACCCTATATATGCCCCCCACCTTATCATGGTTGTCTACTAGATATGATAAGTAAGAGGAAGAGGAAGAGGATACCTACTTCACAATGCAAGGAGATATCCTGTTTAACAACAATGTATACTATATTCTAATGCAAGGTAGGGGTCATGAGGGGACAAAGAATGGTGCACCCTAATGATCCAAGCCTGCTCAACACATGTGGAAGAAAAAAAACACAACAATGAGAGAGAGAATGTAGAAGCTTTCATATATTTTCATCAAATAGAACCATACATGTCAGGCTGTAAGGCCTTCCTGGTTACGACCTGATATTACAATGAAACTCAAAAGTCCTCAAACATGTGAGAATCTATTACAAATCTCAATTTTAATGTCTCCTATCTCCTATCGAAAACTTCCCCCTAAACTAACACCAAACAACTACATTTATACAAGAGTCTACCAAACTGAGTCGGCCTTCAGATCCATAATCAATGGAAGTAACAGTCAGATATAGGACCACATGCTTCCCAATGATGGATTCCAACATTAAATCTATGATCTAATATAAATGCACAAGTCAGCCTCAATAGAAACTCAAACTAAACTCATCGGTAAGCAAGGATGACCAAGCAACAAACAAGAAATGTCGAGCACCAATGAAATAATTGACTACCCAAGAAATGACCAACCACCCTTGGTAACCAAAGGAAACTGACCAACTACTAACCAACTTGGTCAAAGTACAAATTGAGCAACACACACAAACTTTAAAATGTTTTTGGTGACACGAGATTGCCAAGGACTTGAGATGCTCCTGCATCAGACATCTAGGGTTATTTTGAAAGTATTCTCCGAATCATTTGGTAGGTATGATCCGAGTTGCATCCAACTCAGATTGTGAAATCCACGAACTATCTTCCATCGGTCTATTCTTCCATTTTACTAGATATTCCATGTACTATTTTTCTCTTGTACTTTTGCCAACTCTTTCTTTTAGAATCTGCTCCACTTCTTCATTTTGCTTCTTAGGCTATTCTGTCAGTACTATCATTTCTTCATCTGATTCATGATACTCATGTAAATTAGCAATGTTGAAAATAGGTGATATGTCCATGTCATCAGGTAACTCAATCTCATATGCATTTCCACTATCAAATTTCCTCAAAATCTTGCAAGGTCCAAACTTCTTCATCTTCAACTTTCCATATGTTCCAAAAAGAAATTGACCTTTCTTCAAATGAACCATCACTTCATCACCAACATCAAAAGTCTTATGTCTTCTTGATCTATCAACTCTGTCTTTGTATTTCTAGTTACTGTCTTCTAGCTTCAACTTCACATCTTCATGCAAGGTTTTCACATAGTCAGAAAATTTTAATCCTTCAACACTTTTCTTACTCTCATCAGCAATGTCTCTCAAATCAGATATACCTCGTGGTTGTATGTCATTCACAATCTTGAATGGTGTTTTTCCAGTACTCCTATTGACTAAATTATTGTATGAAAACTCTTCTTGTGCCAACACAGGGTCCTAATCACTTGGTGTGTCTCCAACTAAACATCTCAAAAGATTACCCAAACTTCTATTCACAACCTCTGTCTGTCTGTCAGTTTGTGGGTGAAATGTAGAACTATATTTCAACTTAGTGCCAAATTTCTTCCAAAGGGTTTTCCAAAAGTATCCAACAAATTTAATATCTCAGTCAGAGATAATACTCCTCGGTAATCCATGCAATCTGACAATTTCCTTAAAGAAAATATCTGCTACATGTACTATATCCAATGTCTTTCTACAAGGTATAAAATGTGTCATCTTAGAAAATCTATCCACAACAAAAAATATAGAATCATTACCTCTTACTTTCTTCGGTAAGCCAAGAACAAAGTCCATATTGATGTTAATCCAAGGTTTCTCAGGTATAGCAATCGGTACATACAAACCAGTATTATAACTTACTCCTTTTGCAACTTGACAAACTCCACAACTTTTCACAAATTTCTGAACATCTTTATACAATTGTGGCCAAAAGTACTTCTCCTTAAGCGAATTCCATGTTTTATCAATACCAAAATGTCCAGCCAAACCACTACTATGTTTCTCTTTTATCAAATTAGTTCTCATTACTCCTCTCGATATACACAACTAAATACCTTTGAATAACATACCTTCTTGAATAAAATATTCATCCCATTTAGTATCTTGTTAATCTTGAATGGGTGCTCTGCACTTTCTCCATGGCTTAGAAAAATCAGGATCATTTTCATACAAATCTTTCATCTCATCAAAACCAAGAACTTCAATTTTCATCTTAGTCATCAAAGATCTCCTTCTACTCAATGCATCAACAACTCGGTTAGTGACTCCACTCTTATGCTTTATCATAAATATATAACTTTGTAAATACTCAACCCATTTCATATGTGTCTGATTCAACTTATTCTAACTACACAAATACTGTAAAGCCTTATGTTTAGTATACAACACAAATTCACTTGGTATCAAATAATGTTTCCATTTCTTCAGTGCTTGAACAATAGCATAGAATTCTTGATCATACATAGAATATTTCCTTCTAGCATCATTCAACTTTTCACTAAAGAAAGAAATAGATTTACCATCTTGACTCAACACAGCTCCAATTGTACTTCCAGTTGCGTCACATTCTACTTGAAATACTTTACTAAAATCAGGTAATGCCAAAATAGGTAATTCATTAACCTTCTGCTTTAGATTCTCAAAACTTTAATGAGCTCCATGCATCCATTTGAATTCTATTTTGTTTCCTCTCATAGTCTCAGTCATAGCATTAAAAATTGAACTGAAATTCCTTATGAACTTTCGTTAAAAACTTTCCAAACCATGAAATGATCTTACCTCACTAGAATTCATAGGTGTAGGCCAATTCAAAATAGCTTCAACCTTTTTAGGATTCATCTTCAAACCATCAGCTGTGATCACAAATCCCAAACACACAATCTCTTATTTCATGAATGAGCACTTTTTTCAGATTTATTAGCAACTTTTTCTCTTTCAATCTTTGCAAAACTTGTCTAACATGAAATAAATGTTCTTCTCTAGTCTTACTAAATATCATAATTTCATCAAGATATACAATCACAAATTTACCCAAGAATTTCTTTAGAACTTCATTCATCGGCCTCATAAAAGTACTCGGTGCATTAGTTAAACCAAAAGGCATAACCAACCACTCATACAAACCTAATTTTTTCTTGAAAGTAGTTTTCCACTCATCACCTTGTCTGATTATGATATGATGATATCCGCTTTTCAAATCTATCTTTGTGAAATAGTTTGATCCAATCAAACTATCCATGATGTCATCCATTCTCGGTATAGGAAACCTATACTTTACTATTATCTTTTTGATTTCTCTGTCCAATTAGTACACATTATCCATTCTCCATTCTTCTTAGGTGCCAATACAATAGGTACTACACAAGGACTCAAACTTTCTCTAATCAAACCTTTCTCCAGTAACTGTTGGATCTGTCGGTTCAATTCCTGATTCTCGGTAGGTGTTAACCGATGAGGTGCTTTGTTTGGTAAACTAGCTCTAGGGATTAGATCCATACAATGATCAATGCTTCTTTTTGGTGGAAAACCATCAATTACATTATCATAAATGATTTCACTATACTCGGTGAGTAAATTATCAATCTCCTTAGGGGCATTATCTTCTATTTTCTTACTCAGTTTGTTAGGAATCACAACAAAACATACATCATTCCTTTTCAAATCTTTAACAAACTTCCTTCCTTGCATCAAGAAAAATTTCAAAGATGTGAAAATATTACTAATAGGTTCTTCCATCAATGGTAACAAGATTTGTTTCTTTCCATCAGCCACAATAGTATACTTATGCAATCTCCCATCATATATAGCATGTCTATCATATTGCCAAGGTCTACCCAACAAAATATGACAAAAATCCATAGGCATGATATCACACAACACCTTATCATAGTATTTTCCAATCTTCAAATTCACATAACATTGTTCACTTACCAAAAGTGTATGCTCATTCTTGATCTATGAAATCTGATAGGGCTTTGGATATTCTAGCCTTTTCAACTACAATTCTGTGACCATCTCTTCACATGCCAAGTTCTCCGAGCTACCACTGTCAATGATTACCTTAAAAAATTTATCAAAAACACTACATCTGGTCTTGAACAAACTTTTCCTTACCGGATCTTCCTTTTTGCTTCCATTCCATAATGCTCTCCTTACCTTCAAGTTGTTTTCATTTTCAGGTTCATTCAATGAGTCTTTTGCACCAAAGCATTTCTACTGCTACCAACCTTCTTACTTGCATGTGTACAGTCAAATGATCTATGTCCTTCTCCACAATTGTAGCAAGTTCCTTTGAAACTTCCTCTACTATAACCACCTTGGTAGTTACTGCCTCTGCCTCTAGATGAACATTCACCTTTCCACTTTGTCTTGCCTTTATCCAAATTTTTCTTTTGAGGTTCAGATCTACCATTTTCACCATTAGATCTACCTCTTCCTCTAGGGAATCTACCACCTCTTCCACTCTATCTCTACTCATGTCTTTTGTTTAATTTCTCCTCAGATTTCAAAGAAAATTGATAAGCCTCTTCAATGTTCTCCAATTTGACCATACTAATTTCCTCTTGGATGGAAACTCTCAAACCATTTAGGTATCTACCAATCCTTTCCACATCATTTTCATCATGTCTAGATCTAATATCCAATCTATAGAATTCCTCAATATACTCTTTTATCCACCTATCTTTTTGCCTTAGACTTTGCATTCACTGAACTAGGTTAATCTGATAATCACAAGGTAAGAAATTTCCTTTCAATTTATTAACCATCTTGTTCCATACCTTGATTTTTTCTTTTCCTTTCCTTTTCCTATCCAGCTGTAGATGTTCCCACCACAAGGATGCATGACTCTTCTATTAGAAAGTAAAGATCCCCAAGATAACTGAGAGGGGGGGGGGGTAAATCAGTTATTTGATAATTTAACCATTCAACTTCTTTAAACAATATAATTAATGTACTAATCAACCATAGAAAGATAACCATACACAATTGCACAATAACACAAGATATGTTGACTAGGGAACCTCTTGAAAAGAGTAAACCCCAGTGGGAATGATGCCCACAAAATAATGCACTAATATGAAAGTTCCTTGTTAGAGGATGGAACCTGTTAGGAGTCTTATGAAATACATTCAGTACATATAAATCCCTGTTAGGAGATTTTGAATCCCTATTAAAAGATTCTAACTTGGTTAAGAGTTTATGGAAGACAGAAGGACCCACTGCCCAAACAGCTTCAAGGCAAGATCTCTGAACCCACTGTCCAAAAGATCTTAGAATTATTCAATATAATAATATGAAATATATTACCTCCTTCACACTGTACCAAAACTACACTCTCTGCTACACAAGATCACAATTCCAGGTCTTTGTACTCACAAGTCTTCCTTCATCACTGAATTAGCTTTTTTCTTTACTTAATGCATATATTCCCATCTCAACCTTCACAATACATTTTTCAACAAGGAAAACATTCCTTCTTATATAAAAAACTCAAATAATTACAAATGAGTTGGTCCTCAATTACAAAATAATAAATTCTACATGCTACACACAAAATTTCACATAAAACTGTCGGCTTCTAGATACTGTAACTTTCTCCAAACATATCTTCAAAGTTTGTGCTATGAACCACATCATTATTAATGAGTCTCCAACATCCCTTTAACTATGCAAAATTAGATTCCATCCCAGCTAAGAGATATCCTCCGATTTCTAAAAATCGCTTCACAGAAACATTGTCTGAACACTGCTTTCACCAAAATGCTCATAACTCTCATGAATGAATGAATTTCTTTTTGCACTATTAACCATAGGTTAATAACACACCAAAGAACATACCATAAACTTTTCAAAAGCCAATCTACAATATAACATGTGCGCAAAACAAAATTGTACCTACTTTCTTGCTGATATCCAGAATATCACTGTGTTGACATCAATGACAATCCAAGTCATGAATGCAACAACAACTGCTACAGAATGACTGCCAAAATAATTTGCATTCATTCCTAACAATCTCCCCCATTGGCATTGATGGTAACATAGATGAAAAACATCCAATGTTCCAAAAATCCAATACTGCAACATCACTGCAAAATATCAAATTAAATCTTGCTTCGTTTTCCTATTCAGCTCTCTCATACAATCCACAATGTTTTTCATGTATATCTCTCCCCCATTGACATCAATGATAGAAATTTCATCACTAAGTCAACAACAACTTAATGTCAAAAGACACTTTTAAGAAAAATACAATAACAAGAGTCCTCATGACTCAGCTCATAAACTCCCCCATAGAGGAAGTTCGAACATCCAATCCAGAAGAAAGATAGGGCTCATATACCACTGGACAAATGTAATCATCTACATCAATTCTCAAAAATAGGTTGGGGCATAACCCCAAGCATACCTCTCAGATACACAAATGTATCCTTAGGTAAAGGTTTTGTAAATATATCTGCTATCTGTTCCTTTGTGCTTATGTACTCCAATCTTACTTCTTTTTCTGCAACTTTCTCTCTTACAACATGATACTTGATCTCAATATGTTTAGTCTTAGAATGTAAAACAAGATTTTTTGACATACTCACTATACTGGTGTTATCACAATGTATAACAACAGGCTCATCAAACTTTATTCCAATATCCTTCAACATCTGCTTCATCCAAATAATCTGATTACAATTATTTGCTGCTGCAACATATTCTGCTTCTGCTGTACTTTGTGAAGTACAATTCTACTTCTTACTTAACCAAGAGACCAATTTTCTTCCAAGAAAAAAGGCTCCACCACTGGTGTTTTTCTTGTGATCAACGCTACCTCCCCAATTTGCATTAGTATAGGCACATAAAGTAAAATCATTAGAATTCTCATACCATAATCCATAATCCATTATTCCTTTCAGATATCTCAGTATCCTCTTTACTGCTGCATAATGTGATTCTCTAGGTTCTGCTTGAAATCTTGCTACAATCCCAACTAAATGTGCTATATCAGGTCTTGTATGTGTCAAGTACTACAATCCTCCAATCATAGATCTATATTTTTCTGCTCAACTGTCGGTGTCTCATCTTTGCTAGATAACTTATGTCCAGTTACCATAGGTGTTCCAATAGGTTTAGAATCTTTCATTCCAAATCTTTTCAATAAGTCATTCAAATACTTAGTCTGACTTACAAATGTACCTTCCTTGCTTTGTGTTATCTGTAATCCCAAAAAATATTTCATTTCTCCAATCATGCTCATCTCAAATTCAGTCTTCATTTCATCTGAAAATTTTTCACTAGCTTCATCTTCTCCTCTAAACATAATATCATCAAAAAATATAACTATAACCAACAGACCATTCTCAATTTATTTTGTGTATAAGTTACTATCTGCTGTTCCTTTTATAAATCCCAATTTCAATAAATACTTATCCAATCTTGCATACCAAGTTCTAGGTGCTTGTTTTAATCCATATAAAGCTTTCTTTAACTTACATACCATATCTCCTTGTGTCAAAGGAAAACCTTCAGGCTGCTCAATGTAGACTTTTTCTTCCAATTCACCATTCAAAAATGCTGATTTCACATCCATTTGATACACTTTGAATTTCTTGTAAGCTGCATATGCTAGAAACATTCTCACTGCTTCAATTCTGGCCACAGGTGCAAAAGTTTCTTCATAGTCAATTCCTTCTTGTTGTGAATATCCTTTACATACCAATCTTGCTTTGTTTCTTATCACTTCTCCTTGTTCATTCATCTTGTTTCTGAATACCCACTTTGTTCCAATCACATTCTTGTCTTCAGGTCTAGGGACCAATTCCCATGTCTTGTTTTTTTCAATCTACTCCAATTCTTCTTTCATAGCATTAATCCAATGTTCATCTTCACAAGCTTCATTAGTAGTCTTAGGTTCAATTTGAGAAATCAAACATAAATGTACCTTATTTTGAGTCAAAACTCCTCTGTCTAAACTTCCAATAACTTACTCAACAGGGTGATGTCTTGAAATATACATGTTAGGTGTCATAGTTACTGATCTTGTTCCAACTGTAGATTCTTCTCTGCTTTCTTCTCTGTTTTCTTCTCTATTTTCTTCTTTATTTTCTTCTCTATTTTCTTCAGTATGAATTTCATTCAGAAAATCACTGTTAGTTTCAAAAAATAATTCTGCATTTTCAATGTTAGGCTAAGGTTGTGCTTCTCCATCAGATTCATAATCAAGCATTCTTTCCTGAATTTTAAACTTCTCATCAACTTTTACATTTTCACTTTCAACAATAGTCTTAGTTCTTTTGTTATAACATCTATATGCTTTGCTTTTTAAAGAATATCCAAGAAATATTCCTTCATCACTTCTAGGATCAAATCTTCCTATATCATCATCTCTCTTTATATAACATTTACTTCCAAAAATTCTAAAATACTTAACTGAGGGTGCATGTCCAAACCATAATTCATAAGGTGTCTTGTTTGTATCTGCTCTGATTTGTACTCTGTTCATAGTGTATACTGTTGTGTTCACTGCTTCTCTCCAAAAAGTCCTAGCCAAATCATTTTCAAACAACATAGCTCTTGTTGCTTCAATTATTGACATGTTCCTTCTTTCTGCAATACCATTTTGTTCTGGTGTTCTAGGGGTTGAAAGTTGTCTCTTAATACCATTCATTTCACAAAAGGTGTTAAACTCTCTAGATGTAAATTCACCACCTCTATCAGATCTTAGACACTTAATCTTCATTCCAGATTCATTCTCAATTTTTCTTTTCATGATCTTAAATTTATCAAATGCTTCATATTTTTCTTTCAAAAATGCAATCCACATCGTCCTTGTAAAATCATCAACAAGAATCATAAAATACCTTTCTCCATATAATCCTCTAGTCCTAGTAGGACCACTCAAGTTTGTATGAACAATCTCCAGCTTCTTTGTCGATGTGAACTTCTTGTTGGGAAATGAACTCCTTTTCTACTTTGCCATCATACATTCTTTGCAAATCATGTTAGTAGGTTTCATAATTCTAGGTAAATCTCTTACCACAAGTGTAGTGCTCACCTTAACAATATTATCAAAGTTTATATGACAAAACCTTTAATGCCATAACCAACTGTCATCAATCTTAGTTATCAAACATGTCATCTCAGTAGGATTCAACTGAAATACATTACCTCTAGTTCTGGATCCTTTTCCAATCAGATTTCCATCTTTATCTTTTATCACACAAGTTTTCTCAGTAAACCAAACTTGATAACCCTTATGAGCCAATTGTCCAACACTTAGTAGATTATGTCTCAATCCATCAACAAAGTAAACATCATTAGTGTTAGTCTTTCCATCAGGAGTAATAGATCTTATACCCTTAATCAAACAAGGTGCATTATTACCAACCCTAACAATTCCTCCATCATAATTATCTAACTTAACAAACTTTCTTTTATCTCCAATCATATGATGTGAACAACCACTGTCTATAATCCAATCAGATTTATTTTCAACTTGAGAAACTAATGATTTTTCTTCCCTTTTATCAGATTCAAAACTTTCTTCTTTAATTGCTACAAATCCTATTTCCTCAAAGTTATCATTATCACTGTCACTTAAATGTCTTTCAATTCCTGCTTCAAGATCTTCATCATTTGCATAATAACATTCTTTAGATCTCCTAAAGTTGCTTCTATACTTCTTAACTCTTTTAGGACATTTAGATGCAAAATGACCATATTCTTGACAAGTCCAACATTTAAAGATTTTCTTACCATCTAGTTCTCTTTTTACAAGTAATGTAATACCTTCTTTAATCTTCTTATCTTCCTCAGATTTAGATCTGCTATTGCTGGCATAATCTCCATTCACACTAGTACTTCTTGTAGGTCTAATGTTAAGAGCACTGAATGCTGTTTCCATTCTAGGTAGCTCTCCTAATAATCTCAAGTTCATCTCTGTTGTTTCTAATCTTCCAAGAAGAGTCTCTCTTGAAAAGTTTGATGTACAAGGTATCACTTGTTCAATTATCTGTGTTGTTTGCTTGAATACTAGTGTCAAAGTTCTCAGAATTTTCCATATCACTTCATTCTCTGTCTTATCACCTCCACAAGATTTTATTCCTATTACAATCTCAGACATCCTACCAATACAGCTTCTAATAGATTCATCTTCCATCATTCTGATATCTTCAAATGCACAAATCCAATTATGTAATCTAGCCTTCTTTGCATGTTCATCACCTTCAAAAGTAGAATGTAAAGCTTTCCAAATTGCATGAGATGTTTTCAAACATCTTACCTGACTATATTCATTCTCCGGTAGTGTTGACAAAAGTGCTTCTCTTGAAAGTATGTTACACATGGGTCAACCCACAATAGTGGGTTACACTTTTTCGGAGGAAGAAATTCTTCCCGAAACGCGGTAGAGACAAAAAATGCCTTCATACTTTCGAATGAAACTGAAGTTCTACTTTTGAATGAAACTAAAAAGTTTCGAATGAAACTGAAAAAATGCCATAGTTTCGAATGAAACTAGGTTTCATTTGAAAGCTATTTTCTAGGAATAAAATATTCCATGCAACAAGGTTTCGAATGAAACCTAGGTTTCATTCGAAACCTTGTTGCATTAGGTTTTGGTGGGGTTTTTAACCCCACTTTCCATCATTTGGAAAGTGACGTTTCGGCTGTGGGGTTCGGCTGTGGGGCATTTGATTAATCGACCGTCATTTTCTAGGTGGGTATTTTTTGATTTTTTATGTATATATACGTATTACATTTGTATATTTATGTATTTTTTTAATGTATTTAGTATTTTTTAACATATATACATGTATATATGTGTATATACATGTGTATATGTGTATATATGTGTATATGCATGTATATAGGTGTATATACATGTGTATATGCATGTATTTATGTGTATATACATGTATTTATGTGTAAATATATGTGTATATGCATGTATTTATGTGTATATGCATATATTTATGTGTAAATACATGTATTTATGTGTATATACATGCATTTATATGTGTATGTATATGTATTTATGTGTATATATGCATTTATATGTGTATATGCATGTATTTACATGTAAAGGTGCATGTATATGTGTACATATGCATGTATTTACATGTATATACATGCATCTATGTGTATATGCATGTATGTACATGTATTCACATGCATATACATATATATATGCATGTATATACATGCATTTACATACATATATACATGCATGTATACATGTGTATATGCATGTATGTACATGTATTTACATGTAAATACATGTATATTGTATATACATGTATTTACATGTATATGTGTATATGAATGTATGTACATTTATATATATATGCATGTATTTATATGTATATACACACATATATGTGTATATGCATGTATTTATATGTATATACACATGTATATGTATATACACATGTATATGTGTATATGCATGTATTTACATGTATGTACATGTATACATATACATGCATGTATTTACATGTATATACATGCATATATATGCATGTAGATACATGTATGTACATTTATATATGCATGTATATGTGTATATGCATGTATTTACATGTATATATATGCATGTATATGTGTATATGCACATGTACATATATGCATGTATATACATGTACATGCATGTACATATATGCATCTATGTACATGTGCATATACACATATACATGCATGTACCTATGTATGCATGTGTGTACATGCATGTACCCATGCATGTACACATGTACATACATATATACATGTGCACGTATGTGTGTACACATGCATATATGCATGTGTGTACATGCACATGCACACGTATGTACACGTGTACATACATATGTATGCATATGTGTACACACATGTATATACATGTGTATACACACACGCACGTGCATATATACATGGGCACGTGTGGTCATAATGCATACATATGTATGTACATGTGTACATACATGTGCATGTACATGTACACATGTGTCTACACATGCATATATGCATGTGTACACACGCACACACACATGTACATATATGTATGTACATGTGTACACGCACATATTTACATGTATATACATTTATGTACATGTATATATGCATGTATATACATGTAAATTTACATGTATACATAGGTGCATGCATTCAATGCATGTGTACAAGTATGTACATATATGCATACACATGTACATGTATACATAGGTACATGTTAAATGGGTATAAATAGGTACATGTTTATACATAGGTACATAGACCTACATGTTAGATAATAAGTCTCTAATGAGTTTAAATGTAGTTTTAAAAACTTTATTTTGATTGAATAATGTAGTTAAGTAGTTATAATTTGTGTTCAAATTTAATGTCTAGTTATTTACACTTTATTTTTATTGAATAATGTAGAAGTGTACTTTAATTTTATTTAATGAAGTTCAAAAAATATGATTTAGTGCATGTGTACATGTAGTTATTTGACATTGTAAATATAATTTCTTTCAGGTGCACATATCTTGATAGTTCATTTATACATCTAGATTACTAGACATTACACATGGCAGATGCACCTATCCAGCCTCAGGATCGGGAACAATCTGAGAACCTATTTGACCACACAAATAAGGCAATTCAAAAATTACAAGAGTCTATTGATATTCCCTCCAGCTCCACTATTTATAGGAACACTTGTCAGTCCATCCTGGATAGCCTAATTGCTATCCGGAATGACATACAGAGGACTAGTGCATATTCCCCAGATGTTGTACAGTCTATTCTTGAGAGAAAGAGACGAGAGGTTAGCTCTGGTCTTTCTCTCAAGGAGGTGGCCAAACTGGTGCCCAAAGAGATTCTTAAAACCCAAGTTTGGCCATCGTACACAGAGAAACAATATGTGAAGGGATATCAGGTTATGAAGTGTCAGGATCCAGCTATATCTGCACTGATATACCCTAGGTTTCTAGCTGCCCATGGTCATTACCCAAATAATGACCAAATCCCCTTATACTTCACATAGCAGATCTATGCAGAGGTGCGATTAGGGAAATAGGTTAATTACACAGATTTGGCACCACATCAGGGGCAGGGGCGTGGGAGACTTGCAGATAGAGATGCTTTTCGCTGACCTGATCATTTGAGACCAACACATAGGGTTATTCTAGGTGAGAGGTCACAGGCTATTACTCCATCATTGGGTTCTTTAGTAGATGATGTTGTTCATAGCACCCAGCTACAGGGTGTGATTGATAGTGTGGGGCACATTGCATCGACTGCGACATCCATATTTGTAGATCAGGTTGGCCAGTATTTGATGCAGCAACGGTGCTCCAGATCATCATGTGGAGCATCTTCCAGTAGGAGCTCAGATGACTTGTACTCTGTAGTAGGGATCCCTTCACTTTCCAGCCTTGAGGGACTTATAGGAGAGATGGCACGCGTCACCATGACTAGTTTGGCCGAGGATCTTATTGATGCATATGCATTTATAGCTGCTGAGCATGGTATCCCTATAGCGGATGTCAAAGATCATGTGGGTACTATTAGATACACTCAGCAATAGGATCCTCATCACACACATCATGATAGTAGCGGTACCCATGGTGATCCTCCTACGGACTAGTCTATTGCTGCTGAGAGAGAGGCACACTGTATAGACCCTTCAGTGAGTGCAGGGTAGTGGTTATCTGATGTTGGTCTCGAGGATGTTGAGTTTGGCATGAGTGCGACTAGTTACCTAGATTTTCTGACACGTGATGATCAGTCAGCTTCTATGCCATCACATCTGGTTTCTCCATTGCATTCATCTTTAGAGAGACGACTGTCATCTACTCATGTGGCAGATGTTCAGTTTAGCTTCGATCAGGCACAGTAGCATATTGATACCCTAGTTGATAGGATCGAGGAGAGGGAGTCAGAGCATGTTCCGGTTCCACCATCTACATAGGTATAATTTGTTTTAATGTCATTTAGTTAAACTTTGATTGTTGGAGATTCAAAATTTATATATAAATGTATATATAATTTTTGTTATTTTTTTAATCTAGGGGGAGATGCCTCTTATTACTCCTATAGGGAGCGATCATGTATGACATCAAGACTCACTCGATGATGACATCAGCAGTGGGCAGGTGAGTTTTTAATTTATTCAATTTGTGTACGTACATCTTTACGTTTTTAAAATAGATGAGTATTATTTTATCAACATTTGAAAGATGTGAATATTAATTTGTATGATCTCACTTTGTCTATACAGGGTTCTGCACATCCCTCACAGCATGATAGCTACTTAGGGCCCGATTGTACTGTTAGGAGTCGTCACGATGATTCTTAGGCTCTTTTAGACATGTTACAGATGTAGGGATCTCTGATGTTACATTTGACATAGTTGGACATGCATCCATGTATATTTTTTTCATGTATACATTGCTTACTTCTTGATTGATTTCATATATTTGATGTTCATGTTTGACATATATGTACATGTTTATCCTTGATGTATGTATGTACATGTGTAGTATACTAAATTGATAGATCTCTAGATTGACTATACATTTGACATAGTTGGATGCGTGCATGTATATTTTTTTCATGTTTACATTACTTACTTCTTGATCGATCTCATATATTACATGTTTATGTTTGACAAATATGTACATGTGTACTATTTGATGTTTATATTTGACATATGTACATGTAATTCATACAAATTTTAGTTGAATGTTAAATATGAATGTAATTCATACAAATTTCAATATGCACATGAAATTTAAGATAATTAAGTTGCATGTACATTACAAACTTATTATTTTTAATATGGGAAGTAAAATAGGCAATATATCACAATCAAGAGTATTTATTAAATTTGTAAACAATTTAATCCTAACATAGCAATTTCACATATTGAATTAAGCTATCTAACATGCATATAAAGTATCCTAATTTTATAAATCTAAAATGAGATAGATTTAATTCTTGGCACATGCACACATATACATTTTAAAAAGACAAGTTAATTTATATATATATCTACTAATAAATTTGCTCCATTCACTAAGGGCACATGCCCTAAATTTTTTTTCTCAAAATCATTTTTCATACATGCACATGCACAATTTACTGTACATCAAGTGGTTCATCTCTCTCTTTGATAATATTCACTAATTTCTCATGCTCTTCGGTATCAAGTCTCCACTTACGAATGCCACGTCCTGTCACTGGATGAAGAGATAGTTGTGTGGCAATTACAAGATGACTATATTGATAAACCTTGTTGTTTAATTGATAATCAATAAAATGAACCCCCTGTTTAATTACTTTGATTTGCTTCAAGTATGTTCCTTGCACAACAACTGACCCTACACAGACAATTGAACAACAACATGCATTAAATAAACATGTGTATATATATATGTGTACATGCATACATTGTATCATAATTTGAACAAAAATTTGAATAAGGCCATCAAATGCAAGATAAATTTATTCATCAAAACCCATAAATATAGCATGCTAACCTATAGGAAACACAATTCCATCGCTTGTTTCATTCTTTGTTAGCTTCATCCTCTCCTTCATACAACGTAATAGATAGTAATTCACACCTTCAACATTATCAGACTCTGCTATTACTGTAAAAACATGTCCTGTAAAAGAACATTACACCACTGTCAGTTATATAAATTTATTAGAGATACATATGGGTACCCTAAGAATTGAAAAGTGCATATGTATATAAGAACACGTACCAATTTTGATCAAACCTGAAATATGGTCGTAGTTGGTGGAAATCAATGGAACATCATCATAGCTTTCATCCTCAACTTCATCATTTGTAGTGGCAACATCTAGTGGAACCAAATTCCATTCACTAACATATCCACTTTTTTGGTTAATACATTCACCGTAGTTTTCAGAAACACAGTCATAACAAAAGCATGAGTAATCTCTACAATACAATGACCACACATTACTATCTATACTCATAACCGAATGCAAGGATTTTGTTTTCTCTACCCTCTTGCATCCATGGAATGATCTTCTATCAACACCTGAATAATACACAAACACATGTAAATTTTTAAGAGTTGTTAGTATAACATATATATGTACGCATAAATTGAAACTTTAATTTAGAAATTAATGCATTTCATAAATATACTTGATATCTCCTAGAACAATCTAACTGGTATGACTCGATCCAGTAGTGAAGATGTGTTATCTTGATTTGGAGCTACAAAGTGTCTCTTGCACCACTCAACCACATCATAAATGTATATATGTACATATTATTCAAGTCCTAATATATGTAGCTATTAATAAGACATGCTCTTTATTGAATATATTCTAGGTCTAATTAGAAATTGCAATATCATGTGCTTACATGAACTTCATTAACATATGTCCTAATCATCAATTATGATATATAGTCACAGAGAGAGAGAGAGAGTTAGGGTCACACCTTGTCTCACACGATGATACCTTTCATGAGCTTGTCTTCATAATCTCTCTTTAGTTTCTGGTGAGTAATGTCGAGCACTCTTATTTTGCCTTCTTTTCTGATTCCCCATCACTTTTGCATGATTATTCCACTAAAATATCACAAAATATATGAAAATACACCTTCAAATGTCTTTTTTATATGTAAAATATGAATTATTTTGCAGCTCTGAATTAAAATATTGAGAAAATGGCTCTTATATTTATATGCGATCGTCGCTATCATGAAAAAACACCAAATTGGCTGACATGTGTTTCGAATGAAAGTTAAATTTAACTTTCATTCGAAACCAGTTAGCTTTCATTCGAAACTCTCTTGACCCAGATGTTGACGCAGATGTCAACCCGAGGTTAGCATTTTTTACTTTCGAATGAAAGTAGTTTTGAATGAAAGTAAGAAGTTTCGAATGAAACTAGTTTCATTCGAAACTTCCTTTCTAGGACATTTTGTCAAAAGCCAACAGAAAACAACACATTTCTGAGTTTCGGGGTTGAAGCGCTAGGGTCAAATGAAACATTCAGAAAATGACCTTGAGTCCATGCAAAAGTGCTCTGAGTCAGCTTTCTAATGACTATACTCTTGACCAGTTTTGAATTCATTAGGTGTATGTTGTTTGACGTGAAACGAATGTTGGTTTTTTGGCCAATTCAAACATATGACTTTGATGTTCAATAGACAATAGTAGAAAATATAATAAAAATTTTGAAAATATTAGTGCCCTTCATCTTAGAGTCTTCTTTCTACCAAAAAAAATAAATTTGAAATCCGATATATACAAAAGAAGTTATGCATTACGCAGTGAAAGTAGGTCAAAAAACTAGCTTGGTCGACTTTGAACATACATAAAATATGCAAAAAATGTGATAATTTCTTGAAACCAATTGGATGCCCTCAGTATGGATATTACCAAACTATATTCGAAAGAATCGCATTGATATCTTTTATAGAAAAAAAGTTATGCATTACGCAGTCATGGTAACTCTTTGAAAATGCCATTTTCAGAAACATACTAGTTTTTGTGGGAGAAAGAAATTTTGATTTAAATTAATTTAAAAAATAAAATAAAAAATATATTTAGATTCTACACAGAAAATCTGAAAGGACTCTAGTTTACATCATTTTCCGATTTCAAACGGTTGAACGACAATATGCATCAGAATGTCAAAGTTTTTCTAAAAATTGGAAGGTCAGTGTCAATTCAAGCCAGAAAGTGTAACCCACTATTGTGGGATGACCCACATGAATAGATCTAGTTCATCTTTAGTTCCTACCTCTAGATTGTCTTCCTCAATGATTGTCTTCTCACTCTTTGTAATCAACCAATAACTTGGTCCTAAACACAATAGATGAGTCCTCATCTTTTCTTTCTAGCTGTCAAAATTTACTCCATCAAACTTAGGGCTTTCTTTTCTGAAATTCGCCATGGATCTCCTTAAGTTGTTAAACTTTTCTTTCAAGGACCTGTTGCTCTAATACCAATTGTTAGAAAGTAAAGATCCCCAAGATAACTGAGAGGGGGGGGGGGGGGGTGAATCAGTTATCCGATAATTTAACCATTCAACTACTTTAAACAATATAATTAATGTACTAATCAACCATAGAAAGATAACAATACACAATTGCACAATAACACAAGATATGTTGACTAGGGAACCTCTTGAAAAGAGTAAACCCTGGTAGGTATGATGCCCACAAAATGATGCACTAATATGAAAGTTCCTTGTTAAAGGATGGACCATGTTAGGAGTCTTATGAAATACATTCAGTACATATAAATCCCTGTTAGGAGATTTTGAATCCCTATTAAAAGATTCTAACCCGGTTAAGAGTTTATGGAAGACAGAAGGACCCACTGCCCAAACAGCTTCAAGGCAAGATCTCTGAACCCACTGTCCAAAAGATCTTAGAATTATTCAATAGAATAATAAGAAATATATTACCTCCTTCACACTGTGCCAAAACTGCACTCTCTGCTACACAAGATCACAATTCCAGATCTCTGTACTCACAAGTCTTCCTTCATCACTAAATTAGCTCTTTTCTTTACTTCATGCATATATTCACATCTCAACCTTCACAATACATTTTGCAACAAGGAAAAAATTCCTTCTTATATACCAATGAGTCGGTCCTCAATTACAAAATAATAAATTCTACACGCTACACACAAAATTTCACATAAAACTGTCGGCTTCCAGATACTGTAACTTTCTCCAAACATATCTTCAAAGTTTGCGCTATGAACCACATCATCATTAATGAGTCTCCAACATCCCTTTAACTGTGCAAAATTAGATTCCATCCCGGCTAAGAGATATCCTCCGATTTCTGAAAATCGCTTCACAGAAACACTGTCTGAACACTGCTTTCACCAAAATGCTCATAACTCTCATGAATGAATGAATTTATTTTTGCGTTGTTAACCATAGGTTAATAACACACCAAAGAACATACCATCAACTGCACAAAAGCCAATCTACAATACAACATGTGCGCAAAACAAAACTGTACCTACTTTCCTGCTGATATCTAGAATATCACTGTGTTGACATCAATGACAATCCAAGTCATGAATGCAACAACAACTGCTACAGAATGACTTCCAAAATACTTTTCATTCATTCCTAACATCTTCAACTTTTTTCTTGCAATCTTCACTTTCTTGTCTTCAAGAATGTTCTCATATTCAAAATATTTCTCCATCTCGTTGATCTAGTCCACTAATTCATCAGAATCTGTCTTTCCACCATACTTAGGAGGATTAAAATGTGGTCTTGACTTAAAACTTGTCAAAGCCTTCAAAACTCTTTCTTTGCCTTGATCCATAACATGTGCGGGTTCTGCATTCACCTGTTCTTCTTCAACTTCATCATCACTAACATCTTCAAGATGTCTACCTCTTCATTGGATTGTTTCCACATCTTCTAACCTAAAACCAATCTACCTTAGCATATCTACCAATCCTAGATCTGCATCTCACCTCCCATGAACAATCTTGACAACCCTCTGCAATTGTAAGTTAGATCGCAATCTGCTACCCCACAACAATCAACTAGGGTTTCAAGAGGAACCTACAAACCTAAATCCATAGACCTAGATCAAGATCTCACCTCACTCTAATACCACCTGACGCAAGGGAGGGGGCATGAGGGGCCAAACAATGGTGCACCCTTATGATCAAATTCTCCTCAACACATGTAGAAGCAAACAAACACAACAATGAGAGAGAGAATGCATAAGCTTTTATATATTTTCATCAAATAGAACCATACATGTCTGGCTGTAAGGCCTTCCTAGTTACAACCTAATATTACAATGAAACTCAGAAGTCCTCAAACATGCAAGAATCTATTAGAAATATCAATTCTAATGTCTCCTATCTCCTATTGAAAAATATCCCCTAAACTAATACCAAACAACTCTATTTATACAAGAGTCTACTGAACTGAGTCGGCATTCAGATCTATAATCAACAGAAGTAATAGTTAGATCTAGGACAACATGGTACCCAATGATGGATTCTGACATTAAATCCATGATCTAATATAAATACACAAGTCGGTCTCAATAGAAACTCAAACTAAACCCATCAGTAGGCAAGGATGATCAAGTAGTAGACAAGCAATCCTGAGTGCCAGTGAAACAACTGACCACCCAGGAAATGACCGACCACCCTCGATAATCGAAGGAAACTAACCAACTACTGACCAACTCGATCAAAGCAGAAATTGAGAAACAGACAAACTTCAAATTTTTTTTGGTGACACAGGATTGCCAAGGACCCAAGATGCTCCTGAATTATATTCCCAACAAAGGGTATTAGCCCCTACATCCAAGAGTATAGATAGTCCTGAAAAGGATTTTCCACTCATGGAAAAGGATCCTCAAAGAAAAAGATCTTATCAACAAGACACCCACCATAGAGGAGTTCTTTTTGACAAAATATCATCTTTCAAAGATAAATAAGGTGGGGATGAAGATTCAATCATCAAACCCCCTACAATCAAGAGCAAGAGGAATCTTTGAAGTGAGGGAAACAACTCTTAGACCAAAGTAAGGGAAAGAGTTTATAAAGAGCACAATTTGCAAAATAAAGAAGAGGTGATGAGCTAGGACAACAACCTCTCATATTAAAGGATATCCATGGTCAAAACATCAGTCAGTATAATAAAATAATGTTGCCAGATAAACACATGCCACTAAGCTGAGGAAAGCAGATCTCTAGACAAAGATAAAGGAGGAAGAACCTTGCCCCCCAGGGATGAAAGCAAGGGATATCTAAAATAAATGTCTTTAAAAATATATCTTGAATATGATCTATGGATGATAATAAACATAATAAAAAACCATAGAAAGAAGGGAGAAAGAGCAAAAAAAATATGAATTAAGCTTAGGATGTAATAGATACCCAAGAACCTAATGGATCCTAGAAGAATGGATTTCATGCCTCTTGCCCCCTAGTCACCAGACAAGAGGCTAAAAACCTATATTATGGAAAATTCAATGGGTTGCTCCCTATCAAAGTTATGAAAGAATTGTAAAACAATGTGTGAGTGAGATATAATTCCTAAAGCTTCTCTTTCTCGAACATATATCTTAAAATGAACACAATCAACAAGTAAATGTGTATTACTATAATGAAAAGGACATTTGTACTTAGATAGATCATCTTTCACATAAGGTCTAAATATTTATTTCTTGGAATTCATCAATTGAACATACACCTTCATAGCTACATCTTGAGGAGTATCAAGGTGATCTAATGTAGCTATAGAGAGAAGAATATGAAGATGAGCACGATGATTAAAATCAACTATCTTGAATTGAGATTTCGAGCAACCAACACCATGCATATCTTGTTTAGGAGGTATATGGACCTTGTTTAGTCACCATATTATATCCTATAGTATACATATCATGTAAGGCTTCGATAGGAGGTGATTGTTTGTCATGTTCATGAGTAAAGGTTATATAGGGTGGAATAATAGGTTTAGAAGAAGTTCTTTACCCTTTCATTTAATATCATTGTGGATCAAAGGAGAAGGTAAATCAAAGAACTCTTGCACATTTTCATCATTAACAATAGCTTGAATCCCATCATAAGTATGGGAAGAACTAGGATTAGCTGATGGACATTTAGGTAAATTAGGTATCATATTAGGATGATTAGGATCTAGATTAGGATTACGAAGGGTAGGAACCATATTAGGAATGATAGGATCGGGATTAGGAATATTAGGAGATGGTGTATCATCTACCAAATTCTTCACATAATCCAAGAGGATAATATGTTTACCACATGAATCTTTAATGAATATTTTGTATGTAGGAAGATTAGTATCGGTCAATTCCACAAAAGAATAGGCAAGAGAAAAATGGAGGATCATACACATAATGAAGTGAATGATACTCTCATAAACATGATAGGTATGGTAAAGAGATGCTAAAAGAAGGATAATATAGAACATGACCAGACACCAAAGCATCTTAAGAATCTTCATAGTAAATGAAATGCAAGAAATATTTTTGTATTTTATTCAATATATAGATTTTTTTGTATTTTTTAATTTAAAATGCAAGAGCATAAAAGAAATTGAATCTTAATAGAAGAAGAGATTAAACCACAAATATAACATAATAGGGCATCTAAATCCAAAAAAGAAAATGGTGTAAGTATTTCAGGTTCACCAAAATGAATAATGGTGAAATGTGTTCACCATTATGAATAGGATAAATATGGGTATGGATGGAAGTGAATAGAAAGGATCACCAAAATGAAAATCCACAAAAGAAAAGGGCGTAAGTATTTTGGGTTCACTAAAATGAATGGTATGAAAATGTGAATAGGGCTGAATAGTGGTCGATATGATGTGGAAGGGGGAATATAAGATCTATCGTTAATCCAAATTCCCAAAAGGAAAGATCCAAATGGATTAATCGCAAAGAAGTGATCAATGCACAAATGAATCAAACAATAGAGAATATGAAGAAAGGAGGAAATCGTATAATCTACTATAGAAAGTATGTACTTGAAATCTTAAATTAATAGAAGGAAAATACTATCCTCAAAATAGGGAAAATTTGGAAAATGTTGATTTTTTATGTCTGTGTACAATTTCGGGAAATTTTGCAACCTGCTCCAAACTAGAAATGCTGAGACAGACAAAACCAAAATATTTTTTATCTTTATAAGGTGAGGTTGTCTTTGACCCAGATAGTGGGGTAAAGTCTTACCCCGAGGCACAATCCTAGCCCCAACTGAAGGTCATCCCTGCCTTGAAACAACTCCAATGGAAATTCTATTCGTGGATCCTGAAAGTCTGATGAAAAGGGTATCCAGATCTGAACTTCAATTCATTGTCCTGTACCTGTATCTACAAGAAAAATGGTTTTTGTTTTTTTTATGAGGGTTTTTCCTTAGTCAAACCCCAGTTTGGAATCAACCTTAATAATGGAATTAAAATAGAGAATGCTAGCAAGTAGTATAAGTAGATATAACAACGAAGCTATGAAATTCAATAGATATGCAATTATCCTTCAAATGTAAACAAGTATTTTGATATGAAAGCTTGAACATAACATTAACAAATGTAAATCAAAACCTCCATGTTTATATTCTTTGAATCCACCTTGAGGGAAGAATGAATGGATCTTGAAGGAAGATCACAACACCATAATGGCTAGATCTAGTGTTTTTGAATCTTGAATGCTTGAACCAAATCCCTTCAAAGGTTTGAATGCTTGAATCCTTGATCTTTAATGGAGAACTTGAATGCTTGAATGGATGATTTCTTGAATGCTTGCTTGATGGATTGTGAATCCTCCTTGAGAGCTCTTGATCATGAAGTTTCTTGGTATCTTGATCATGAAAAGTGGGTGTCAATTGCTTGATTGTGGATGTGAAAATGAGAGAGGAAGGCTTCCTTTTATAGTGATCTAGGGTACAATCCTCTAGAGGGGGCACATAGGGGAATTAAATTCCAATTGGGCCCATACCCTAAGAAATGGATTTAGATTAAATGCAATTAAAATTTTACCATTTTAGAGACCAAAATAGCTGACCTGAAAGCAGGAAAATAAAACTTTCCGAAGCCAAACATCCCAAAACTTTCAAAAATTGAAATTTGGACATGGGGTTAGGGATGAGGTTGACACTTCCCTAAGTCAAATTCAAGGTTGACCTTGAGCTAGGTCAAGATCTAGGTCATGCTTGACCCTTTAGGTAGTCTTTGACATGATTCAATTTTTGTGGTGGTTGACAGATTTTCAAAGATGGCACATTTCATTCCCTGCAAGAAGACTAATGATGTTGTTCATGTAGCAAAATTGTAGTCTTTGATGAAGGGTGCTCCCCTTAATACCACAAACACATAACAGACATAGAGAAACAACAACAATAACATGTAAGAACAGAAAATTGGCTTCTTATTATCTCCACAAATGTGGAATTACAAATTTTCAGAATTACAACATGCAAAGCCACATGGGCATTCCCTTACAATATTCTGTAGGAAAAAGCCTCGAACTATTACCCAGATCTACTACCCAGAACTATTCTGAACTGCCTAAGACAATAATACAGCTTTCCTTATATAGGCAATTTTCCACCACCTGGGAAGGTTCCAGAATTTTAGCCAATAAGGCCGACCAAACTTAGAATTATTTTATTTTACATTTTATTACATCATAGTCGGCTCAAGATAACCTTTGAAACCTGAACAGAAATTTTGAAGAAAATTATTTTTTGCCATTTCAGGTGGCCCAACTTCCGAAGACCATAAGTCATCACCAGTTGACCCGATCAGCTATTATAACCCCATTTCAGAAATTCCACGAAGCATTCTACAGGCTTGACTCGTGCAAGTGCCCATCACCCAAATTTTTGACCTCATCTGGGGCCTCTAAAGCTTTAAAAACTAAGTTCAAAGTTTTTGTACCGTGCTGCCAATACCGAAAATCTTCAATATCTTCCAATATACACTTGATCTGGCAATGAAACTTTACTGGTAGACTTATATGACCAAAATGAACCTCCAAGAAAGAAATCAGATCATTCTAAGCACATACAAAAATTACCAAAAATAGTAACTTTCCATAAATAGCAGCTCTGCATAAAATAGCCCTTATTGAAAATAAAAATAGAAATATTTTTTGGGTGATGCAAGATTGCTCTTACACCCAGGATGCTCCTGCATCAGACACCCAGGGTAATTTGAGAAGTTACCCTATCACGACTCAGGTGTGCAGAGGAAAACCAAGACGGCTAACCCCCTCCTTTGTCAGCCATGATGAATCTTCAATAGGTCATCCTTTCCACTTGACCAGATATTCTTCATATGTCCTGTTCCTTGTGCTTCTGCCAACATGACTGTCCAGTATATCTTCGATCTCCTTAGTGTCTAAACTAGTTGCTGGAATACTCCACTGTGCTGCTGTGATCTCATCTTCAACACCTCCTTCATGATACTCTATCAGATCTAAAATGTTAAACACTGGTGAAATATTTAGCTCAGTAGGCAATTCTACCTCATATGCATTTTCTGAATCATGTTTCTTCAGTATCCTACATGGTCCAAACTTCTTCATTTTCAGCTTGTTATATGTACCAACTGGAAACCGCTCCTTCCGCAAATGAACCATGACTTCATCACCAACTTGAAATTTCTTATACCTCCTTTTCTCATCTGCCTTAGCCTTATACTGTGCATTCATCTTGGTAATATGCTTCCTCACCTCCCCATGGATGTTCTTCAAGTGTTCTACAAAATCCTCAGCTTCAGCACTACTTATTTCTCCTTTATCTATCTTCCTCAATTCAGATGCATTTCTTGGACTACTTCCATATATAATCTGGAATGGTGATTTACCAGTGCTCCTGTTGACAGAATTATTGTATGCAAATTCTGCCTGTGGTAAAATCAAATCCCATCCTGTTGGCTTATCTCCAACCAAACATCTCAGCAAATTTCCCAAACTCCTATTCACCACCTCTGTCTATTCATCAGTCTGTGGATGATGTGATGAACTGAACTTCAAATCTGTCTTTAACTTCTTCCACAATGTATGCCAGAAATATCCAACAAACTTAGTGTCCTGATCTGAAACTATGGACTTTGGCAAACCATGAAGTCTCACTACTTCTCTGAAAAACAATTCTGCTACATGAACAGCATCATTAGTCTTCTTGCAGGGAATGAAATGTGCCATCTTTGAAAATATATCAACCACCACAAAAATTGAATCATGTCCCCGCTGAGTCCTCGGTAAACCAAGAACAAAGTCCATGCTGATATCCTCCCAAGGCTTCTTTGGTACAGGTAATGGCTGATACAACTTTGTACAAACTTCTTCACATCTTGCTGCAACTGTGGCCAATAATAATTCTCACTAACCAAACCAAGGGTTTTATCACGACCAAAATATCTAGCCAATCCTCCGCTATGCTTCTCCTTGATGAGATTCTCCCTCATAGAACTTCGTGGAATGCACAACTGACTCCCTCTGAATAGCATATCATCCTGGATGATGATATTCAACCATTTCGTCCTGTCTAGAGTAACAATTTCTATACAAGATTTTCAAGCTTCACCAAAATCAGGATCCTCTGGATACAAATTCTTGAGTTCCTTGAACCCATCCACTTCAATCTACATTTCTGTCAGCAATAGTTGCCTTCTGCTAAGAGCACCTGCAACCCTATTAGACTTTCCACTCCTGTGTTTCAAAACAAATGTATAACTCTGTAAAAACTCAACCCATTTCAAATGCCTTTGATTCAATTTTCCTTGACTATTCAAATATTGCAAAGCTTGATGATCAGTATACAAAACAAACTCCTTAGGAAGCAGATAGTGCCTCCACTTTTTCAATACCTGAACTATAGCATAAAATTCCTGATCATAAACAGAATATTTTCTCTTGGCATCATTTAATTTCTCACTGAAATAAGCAACAGGTTTACCTTCTTGGCTCATAACAGCTCCTATTGCAGTACCACTAGCATCACAATCTATTTCAAACACCTTATTAAAATCTGGAAGTGCTAAAACTGGCTGTTCTGTAACTTTTTGTTTCAACAATTGAAAACTCTTTTCTGCCCCATTAGTCCACTTAAACTCTTTTCTATCCCCTCTCATTGTTTTAGTCAAGGGTCCACAAATACTGCTAAAATTTCTGATAAACTTTCTGTAAAAGCTAGCTAGACCATGAAAAGATCTTACCTCAGTAGCACTCCTTGGAGTAGGCCATTCAAGGATAGCTTGTACCTTCTCTGGGTCCATTTTTAGACCTTCTCCTGAAACTACAAACCCCAAATACACCAACTCTTTCTTCACAAAACTGCACTTCTTCAAATTAATCAACAATTTCTCTTCTCTCAACTTCTCAAATACCATATGAATATGCATCATATGCTCATCCAATGTCTTACTAAAGATCAAAATATCATCTAGGTAAACAATGACAAACTTACCCAGAAATTTTTTCAGAACCTCGTTCATGAGCCGCATGAAAGTGCTCGGTGCATTGGTTAGCCAAAAAAGCATGACTAACCACTCATATAGTCCTTCCTTTGTCTTGAAGGCAGTCTTCCATTCATCTCCTTCTCTGATCTGAATCTAATGATATCCACTCTTCAGATCTATCTTTGAGAAATACACAGCTCCACTCAAACAGTCCATAATATCATCCATTCGTAGCAATGGAAACCTGTACTTGATTGTGATCTTGTTTATTGCCCTAGAATCTATACACATCCTCCATTCTCCATTCTTCTTTGGTGCTAATACCGCTAGTACAGCACAGGGACTCAGACTCTCACGGATTAATCCTTTCTGTAATAGTTCATGTACTTGTCTGTTCAACTCCTCACTTTCTGCAGGTGTCATTCTGTGTGCTGCCTTATTTGGCAAACTCGCTCCTAGGATCAAGTCCATCTAATGACTGATCTTCTTGACTGGTGGTAATCCATCAGGCACGTTATCGGATACAATATCTTGAAACTCATTCAACAAATCTGCAACTTCTACAGGAACATCTTCTACTTCCTTTTTACCAGATTTTGGAATTAAAGAAAAACATACATGTTCATGCCGCATACCATCTAAGAAATTTCTTCCATCAAAAAAAGTTATCCTTGCATTACCACATACCTTTTCTTCAGTCTCCTTCAATGGTTTTAGCTTATGTCGCACTCCATCCTTTGTCAGGGAATAGGTATTCGCATGACCATCATGTACAGCACATCTATCAAACTACCACGGTCTACCCAACAACATATGACATGCATCCATAGATATGATATCACACAATACCTCATCTTGGTATCCACCAATCTTGAACTTCACCAGGCATTGTTCATTGACCATGACCTTGTGGTCATCCTGTACCTAGGAAATCTGATACGGATGTGGGTGTTTCTATCTCTTGAGCTTCAACTTTGTCACCATCTCTTCTGACACCAAATTGTCAATGCTTCCACTATCAATAATCACATCACAACATTTACCTTCACACTTGCACCTGGTGCGAAACAGGCTCCTCCTTTGCTTAGGTTCATTCTCACCACTCAACACGACTCTTCTGTTAATCAACGTTTCTCCTCTTTCAGCATCTTTAGAATTTGATGATTTGGCATCTTCATCTACATGTGCGACTCTGGCCTGGCCTTCATTTCTCCTGTCTGTTCTACCTTGGCGTTGAGGACATTCAAATGCCCTATGACCTTCTTCTCCACAGTGAAAACATGTTCCACGGAAGCCACCTCTTCTAGATCCTTGTCCTCTTCCTCTTCCTCTCTGATCTCTATTATTCTGATCCTGGAAGTGGTTGGAATTATTTCCTCACTGATTCTGACTGCTACTGGCCTCATCTTTCTTTTTTGGATCTTCATTTTGGCCACCATATGACCATCCACCAGATCGTCCACCGCGACCTCTTCCATTTTGTCTACTCTCAAACTTCTTGTTCAGCTTTTCCTCTACTTTTAGGGAAAACCAGTATGCCTCTTCAATACTGTTCATTTGAACCAGATTCAGCTCCTCTTGAATGCTTGGCCTTAACCCATTAAGGTATCAGGCAACTTTCTCCTTATCAGCTTCTGCATGGCCTGTTCTGATGAGGAGTCGATAGAACTCCTCTGTATACTCCTGAACAGATCTTCCTTCTTGCTTCAAACTTTGCATTTTCTTTAGTAGGTCAAGCTCATAATCAACAGGAATGAACTGTCGCTTCAATTTATCCACCATCAAATCCCATCTTGTGATTTTATCTTTCCCTTTTCTATTTCGCTCCAATTGAATTTCTTGCCACCAGATCTTCGCATGACCTTTCAATCTGGCCTTCGCAAATTTGACCCTATCAGGATCTTCAACATCTTCATACTCAAAATATTCCTCGCATTCATTGATCTAGTCGATCAATTCTTCTAGGTTAAAATTTCCATAAAATGTAGGAACCTCAATCTTAGGTCTTTTCCCAATCTTGGAAATCGCCCGAAAAAGTCTTTCTTCCTCTTGGTTCATAATTTTAGCTTCTCCTTCTTGATATTCTTCTTCAGCTTCATCCTCACTTTCATCTCTGACATTAAGATTCATTCCTCTGCGAATCTCTTCTTGCAATGCTCGCACTTGTCTCTGCAGCTCTCTAACCTCAGGTGTCACAGCACCAGGTCTTCCACCACGTTCTCTTCGTGGAGGCATTTTCGCGATGCGCACTGAAACCCTAACCACGGTCCTAGTGCAAACTGCCTCATAGTCGGTGATCTGTTTACACACTCAAGAACCCCTGCTCTGATACCACTTGATGAAGGGTGCTCCCCTTAATACCACAAACACATAATAGACATAGAGAAACAACAATAATAACATGCAAGAATAGAAAATTGGCTTCTTATTATCTCCACAAATGTGGAATTACAAATTTTCAGAATTACAACATGAAAAGCCACATGGGCATTCCCTTACAATATTCTGTAGGACAAAGCCTCGAACTATTACCTAGATCTACTACCTAGAACTATTCTGAACTGCCTAAGACAATAATACAGCCTTCCTTATATAGGCAATTTTCCACCGCCTGGGAAGGTTCCAGAATTTTAGCCAATAAGGCCGACCAAACTTAGAATTATTTTATTTTACATTTTATTACATCTTAGTCGGCTCAAGATAACCTTTGAAACCCGAACAGAAATTTTGAAGAAAATTATTTTCTGCCATTTCAGGTGGCCCAACTTCCAAAGACCATAAGTCATCACCAGTTGACCCGATCGGCTATTATAACCCCATTTTGGAAATGCCACGAAGCATTCTACAGGCTTGACCTGCGCAAGCGCCTGTCACCCAAATTTTTGACCTCATCTACAGCCTCTAAAGCCTTCAAAACTGAGTTCAAAGTTTCTGTACCCTGCTGCCAATACCGAAAATCTTCAATATCTTCCAATATACACTTGATCTGGCAATGAAACTTTACTGACAGACTTATATGACCAAAATGAATCTCCAAGAAAGAAATCAAATCATTTTGAGAAAATACAAAAATTACCAAAAATAGTAACTTTCCATAAATAGCAGCTCTGCACAAAATAGCCCTTATTGAAAATAAAAATAGAAATATTTTTTGGGTGATGCAAGATTTCTCTTACACCCAGGATGCTCCTGCATCAGGTTAGGGATGAGGTTGACACTTCCCTAAGTCAAATTCAAGGTTGACCTCAAGTTAGGTCAAGATCTAGGTCATGCTTGACCCTTCAGGTAGTCTTTGACCCAAAAAGTCAAAGTCTCCAATTTCTCTGAGAAAGTCTGTTAGAAAGAGGCTGGAAATAGGGAGAGAGAAGCAGAATAGGGGGGAAACTACTAGATCCATGCAAAGACCCAATCGAGGCACTTTACATGACTCCAAACCACTTACTCAGAGGGCTAAATTCTCTTAACATGGAAGTGCTTCCATTTTAAGATGATATATTAAGCCCCCACTTTAGCAAGAGTATGGACTCGATGCAAACTCTTGGTAAAGGAGAAGAAAGAAAAGATCTGAGTAGATTCACAATGAGATAAAATAACACTTAGCTAAGGACACAAACCCCTAGGATATGGATTCTAAGTCAACATACATACAAGGGGTAATGAAAAGAAAACCAAAAACAACACAAAAAAGAGGGGTTAGTACAAACAAACCTGAATGAATTAGCTGAAGAAACCTTGCTAAGAAATATTTCTCATACTAATATCATGTTTGGAAAGCAATCATAAAAGCATAAATGATTACATAAGAAAGACAAGAGAAACACTATAAATTAAATAGCTTCGTGATCTAGTCCTACTAGGATTAAAGGGAAAAGAGTGATTACCTTGCACAGTAAAATGCCCACCTTACCATGAACCACCGAAGGAGGGAGAGCCAAACAGGTGTCCAAACTTGATACTTTACCCATAAAATATGCTTGCAATTGTAGTGTGTCTTCTCATGGCTTATGGAATAAGCATAGATCCACCCTCTTGTATCACTATGAATATGAAATGCGTGTCTCCTCAGGATTTAGCAACTTATGTGCATTACCTTCTAAAGATTTAGCATATTGGAAATGCATGTCTCTTTAGGATTTAGCAGCTTATGTGCGTTACCTTCCAAGATTTAGCATGTTGAAAATTGAAAAATGTGTCTCTTCAGGATTTAGCAACTTATGTGTGTTACCTTCAGAGGATTTATCATATTGAAAAATTGAAAATGTGTGTCCCTTCAAGATTTAGCAACTTATGTGTGTTACTTTTAGAGGATTTAGCATATTGAAACATTAAAAATGTGTGTCCCCTCAGGATTTGGCAACTTATGAGTGTTACCTTTAGAGGATTTAGCATATAAAAATGAAAAACTATAGTACAAGGGAGACCCTATATATGGCCCCCTCCTTATCATGGCTATCTACTAGACATGATAAGGAAGGGGAAGATGAGTTCTCTTAGATAAAATAACATCTTTCAAAGATAAATATAGCGGGATGAAGATTCAATCATCAAGCCCCTTGTAATCAAGAGGAAGAGGAATCTTTGAAATGAGGGAAACAACTCTAATGCCAAAGGGAAAGAGTTTATAGAGAACACAATTGAAAAATAAAGAAGAGGTGATGACCTAAGACAACAACCTCTCATATAAAAAGATATCCATGGTCAAAACATTGGCCAGTATAATGAAACTATGTTTCTAGATAAACAAATGCCACTAAGCTAAGGAAAGCAGATCCCTAGACAAAGAGAAAGAAGGAAGAACCTTGCCCCCCAAGGATGAAAGAAAGGGATACCTAAAAATAATGTCTTTAAAAGATATATTGAATAGGATCTATGGATGATTATAAATAGAATACAAAACCGTAGGACGAAGGGAGAAAGAGTAAAAAAGAATACAAATTAAGCTCAGGATGTGATAGATACCCAAGGACCTAATGGATCCTAGAAGACTAGATTTCACGGCTCCTTCCCCCAGTCACAAGACATGAGGATAAAAAGTTGTATTATGGAAAAGTCAAGGGGTTTCTCCCTATAAAAGTTATGAAGGAATTGTAAAACTGTGCACGAGTGAGATATATTTCCTAAAGTTTCTCTTTCTTGAACATATATCTTGAAATGCACACAATCAGCAAGTAAATGTGTATTAATATAATGAAAAGGACATTTATACTTAGTTAGAACATCTTTCACATAAGGTCTAAATATTTCTTTCTTGGAATTCATCAATTGAACATACACCTTCATAGCTACATCTTGTGGAGTATCAAAGTGATCTAATGTAGGTGTAGGGAGAAGAATATGAAGAGGAGGACAATGATCAAAATCAACTATCTTGAATTGAGATTGCAAACAACCAACATGACACATATCTTGTTTAGGAGGTATATTGACTGGATATTTAATACCACACTCATTAACACCAACTTCTAAACCTTGATAACCTTGTTTACTCACCATATTATATCCTGTAGTATACATATCATGTAAGGCTTCGATAGGAGGTGATTGTTTGTCATGTTCATGAGTAAAGGTTGTATAGGGTAGAATAATAGGTTTACAAGAATTTTCTTTACCCTTTCCTTTAATATCATCGTGGATCAGAGGAGAAGGTAAATCAAAGAACTCTTGTACATTTGCATCATTAACAATAGCTTGAATCCCATCATAAGTATGCGAAGAACTAGGATTACCAGATGGAGATTTAGGCATATTAGGTATCATATTAGGATGATTAGGAACTAGATTAGGATTAGGAAGGGTAGGAACCAGATTAGGAATTATAGGATTAGGATTAGGAAGATTAGAAGATTGTGTATCATCTACCAAATTCTTCACATAATCCAAGAGGATAATAAGTTTTCCAAATGAATCTTTAATGAATATTTTGTATGTAGGAAGATTAGTATCGGTCAATTTCTCAAAAGCATAGGCGAGAGAAAAATGGAGGATCATCAACATAATGAAGTGAATGATAGTCTCATAAACATCATAGGTATGGTAAATAGATGCCAAAAGAAGGGTAATAAAGAACATGACCACACACCAAAGCATCTTAAGAATCTTCATAGTAAATGAAATGCAATAAATGTTTTTGCATCTTATTTAATATATAGATTTTATTGTACTTTTGAATTTAAAATGCAAGAGCATAAAAGAAATAAAATCTTAATAGAAGAAGAGATTAAGCCACAAATCTAACACAATAGGGCATCTAAATCCACAAAATAAAAGAGGGTAAGTATGTTGTGCTCACCAAAATGAATAATGGTGAAATGTGTTCACCATTATGAATAGGATAATTATGGGTATGGATGGAAGTGAATAGAAAGGTTCACAAAAATGAATGGTATTAAAATATGAATAGGGCTGAATAGTGGTAGATATTATGTGGAAGGGGGAATATAGGATCTATCCTTAATCTAAATTCCCAAAAGGAAAGATCCAAATGGATTAATCACAAAGAAGTGATCAATGCACAAATGAATCAAACAATAGAGAATATGAAGAAAGGAGGAAATCCTATAATCTACTATAGAAAGTATTTAATTGAAATCTTAAATGAATAAAAGGAAAATACCAGCCTCAAAATAGGGAAAATCTAGAAAATGTTGTTTTCTTATGTCAGTGTACAATTTCAAGAAATTCTACAACCTGCTTCAGACTGGAAATGTTGAGACTAAGAAAACCCAGAAAAGTTTTATCTTTCTAAGGTTAGGTCATCTTTGACCCAGATAGCAGGGTGAAGTGTTACCCCAGGGGACAATCCTAACCCCCCCATAGGAGGTCATCCATGACTTGAAACAACTCTGATAGAAATTCTATTCATGGATCCTAGAAGTTTGCAGGAAAGGGTATCCAGATCTAAACTTCAATTTGTTGTCCTATACCTATATCTACAAGAAACATGGTTTTTGTTGTTTGGATGAGGGGTTTGCCTTAGTTAAACCCCAGTTTGGAATCAGCCTTAATAATGAAATAGAAATAGAGAATGCTAGCAAGTAGTAGAAGTAGATCTAACAATGAAGCTATGGAATTCAATAGATATGCAATTGTACTTCAAATGTAAATAAGTATATTGATATGAAAGCTTGAACATAACATTAATAAATGTAAATCAAAGCCTCCATGTTTGTATGCTTGGAATCAACCTTGAGGGAAGAATGAATGGATGTTGAAGATGAACAAAGGATCTTGAAGGAAGATCACACCACCATAATGGCTAGATCTAGGGTTTTGAATGATGAATCTTGAATGCCTGAACCAAATCTTTTCAAAGGCTTGAAAGCTTGAATCCTTGATCTTCAATGGAGAACTTGAATGATTGAATGGGTGATTTATTGAATGCTTTCTTGATGGCTTGAGAATATCTCCTTGAGATCTCTCGATCATGAAGTTGCTTGGTATCTTGATCATGAAAAGTGGATGTCAATTGCTTGATTATGGATGTGAAAATGAGAGAAGAAGGCTTCCTTGTATAGTGATCTAGGGCACAATCCTCTAGAGGGGAAACATAGGGGAATTAAATTCCAATTGGGCCCATACCCTTACAAATGGACCTAGATTAAATGAAATTAAGAGTTTACCATTTCGGAGACCAAAACAATGTACCTAGAAGTGGGAACATAAAACTTTTCGAAGCCCGACATCCTGAAACTTCTAGAAATTCAAATTTGGACCTGGGGTCAGTGACAAGGTTAACACTACCCTAGGTTAGAGTTGAGGTTAACCTTGACCTAGGTCATTGTCTAGGTCATCCTCAATGCTTTAGGTCATCTTTGACCTAGAATGTCAAAGTCTCCAATTTCTCAGAGAAAGTCTATTAGAAAGAGGCTAGAATCAAGGGGAGAGAAGCAAAATAGGGGGAAACTACCAGATCCATGTAAAGACCCAATCAAGGTGCTTGACATGACCCTAAAAAACTTACTCAGAGGGCTAAATGCTCTTAACATGGAAGTGCTTCCATTTTAAGATGATATAGTAATACTCATCTCCTAACAGGGTTAGAACTCTTAACATGGTTACTATACTCATAGTGTAGATATTTGTGGGTACTATCCCCAACGGTTTTTTTTCCCTTAACAGGGTTTTCTTAGAGAACAAATCTTGGTGTTCATGTGTATGTGTACTATTGATGCATTTACTTTTCAGTTCAATATTTTGTTTTCAACAATAAGTTTGAAGTCAAATTTTAAAGTATTCAATATTGGAATCAACTGATTCACTCCCCTCTTAGCTGATTAGGACATTGTTATTCTAACAATATGAGCAACCCTAGAAGTAATCTAAAGAGAACCATTAGGTACTTTAAACATATCATAATGATCATATGTGATAGGAGGTGAAGATTTAGGTTTGTGGGAAGGTAAAATTGAAGGTTCAGGTTGAGACTCAACATGATTAACCACATGATTAGCTTTTTCTAGCTTTTCATTATAACTAATGTTAGTAAGATGAGAAGAAGGTTGATGAATGACATTTATTGAATATGAAGGTAATGGGTTGGTCTAAATTTACAAATTATCCTTAGGAGGTGCTACATATTTATTCATATTATTAACCTAAGAATCAACATATATAGCATTGGAATAATAAGATCTTGAATCAACCATTCTTCAAAATATAACACTTTTGAGTATCATGACTAGGTTGATGATGGTATTGACAAAAAACATTTTGATCAAATGACTTAGCCATACTTTTGGATGTAGTAGCCACTTGATCATCAACTTTGTTGGTTGACTTGTGATTCTTGATGTAGGTGTTAGGCTTAGAGAATTTGTTTTTGATGAATGACAACATCACTCTTATGAATAGTAGCATGAACTATTGGAGTAGAGCTGTCACACTAGCTCACTTATAACTGATAATGGTGAAGCACTACACAAAGGTGTGGAAAGGAAGTATACTTAGTAAGGAGAATCTTATCTCTAATGTAGTTTTAAAAATTAGAAATAAAAATATGTTGAATATCATGATCAGGTACATGATAAGAAATTTAGCATACAAGTGTTTGGATCTACCAATAAAGTCACTAGATATTTATTTAACATTTTTCTTGCAATGCATTAAATCAGTCAAAGAAATTTGAGGACCAATATTATTTTGAAATTATTGAATGAAAGCATTAGCGAGCATTTGAAAGGAATTAATAGAATAAGGAGGTAAAGAGAAATACCATTAAAAATATTTATCTCTAAAGGTATGTGTGAACAACTTAGCCATGAGCCTATAGTCATGCGAAAAAACACTACATATAATCTAGAAAGTCATAACATGAATCACATGATCACCCTTACCATTATAAGTCTCAAGATGAGGTACCTCAATATGTTGTGAGATAACATTACAAAGCATATCTAAGGAAAGGGGATCAGCAATGTCACATGTAGGGATTTTGTACTTAGATTAAGTGAATTGAGCCACTTGTTGTTGCAAAGCGGTGATAGTTTGAACCAAGCTACTAATACTAGGATTAGAAGATGCAATAGTAGGCATAGACATTTTGGATGTCCTATAAAAGTTATAGGAGGAAGAAGGAAAATGTAAGGAGTTTGGTGAAGGATTAGAAGGAACAATAAGAGGATTGGAATACGTAAAAAGAATGACATTATATGAGGGTAATGAAGAGGGTATGGAGGTATGACACTAGTCAATTTTAGCTTATTTTTCAACGAGGATTATGTTGGTCCATTTTCTTGTCATTGCAAAATCTTTTGAGAATGGCCTATTTCCTTGCAAATTTCTTGGTTTATGTCCTACCTCGTGCTCTTTATTGTTGTCACCTTGGTTCAGTCCAGGTCGCATCTCCTAATGTGCAAAACCCAAAAAGATATTCAAATTCTAAGGTCCGTGGGAAGCATTTTCAAAATCTGCCACAGTGTCGAAAACCCATAGTGTTTCCAAAAGTCCATGATGTTTTTGGTCTGTGTGTTTTCGGCCTTCTTTGTTTTCAACCCTGTGCTTCCTGCTTTTGTGCGCTTATCTTTCGGTCTGTTGAAAGCCTTATGTGTTTTCGGTCTTTTCTGTCGAAAACATTGTGTGTTTCCAACCTCGCACTAGTTCCCTGTTTGCTGGCATTTCCTAAGTGTGCAAGTGCGATGGGTGGTGGGCCCAGGTTTTCAAAGGGCTTTTCTCTAATTGGCTATCACATGGCCGCATGTCAGACTTTTCTGACATGCGATCATGCGACCACTTGCCACCTGCCGTGCGGGTCCCAGTTCTGTTCAGTTGCCTGGTGTCTACTTTATCTTACTACGCAAGTGCGATCAGTGGTGGGACCTGGTTTCCAGATTGGGCAGAGGGTCCTGACATGTTAGAGCATCAACGGTTGTCATTAAAGTGTGAAGGATTTGTCAAGGCTATGCGCTTTTGCGACAACCATCTGATCCTTCGAAAGGGTGAGGCTTCTTTGGTGTGGTCCCAAAGGCGGACATGTGGCAGCCTGTGATTGGCTATCGCATAATCGCATAGCCCAGTTTTTGGCTATGCGATCATGCGACCGCTTGCCATGTGTCCTTGAGGCCCGTTGGCGGAAAGGGGTGTGGTCCCAGTGTGACATGTCTGCGTAGGTGGAGGTTTCTTATTGGCTATCGGATGGCCGTATGTCAGACTTTTCTGACATCCGATCATGCGACCACTTGCCATCTGTCTGCGTGGGTCTCGACTCTTCGTAGTTGGTGGAAGTAGTTTCATGGTCCCAGAGGCGGTGATGTGGCGGCTTTGGGTTGGATGTCGCATGATCGTATAGCCCAATTTTTGGCTATGCGATCATGCGACCGACTGACACGTGTTCGATGGTTACGGTTGTAGTGACGGTTAATGTTTGCAGGTTGTCACATGTTCGTGTAGCCCATTTTTGGGCTATGCAATCATGGGACAGGGTGCCATGTGTGCTCGGGCCCGTCTGCAGTTGTTCAGTGGTCCCGTTGGTAGGTGAGGTCATGGTGATCTCTGGTTGGTCTGTGCTGGCGGGATGTTAAGGTTTGAATACAGACCTAGGTGGGGTCTAAGGTTTGGCGGAGTAATTAAATCTAGCGATTGCGCGAATGGTAGTCGGGAAGTCACTAAGTTGTTTAGCGAAAGTGTGAAATGTTTAGCGAATTGGCGAAGGTCCTTTGTCGCCAATTCACTAAGTTTGGTGGGGCCACTTTTAGAGGAAGTCATAAAGCCGTGAAGGAGGTTTGATCGGACGACTGTGTTTTAAATCTGGTCTCAGTTTAAACGTGGGCCATCGTTCTCTACAAGCGCCAAGGATTTAGCTGTTGTGGTTCAAATTCAAAATTTTCTGAGAACTTCCAGCGACCAGAAAGTACCAAATTTATGGAATTCATTGCAGAATTGACCCTGTTCGGTGATAAATGACTAGTTTGCTATTTGCGGTGTGGTCCAGGGTGTGGTTGGATTGTTTGCAGAGCTTGTACCATTGCAGTTGTGTGCTCAAGGCATGTTGCAGGGTGTCCTTTTGAGCCCAGTTTTGTGATCCCTTGTACTTGCAAAGAAGATTTTCATGATTGTAGATTTGTTTGAGTTTTCCTCTCTCCTGGACTGGATGTGTTTCCCACCCCTGAATTAAATGCATAATTGTTTCTAGTAGGTTGGGTGGCTGAAACCCTAACCCTAGTCATCTGTAGCTTGTTGCAAATTTCCAAGATGACTAGGGGTTATAAGTTGCAGAATCTTTGATTTTGCAAGGGTTCCAAAATCTTGTTGCTTTTGGTCCTTGGTTTTTTACTGTAATATACTAATAGAAGTTTGATTTTGTGACTTTTTTGATCTTGGTATCATTCTTATTGTATGTTGATCCTGATTGTGTTAATGAAAACATTCTTGAATCCCAATATTGTATCTTGTGTATGTCTTCTTTCTTGTCTCTCAGCTCATATATGTTAATGTCACAAAGTGTGTTAATGTATGGTAAACAAAGAGTATTTTGAATTTATCTTTGAGTTCCTAACAAAGTTAGGATTAAAGTCTTCTAGGTGAATTCAGTGAGTTTGCAGTCAAGTGTAGAATTTGATGTCCTTATGCTTGAGGGAAAAGGGTAATAGGCAAAGCACTTACCTTGGATTCCATTGTGTTTGATTTGAGGTATTTAGTTGAGGTATACAGTTAGGTGACTCTGAGCCCTGGGATAAGGCACTGGTCCTTCCTCTCGAGGTATGCATGGTTAACAACTACAAACACAAACATTCATTTGATAAACCTTTTATAGACTTGTGTTGAGCATTGTATACATCATTTTGAGAATCCTTTGAAGAAGTGAGTCAAGGGTACACCCGCCCGAGCACTAAAGCTCAAAGTGTAGAAGGAGCTTATGATCCTTGTCAGTTGGCCCTCTTCCTTGTGGACTTTGGAGTGGTGATAGAGTCAGAGTTTTATTTAAATTATCCATCAAAGTGTAAATCTGCAAGTTGAAGATCAAAGGGAATAATCCACAACCAACAGATTAGTCAAATTTTCATTACCAATTGGTCAACCAAATGACTAAAACTGTTGTCAGAGTTTTTTCATTGATTATACGACATACCAAACCCTCGTCACAATTCTGACATTTGTAGTCATCAAAATAATTGATTCAACCTGGAAGAATTATCGATCATACCTTCCATCTATGTGACCAATGTCTGTCTAAATTACGATGAGTTAGGGTCAAAACTATCATCGCGGGTTCAACATTCTTGTTGAAATGTCAAAGTCTGTTCGTCTCTCTTTAGAAGACATTTGGTCAGAATAGTTTTCGAATATATCACATTCTCGTTGAAAGGACTATTATCAATATGTAAAAAAAGTGAGCAATAATAATTTTTGGTTAAAAAAAGAAAATATATTATCAAATTAAGCATACCAATATTATGCTTTAATTGTTTACATAGTAATCATGTCTAATGGCATAATTCAATTAGGGCCAATAGATTAAATTACAACAATTACACCAATTAGCACTATTCATGATATGCTTGCATAGATCACTAAATCCACCTTTCCTTATCATATCCTAAATATCACATAACAAATTAGTCTAGAGAAGAGCATAATATTCAAGCCATTAATGAATATCAACTTATATTTTTATTATTCTACTACATCAAATATTGGAAACACAAATCTAAGCTACAAGAATAATTTATTTCCAATATTACTCATAAATACAATTTATAAATCTCAAGGAAATGTATTTAGAACAAAAAAACCTCCTTTTTTAATAGTTTGACTGGTAAATGACAAAACCAGGTAACTCAGATCAGAATGGCATAGTACAAGAGGTGACTCTATTTAAAATTCATGTGTTTTCCCCATGTTCTTTGATTACAATATTAGAGCCCTTCTATAAAATACTAAGGCTAAATTTACTGCCATATATCAACTGATGGGCTTCTCTTGCATTGGATTCTCATTATAATATATACAGAAAACATTTTGAGATGGCCAAATAGTAAATTGACATTTGAGATAAAAATTTCAATATATGTTTATAGATCACCTAAAAAATCCTAAGGCTAGTACTAATTTTTTAAATGTTGTACAATTACAACATTTCCTCATCTTTTTATAAATATATTCAAATAATGAAGAATGATGTAAGGCACGCTCAAACATATCTGAGAGAAAAGTGCCAATCCTTACTCATAAATATTAAAAAATATAATGCTTTGGAAATTCAATGATTAAAACCTTGTTTTTGAACAATATTCAAAAATTCAAACTATTAAGGATTACATACGGTACATCCAAACACAACCAAGAGAAAGGTGCCAACACTTACTGCCAAAACCAGGAATAACTCTAAGAGAAAGTTCTAGCAACCCAAGTTGTGCTTTTGGAATTGAAATACGAGCATGACAAGACTTCACAAATAGAATGAATTGGAAACTTAAGAAAAATCATGTAATGCAATGAACCTTTGGAAATATAAAATAAGAAACTGAGTGTCATTGCTCCATAGTCTATACCATTTCTAATTCTAACCCTCCACCAAGTGCAAGCCCTCGAATAGCAGCAACGAAGGGCGTCTTAGCATCTACATCTGAACACAAATCAATGTTATGAGGCACAAGTCAAATCGATAAAAACAAGTAAAATTCTTTTCTAACATTTTATGTTCTTAATAATGCAATGAAACAATACTAACAAGATAAAAAGACATGTTTTCTTGTAAACTTACATTATCTTGAAAAACAACATCTCCAAAGTACAAATTCACCATTAGGCTCACAATATCAAATTTAGCTTTCCAATGAAAAAAATTTATATTAAAAACATAAATACCACATTACCAACCTTCAATTCTTTTGATCATCAAATCAACAGAAACATGACCCAGGCTATATATGTCCCCTGTTAGAAAATAGTTAAAAATAATTGAACACTAAGAAAATTTAGAGCTTGTGAAATTATATGAAACAACTGATCAAATAAAATTTTGGTAATAGTCCTTCAGAAACTCATACTAGTCTTCTGACAGTCTTGGAGAGCGCTGATGTCAAAACCACATGAGAATTTGCCTCCTTGCCCTAGTGGATAAGAAAACAAGAACAAGGAAAGAACACATGGTCATTTTTTCATGTTTCTAATTATAAAACTCAAAAACACTTGAACTTGAATATGATGTTGATATTAAAAGGGCATACATACTAGTAACAACAATTTCCCTCACATCATTTCTTCTCATTTCCTCATCATACTTTTCCCCAAGTACACCAAGGACTACAAATAAACAAGATAAAAAATCACAAGGATATAGCGATGTTAGAATAGTTACTAAAATGGTCCTAAATTATGTTCTTATAGTAAAATAATACATTGACATAAGTAAAAAACTACACAATATTAAAACATGACATTGTGCTTTAAAAACTAAAAGGTAATAATATGAGACCATTCATTAATTAGCTGTTTAAATTTTCATTAGTTGAGAATCGATTAGTCATTGCTCTGACTTAAATATATTCTCCAAATTCATTTCTTAATATTACAAAAGAAGGTCAAGAAATCTTTCCCTCTTTATGATATGAGCTTTTCTCCTTTCTATGGTTGTGGTCAAAAAATAAAATATATTATCAAATTAAGCAACCATAATATTAAGCTTTAATACATAAATTTAGTACTTTGGAACCATGTCCTCATCAAAATCATCTCGCAGGTCATTAACCATAAGGTTTTTAATAGCTGCTGATTTTTAAAAAAATTAATCTTACTGTAATGAATTTCATTTCATCAAACTATGAGATGCATAACAATGATGTTTAATGTCACAGTGATAATCATCAATAGCAGTGATACAATAATACCTAAGATTAAAGGGTTTTAAACATAGTGGCATTGCATTATAACACTAAAATTGAGCAATATACATAGAGCGATGGTGTCGTGAAGGAAAAGAGATATGCAGATCCTATTAGTCTAAAGGAAGGTTTAATGCTAGTCAAGAAAAATGCTAAAGATAGTAATATGAGACATAGTTGGTAAAGAAAATGATTGGGAACACAAAACAATGACCAAGAAAGATAAAATAGTGAGGGAACACTAGAAGAGCACTATTAGACAACAATGATAATCACTATCAAAAGGACAAGAAACTCATCCCCTAAGTCAAAGGGATACATTTATGAAACAATTAAGACAATGATTCAAAGGAAAAAACACTATTATTGACAAAGCAAGAAAGATCAAAATAGTAGTTTTGCTGCTATAGTACATGATTGGGCCAAACATTGTTCAATGCAAATAATAAATGAATTAAGGGAAGTGAAGAGGGTCACAAAGTAGTGCCATTCCTTGTCACAGGGGTATCAATAAGGGTCATGACTATCAAAATGATTGAAGTAAAAATAAATCATTGTTATTAAGTAACAAGAAAGAGTAGCCAAACTGACAAAATTAGTACTGAAGACAATTCTCATTGTATAGAAGTAGTGGTGTTCAATGTCTAAAGGAAAATGACATATACAAACAAATCAGTGTTTATAGATGGATTGACAATAAACAAAGAGGTTTCAAAAAATAGTGATGTGTACACACTATCAAATAACATTGTGGTATTCACAATCAAAGAACAAAGATGTGCTCAAGGTTATAAACTAGCGATTTGTTTTAGAATGTGAAGAGTGAAGAAAGAATAGTAGTAAGTAATGTTGCGATAAAAATGCATGTAGGACAAAGATGTAATGAAAGTGAAAAAATAGTGATTTTTCAAGGGTTTTGCTATACAAATTCAACGGTGAACAAACATTGATACAAAACAATGAAATGATAGGATCCATGAGGAAGATAGGTTATTCACCATTCTTGATGTAACAAAGTCAATGAGATCAGTTGAAGGCCATAAAAAAATTAGTCACAATTATCTAGGAACTATGTTAAAGCATTGTCCCAAGAAATGATGAAGGCATGTTTTCAAGAATAGAGATGGAGTCTTTGTTTTACAGAGGGGTCATGTTTTAGAGATGGATGACAAGAACCATAATAAAAAGGTATCATTTTATTATTTTGTCATCATGAATAGCACGGTGAGTTTGTAAATGATTGTCATAAAGAGAAAAAAAAGATACCTAATAGGAACACAGTAAAAGCATCATATGGGGTAAATTAGAGGCCAAAAGGACATCAAGTGACAATCACAAGAACCTTATTGCAAAAATAACAGTCAAGTGGGCTTAAAGACAATGTTGCTATAATGCATTAGCATTACATAACAATGATTAGTAAAGTGTGCAAAAACCCAATAATAGAGTGTTGATATGCATAGAGGTCATAATACTAATAAATGTTTATAACAATGATTTTAATAATGCTCCAAACATTGAGAATGCAAGATACCTATAATGATGAACTTCATTTCTACTTGCTTGGCTATCACTATTAACTTTAAGCTTATCTTTAAAGTTTGAGCTTCACTTGGTTTCAAGAATAGTTTAATATTCTCTACTTAACAAGGCCAACCACATGAAGGTGGAAGCTCATTTGGCCCCTTCTCCCCCCCCTAACATCACTCTAAATTCTCAATTAACATCTAATAACATTCATTTATTCATCCATTTTTGAAATTTAACATTCAATCATTATAATCACATGATAACATTAATTAACACATAAAATTCATTAACACACAATATTCATGAATAATTCATTAACACACAACATTCATGAATAATTCATTAACACATCATTCATCAACATTACTAGTACTAAATTACATCCATTAAGACAACGTTCTTTCATTAGCAAAAAATGTTAATTATAATCATTTCTTTTTGGGTTTCTTGCTATTTTTTTTAATGTAACTTCTAAGAGAAAGATCAATGTCCTCATCATTCCCCTCCTCTACTAATTTAAATGCCAACGCATGTCTCCTCCTCATCTGTTAAAAAACAAGAGGTTGTTGCGCCAAAGGGGGGTCCGCTGCAATAACAACTATGTCATGAGTTAAATGCACACCATTTTATATTAGTGAATTACAAGTATTTAATTAAGTAAAAGAACTATAAATCAAAAAATAAATTTAAAAGAACAAAACATAGATTTTATTTACCTGGATGTGTCACATGATCTACATGGTGATCACTCTGAACATCCTCCAGCACTCATTGAGCATGACATTTTGTATCCTCTAAAATATACACAAAAAAGGTTACACCAAGTTCAATTTAAGATGTTAAATTGTATTAATAATTACATAATTAATTTTAAATAAAAAATGAACACCTCCATTGACACTACGATGCACATCAAGGGCTTCATCATGTGGTGTAGGATCTGTGTTTCGATTAAGTGGCTGCATTCCAATGTCATGCAAATTATTATCAAATAGATTATTTCTCAAGTATTCAATTTCTAATATATATATTTTGGTATATTTACCTATTCACATGATGTAGGAGACTCTTGGGTTGGGCCAATGGAAGCTTGGCATAGGTGTTCAGCCATGACTTGATAGCCTTCCTTGAAGGCAATTTTTTTGTGTTCTATCGTGGCCTCTAAATTAAATTCAAAGCCCTGCATTTCATAAATATTTTTCCTCTGCAATTCATTTACTGCTACTTATAATTCATGCTTTAATTTTGGAATATCCACCAGAGCCAAGTTTGTGCTGCCCAATCTTTTGCAGCCTAGTCTTTGTTTCTTTTGATGTGTCTTGCAACCTATGAAAAGTTTGAAATATGTTAGATGATATAGATATAAAGATCACTAATTAGTGCATTATTACATTGTACTAGTAGTTAATACTATTGCATACCTTCTTCTCTTATTTGCTAGTGTAATTCCCCTTTGAGCATCCCCTTTCTCCTTTGCATCCAAAATGAACTCATTCCAATCCCTCATTAGAATAAAGGGAGGACACTTGTACTTTGGGTTCTGGACGAGACTCCTTCTATATGAGTCCCTCACAGTCTTAAGATGTTTGGCAGCTTTTTCTAAAATTTTCTTCTCCTAAAAAATATTACTACCAAACTTGTGCTCTAAATCTTTAATGAGTTGATCTTTTAATTTTTTGTCTTGCAAGGTCCACCTTTTAAGAAAAACACAAAATTATTAGATAGAAAAATTAACTAAAGTTGTGTACCTTTAATATGGTAAAAGAAAATACCTAAATGAAAGGAAAAATACCCTACCAATTAATGATATGAAAAAAAAATAGATAGGGTTAGTTCACTTATGATGTTCCACCTTGTACATATGGTGGGCCCAAATATCTTCAGTGTGAGGTCATAAAGCATCTTATAAAATGAATCATTTCCTACAAAAAATGTCATGGGATCATCAATCCAAAACTTGTTATGAATAGGTAAATGCATATTACAATATAAAAAAATAATAATTTAAAAGTACCTGGAAGCTTAGGACATTTTAAAGGTATCAATTCATTATCGTCAATCAACAATGACATCTGCATAACTCCCATGCTAGAAACACAGGTAGATCTAGGAAATGATGGTGAATTATCACCAATACATGTACTCTGATCTGTATCTGACATAGCATATGGCGCCAGTGTATCTCCTACTCCACAAAATTAATCCACTATGAGATGCACCCAAGATTAAAGTACAAATTATCAAATCGTAATTAGCACAAAACCAAATATAGAAAAACAAGGATTTACCAGGCATAGACCATGAAGGTGTCGATGTTTTCATGCCCCTTGTTGCTGACATTGTACTTGGCAATCTCGGATGGACGTCCGTCGACCTCCTAGGAGGAGTCTCCTGCACTTGATCACCTGAACAATACATTGTTAGCAAAGACATTCTGAAATAATAAAAGTAAGAGTTAACTTAAGAAGTTTTTGAATGTTCCAAAGAAAAAATTCCTTGTAACTTGTCAACTTAAAAAATTCCTTGTAACCACGATGTCCTTGACCGGGTACTTGAGTTTGCAAAAAATCCTGTAACAAGAACACTTACATATTTTAGTTCACAACATAAAAGAGTATAAAATATAAACCTTTATTGAACTTTTTTTATAACTAAAGATTCATTACTGCTTACTTCATAATGACGTGCTTGTGCCATTAATTCATATTGCCTCTTCAACATCTCCTCAGTTGGATTTGCTTCATCCAAAATGCTAATAATTTCTAAATTGACCTTTTTTTTAGTTTTTTCTTCACCATAATTGTTATATTAGGCATTTCTACAATATCATCATCAGAATGGGTAGCTATTGTCTTTGTTGTTGCAGGTGCTTTTCCCATATCATTAACATCAAATTGTTACAGGAATATCAGTAAAACTATCATAAAAACTCCAAAACTCTAAATAAAATAATATAATAATATAATAATTTTAAGTTCTATCTAATTTGTACAATTTCAATAAGGTTTACCATTGCTTAAGAATGGGTGGGAGGAGCATCCTTGTGGCCTCTATTATGTGGGGGATCCATATTGTCCTGTGACAAAGATTAAATATAAAAACTTCAGCGAACAGAAAATAATAGACTTAGCAAAAAATATATATTAATAAAATGGTATATAGTACTTACCACCCTCATGATAGTAACTTTGTTTGTATTTATGCGATTTAAATGATAATCTATTAGTAGTTCTTCCCCTATACTTATTGAATTTATCGCACAAACAAAAACTTGATTCCTCCCACGCACGTCAAATATGCAATTGGGCTGCTTATAAGTTGAGAAAGGTCACGTACTATTTATAAAACCCACAATATTACCTGTTTCTTTTGGTCTCCCATCAATGTACATAGAAAATCTTTTACTTTGATCATATTATTTCCATTGTATATAATTTGTTGATAGTGCATACCTACGTAAATTTTTTTATTTATTGAACAATCTGCATCCAATCATTGTAATTGTAACATGGACCGACATACTTCATCAATTCAACAACTTTTTTGTAACATACCTTTATCCCATCCATGGAAAATAGGCCCAAACAATGTAATGAGGATGGAGCTATGAGATATATCTTCTCGTTAACACAAAAATTAGCGTTAATTGGAGGTAGCTCATTGGGTAGCCATTATTTCTCAAAATGTGTGTACCGAAAGGGTACCTTGATGTCGCCTTTGGTCTCATAATCATAAGAACATGACCCCCCTTTAGCAAGGAAAAATTGCATGCGTTTATTGAATTTTTTTCTAATTTTTTGACCTCTAGTTGATCTCCCAATTTTGGTCGTACTACATGTAGAACTTTCATCTACCATTCACTCATTTCCCTCATTCGATGTAGATAGATTTGACAAGTACCTATTTGGTGGGTCCTGCAATCCATCAAATGAGATATTGTCACATCCCCTCTTCAAATAGAATTTTGATAATAATTAAATAATATATATAAAATAATCAAGTCGTGACCCATACGTATGGTTCTTCTTTGTCTATACGTGGGAGATATAAAATGTACTAAGTTGAAAGTGATTATATAATTATATGTCTATATAGTTCTTCTTTGTCTATATATACATTATATTATTATATAATATGTTTATTTATAACATACATTCTTAGTGATAAACAAGAAGAATATAAAAAAGTTATGTCTATTTATTGACTTATACCTGTTGATCCATGTCACTGTACATGATCCTCACTAAAGGGGTTAAATTTCCTACATATGGTAATCATTTATCTTAAGTTAGCTAAAAATTACATGATACGTATGGTACTTGAATAACTAAGAAGACAACATGAAAAATATGAAACATCGTAAAGATGAACAAATTTACCTTATATATAGAATGTAAGATCATTAACAGAAGGGGTGACGATGTCTATAGTCAATTGTCTATTTACAAAAAGGGTGACAATCAAATATAATAAATACATGTATTAGCAACAATTAATTGAGCATCATAAGCAAAACATTGGTAATTATAAATCACATATGTTGTAACCATTAGAATTCAATACAATAAATATGTAATCATTAGAATTGATCTTCATCATCTTCTTCTTCCATAACATTATACTTTATCGGCCTTCCTCTTGGATCATGTCTAACAACAAATGACCAACCCTATTTATGTGGAACCTCTGAGTAAAACACTTACTCACATTGGCTTGGAAGAACATAGGGCTCATCTCCAAATGGCTCAAACAACCTTGTATTAATCATTGTAAATCTATTATCATGTTGAATAATAGTTCAATCTGGATCATTTTGATTTAGTTGTAGCCTATACTATTTGATGATGAATAGAACTACTTTGAAGGAGTTAAAGTCATACTCAATTATATCATCCAAGATGTCATAGTATCGATTTTGAGATTGTTGAGGATGTATGTCATTTCTAGATGATATATTAGTGACCTGGAAAAATGCAGTTATCCCAGAAACACAAGTTTTGTTCATGTCATCCAACTTTTTTATGCGAAATTTGTGGCCATGATAGTACATAGCTTTGTGGTGCTTGACCTGCAATTTTTCAAGTGTGTGAAGATTATTTGCATCATGAGTTGATATGAAACATATGAGTCATGGTTATTAATAAATTTGTACGTACCTCTCTACCTCTTAAACCATATGCTAGATCAATTACCAATAACGTAACATTAGAATCATAATTACGATGATTTTCTCTAACCAATGAAGCAAAACCTTCCCATGTTAAAGAGAAACCATTTTGTTGACATCGTTCAATCCATATCATCATCCAATCAAGATTGTTCACAATATACAAATGTATTGCATCCCACTCTCAACCAACTGTATAAGAAAAATACACCAATTATAAATAACTTATATTGAAGATTTATAAGAATTAATTAACTACAATAACATCTTATATTTACCTCTCACTTTCCTCAATCTACCTTTGTCCATCAAGTACTCCCCTTCAAATTTGTTAATAGAGTTGGGATCTCAAATACAATCTACAATGATCTTTGCTGCAAACTTAGGAAGATATTCACTAATGTACACTATGGTCTGGTATACCATATATCCCTCCACCATAGAACCCTTAGGATGTGCTCTCTATCGAACCAAGCCTTCCAAAAATTTTAAGTGCCTCTCAATCATCCACATTGACCTAGTTGGGAAAGGTCCACACAATTCAATCTCCTCAACTTGATGTATGAGGTAGTGTTCTTGTGCATTAAAAAAGTTAAAGGTAGCCACTTTTGCATTTCACGCATAAGATGAAATTTTTTTCTATTCCAATATTTTATATCTTCTTTATTGATTTATTTTGATGACAACCACCTCATGTATTTTCCAAGATCATATATAACTTGTTTGACACTGTTGTCGAAGTGGTGTGGGAAAGATAGAGGTAGAATGTACTGCAATATTTGTAAAATGATCTTATCAATATTTTGTAAAAGAATCCAATGAAAACTACATGCAGTATACAAATATATAGTGAATATAAAATAACATGAATTACCTTAGTAAATGTATGCCAATCATTTGTTTTCATCCTTGGTCCAAATTCACTTTTCTTTGATATGAGATCATTTATGTTCACAACAAATTCTATGGGAAATCATTTTTTTTATAACTTCTTTTATAGCATTGCTATGCTACTCTGACAATAACCAACTAAGGGCACTTGTATCAATCTGGTCTCCATTATTATTTGATCAAATGACATTTTTCATTGCATGGTTGGATTCTTCAATTTCACTAAAATTTTTGACAATTTTGTCTTTGTCACGCCTTCCATCTAAGATTTTCCATAATGTCTCTATTACATTCTTTCCAATATGCATAGGATCAAACAAATGCATGATTGGGAGTTGCTCGTAGTATGTCAACCTACTAAATTGCATAGGATAACTTTTTAGTCCTTTTAGAAGTTGGTCATTAATGCCTTGACGACCTTCAAGAGTAGAAATTACATCATCAGTAAACAAAAAACAATATCAAAATATAAATTTCAAATAAAAACCATCAGATAGAATGACATTACCTTGATGATTTATTTTATTGTATTCCAACTTCCATAGGCAGGGTGTCATTCTCTGTGGCTTTGATGTAGTCTCTTCTTTCCCATTGAAAAGATATTTTTCGGTAATTCGGTACTTATGATTTCTATGGAGAAAGTGTCTATTTTCATCGAACACCTACTTTCCTAAAATTTTTGAATGATAAGATTTCATCTTTAGACCACAAACTAGTCATACAAATTTTCTTTTTGTTTGAAGACCTACAAGATCATGTATAATTGGATTAAATATGTTAACTTTGTGTTAGCACTATAACATACCAAAAAAGAGGTGTTAAGAAGAGAACATACCAACAAAATGTGTTAGCCCAAGGGCATCATGCATTGTCCATACAAGCATTGCATGGAATTGAAATTGTCTTCGTCATATTGGTCTAGTGATGTCATACATAGTGACCCCATTCCATAACACCATCAACTCGTCAATAAGGGGCTCAATATATACATTGATATCTTTAACTTGGTACTTACCTATTTGAATGAACAAAAATATTGCATAATTATTATGACCATTTTGATGGATTATTTATAATAAATTATTTTCAATGACTATTAAATGAAAAAAAACCTAGAACAATCAGTGCCAACATTATGTGCTCCCTCTTTATGGACATCCAATGAAGAATGTTATTGTTCATAACAAAAATAGGCCACACCGAGTAAGTAGATCTCATCTCTCCAAATAGATTGCACCGTCTACTGCCAATGAAAGCTTGAGATTATGAGGTTCTTTTTTAAAGCATGACCATTTTTCCTCTATTTCCTTAAATGTTGAACCATCCATAGGTTTTTGCATAATGTCATCTCGACTTCTATTGCATGCATGGTAATCCATAAATTGTGCCAAGCTATTGCACCTGAATAATCATTGTAGGCATGGAATAATGAGAATAACTTGAAGAACCTTGCGAAGCACCTTTTTTGTTATTTGATTTGATTGATATCTACTAATACATGACAAACAGGGCATTCTGTTGCAAATTCATGTTGTTTATGATATATAATATGATCATCTGAACATGTATGTATTGTTTGATACTCCATTCCAATATCTTTCATAATGGCAGATAATTCTTGGTACGAGAGAGGTAGAATGTTTGATGGTGGTAACAAACACTCACCTATCAACCTATGACCAAAAATATTATTTTTTAATTTAAAGAATATTAATTTCTACATGATTCACCCAATGTTAATTGTAAGGGAATTACAACTAAAAAAATAAAAAAGATGGCATACCTTAACATACGTGTCATTGCTACGTTGGATAAACCATTCATAACCTTAAGGTTCACCAACAACAATACAGTGGCAAGAAGAGTTTTTTGGGAGCCTTTGTATAGGGGCTCGTGTGCCTTCTCAAGTATAGGTACATCAAGGTCTGCATCAACATCATCATCATCTTGATCATCATGATCATCTTGATTATCATGATCTTCTTCATCATCATGATCTTCTTCCATGGGATCATTACCTTTTACTTCTATATTCACACCTCCATGTTCCCTCATTTGGAAATCTACATTCTCCAAATTCTCATGGTCCATAACATGAAACCCAGTGTGGTTGACCTATATCAAAATGATGACCTTATATTAACCACGACCATGATGTTATCATCAAATCATGTCTTGTGTATTTTATAAATTATTAAAATACATACCAATGGACAAAATTCATTTCCCCCTTCAATGTGACCATGCTGCCTACAATGTTCCTCAACTATTTTGATTAGATATCTTCGAGTCTCTAAGCCCTTACAAAATTTGCAAGGACAATAACATTTTCCATCACCTTTTCTTTTTAAGTTAGACCACAGTCTAGCAATTGTCTCCCTATTTTTTTGTGCGTCAATATCGTCAAACATGATCTTTCTTGAATGGAATGAGTCATTGGTGGAAGAAGGATGATTTTTTTACAACCTGCATATTCTATATCAAGTGTATTAAAATAACATCCAACATTAATAATCAAGTAAATTCTAGCAAATCCAATTGAGTCATATTTGTTTATCATGTGACATTCTTTCTTACAAAGAATTGGTTTTTTTTTATTTAGGGATGCCCTCATATGGATGAGGTGTTTATCCTTGATCACAACCTCTTCCTCACTTGATAGTGTATGTCTACTATAAACAAATCCCTTAGAAAAAATTAAAGATAAGAAGAAACTAAAATAGAAATCTACGGGTGAGCCAATAGAACAAGGGATGCAAGCCTATAAGTTCCTTCCTTGTATAATGTGTTTGGCGTAAGCTATGGTGCAATGAAAATATGGTTAAGTAGCATAGATTTTATGAAGATGTCTTTTGGTAGGGTGAAATTTTTTGACTATTGTTTAATAAGAAGGATCAAAACTATTAGTGCATTGAGCGCTTTATAAATAAATAGACCCACATTTGTAGACAAATATCAATACATGTGTATATGATATTTATGATGAACAGTGTCTACACAAACACTAAATATTAAACAAATATTGTGGAAACACAAAAGAACTGTATTACCTTTCTCAATATGTAATAGCATAAAGATTGCATTGAATTCAAGTACTTTCTAAGGTATGTTCTCTAATATCTTGGGTAAGTCTACAAACACATTAACTCTCATAAAGATAAAAGATTGTGAGGATAATGACAAAATATCCAGTTAGCAACTTTTCTACTATATCTGAACTTCACATTGCCAACACAGTTAGAAATCCATGGGCAGTGGTGATCAAATTTCTCAACACAATGGTTGCAAGAAGAGCAATTCTTGGAATGTATAGGCCTGATTATCTGAAGAAATCAGCAAATAAAAAGTAACGTGCAAAATGTTAAATTGAATGAAATTTTATTATAGAGATAAATTTGTTGTCTAGATTACTATATTTCAAAAAGAAATATTCATATGCCAGAGCACCTTTCAAGTTGGGCAAAGATGAGACCAAAGCCCTGCCCACCGCGTAGAATTGCTTAACTCTCTATATGCATGATGGTATATTGAATTATTATCATTTCCTTCTATTTATTTCATTTTTTCATGAAGTTTTAAAGCAGAGACACAAGTTGTTCTTGACTGTCTTGTATAGGGGTTTTGCAATCAGCAATCTTGTTTTGAAGTTGCAATGAATATGTGAGACTTCCCCACTTACTGTGGTTAATGTGATAGTGGGGAGAGTCTAAAACATGTAATATATGTATCCATGAGTGTTCATTTGCAGGGATGACCAAGGAAAGGAAGATAAAGATCACTGATTATATGGAAGTGTTGAATGAAGGGTTACTTGCTCTTGGACCAGTCAAGGTCTAAACATTTTATGGACATGAGGACTATATTTTATGGGATAGAATGTCATAATATGATGAATCCATGGTGTATGAACCATTAGTAAGGTTTGGAATTGAATGGAGGAGTCATTTTGAAGAAACCCTTGGTTAGAATACCTTAAAAGGAGGGTTTGGTGGTTGGGTGAGTAGAACCTTTTGGAATCTCCTTTAAATGTTGTGCGTTGATATCGTCAAACATGGTCTTTCTTGAATGGAATGACTCATTGGTGGAAGAACGATGGTTTGTTTGCAACCTACAAATTCTATATCAAGTGTATTAAAATAACATCCAACATTAATAATGAAGTAAATTCTAGCAAATCCGATTGAGCCATATTTGTTTATCATGTGACATTCTTTCTTACAAAGAATTGTTTGTTTTTCTCAAGGATGCCCTCATATGGATGAGGTGTGTATCCTTGATCACAACCTCTTCCTTTCTTGATAGTGTATGTCTACTATAAACAAATCGCATAGAAAAAACTAAAGATAAGAAGAAACTAAAACATAAATCTGCGGGTGAGCCCTATAAAGGAAGCTATGCACACACTTTAAATGTAAAGCGCAAGATGGATAGTGAATTAAAGGATTACAAATTTGTGGGAGAAAAAAAGTGAGAATAGGTCATGGATTCAAAATTGTAAGAAATGATGAATTAACCAAATAAAATGATGTGGAAAGTATGAATGGAGAAGGTAAAATTAAGGATCGACAACAGGTAACTAAGAAAAGAAAACTCGTGAAATGGAAGAAAGGAAAGGGAACCTAGCAAAGGGTGCTAGAAACAAATTGCATGGTGGAATTTAAAATAGGGGAGGTGGGAGGACAACCCGTGCCAAAAAGAAAAAAAAGCTTTAAAGATAGAGTCTATTGAGCCTCATAAAAGCAAAGGAAATAAAGATGAATAAAAAAAAAGTGAAAACTGTTTCATCAAATGTGGAATGCATATTTCATGAGATAGAAGAACATAGAAACCAATGGTCAAAAGAGTGTGGATTAATGTTGAAGGTTTCTTATCATAGTGAACCTTTGAAAAAGGAGTCATCTTGTTGGCCTCCATTTGTATCTTCTACATCCAATTCATTTAAGTTTTTCTGCTATACTAAGTCTCTTGACACTACAGCTAGATGACAAGGATCTCCATTAGAGTGGTTTGTTTCATTATTGCCCATAAGGAATGTAAAAGTTGAAAAACCATCAATGATTAGATACACAAATGCAAGAAAAGGTGACATTAGATTCTTGTAATTTGAGGATCTCTAAGAATTTTACAAGAACAAAGCCAAAAGATGAAGGTCTTCACAAGCATTTCAACATTAGAGGGAGTATTTAGAGTTCAAGAGAGATGAGGAAAACTTTATTTATATGATATGGGAGTTGATATGGTCGATTATGAAAGTACAAAATCAACACAATATGGAGATTCATTTGCCAAAAAATATAAAGAACATTTTCTACTAAAGATAGAATGCCAAGATCTTGCTACCTTCCTAAAAAAGAGAGGGATTAATTAAGCAGGATGCATTTTATTTTGTTTATGTTTGGTTGAGTTCTAGTTTTAATAAAAAGGGATTGTTTTTAGGATCAATCTCCTCTTTTGTCTTGATCCATTTTGTATGGTCAAGGGTTCCTCAGGCATACCTATGAGCCTGGGAGAACCTTAGTCCATGTGGATCCTAGTTGGCTCTGAATGGCTAAACTTAGTTTTAGTATGTTTTAGCTTATTTTCTTTAGTTTTAAGGAATTTGAGGAATCTAGACCTTAGATCACCCTCTTAGTTCTTTTAGGAAGTTGTTATTGAGTTTTAGTGCATTTTTGTCAAAGTTGCACAAATTGTGAAATATTGTTAATTTTTTGCAACACTGTTGGCAGATTGTAAGTCTGGTTCTCCAATGACCACAATTGATTTCATGTTGGTTGGATCAGTTGGAAGAATTTTTGGAAGTGGTTTTCAAACCTTGTCCAATCACGGGATTGGCACAAGGAGATGATCTTCGAAGCAATGTTGAATAAAAGAAACCCAAAAAATATTCTGAGTACAATTTTTTTTATCATACTCTGACTGTTGGAAATAGGTAGATGGATTGATCATTTCACAAATTCATTGTATGCATTATTTATTTGAATCCATCTTAGTTTTGACAGTCATTTGATTTCAAGTTTTAGTTACATTTACACAGTCAATTATGAACTAAACACATAGCTTGAATGTCATAGAAAACCCAATCATGTAATGGTTAGAGAGTTTTATTGTCACTACAAGTTCATTTCCACATCCACAGTGTTGGTGTAATTAAGTATTTACTAATTACACTTTACTTAAGTTTACTTAGGATAATGCATTTGCATATTAGTTGTCTTTGAGACACCTAGGAGTTTGCATTTATTTAACCACAGTTCTTGTTAGAGTACATTTAACTAGACTTTGCAAACATTGTATTTTAAATTTGGTGTTGATCTATGCAAGAACCCAACCTCACTGAAAGACCGGCTAGGGAAAATCTATAGTCGGCTATATCATGAAGGTGGAACCTTGACTTGTAGTTTCCCCATTGGGTTCCAATGCCATTGGGTGAGAAGCAAGCCAAGGTTATGTGCTTTAATAATATAAGTCCTCAGACTATGGAAGGAGGCATATTTCTTCAAGATTTGATGCCCTAGGTAGATACTTTCCATGTATTTAACCAATAAGAAGAAGACAAGTTTGCAGCAGTGTAGTCTATGCTGAATGGTCTTAACCCAAATCTAAATATCTAAATGTATAAGGAATGTTGTTGCAGGCTCAAACTAGAGATTGATAGAATTTGAATATCAGAACTTGCTAACAGTCACATACATTAAAGATTGAGCCCAAGTTGGGACGTATCTCCTGCACGCGCATTGCCCTTTTATTTCGCAAATGAAATAATGAAATGAGAAATGAAATTCACCTTTTTTTTTTAAGTAATGCCCGTGTTTGTCAAAATTTTGACCACTATGGGATTTGTCGCTATTTCAACAAATATGGGCATAAATTTAAAAAAAAAACAAAGTTTTCCTCGTATAATCCGACCAAGTAAAACCTTCTTATTTTTTGGTTAAAAAATTTGGTAGAAAAACTAGGCTAAATGTACTAGTGTGAGGAATAATTATAGAAAATTGATACAGTCAAGGATGATGGATTCAATTAAGGATAGACCAAACCTTGCAACCAACAATCAACACAATGGAATACTCAATACGCAACAACACAATAATTTTTTTAACTCTAATTTTCATTAAAATGCCCAGCTGTAAGGCCTTCCGGGTTAGGGCCAATTACAATCAGAAAACAATTCTACAAGATCAACAAGATCCAAGTCCACGTCCAGCTAGTCAAGTTCTGAAAACTATCATCGACTGATGGAAACCCTAAGGCAGATCTAAACTTGAGCTCGCAAGCCTCCAAGCAATCTCCTTGTTCCCAAGTGTGTAAACCACTAGCTCTACAACTACAAACTATCAGATAACAATATGATCTACAAGATCTTGTAGGATCTTTTCCACAACTTCACTAGTTTTCCACCTCTACTGGTGATATCAAGAAAAACCGCATCTCAACAACTACCCAAACATCCTATAAATACTAATCATTAGCCACAAGTCAGCTGGATGAAACCATTAACTCCTCCAAACAAATCTTAAATGCAATAACAGTCGGCTCTCAAATGGCCTTACAAAAATTTGACTCAACATGTCAGCCTCCAGATCAACATAGGAGAATCCAACAAAAGATACAAACAATAAATGCACCAAGTCGGCCCAACAAAGCAAATAGAACTCCAGTCGGTAAACTAGAACTACCAAGAGACAATGAAATAGCTGAGCATGCCAAGCATCGCTAAGTACCAGTGTCGACCAAGCACCGTAGGAATCACTGAGTAACACTTTCACCAAGTGCCAGAGATTACCGAGTTCCTTCAGCGACCAAGCTCCCTTCAATGACCGAGACTGTTAGTCAAAGCTGCAGCCAAGTACCATAGAACCAAAATAACACACCTCCGTGTAGATTCACCAAGGACCAAGAATGCCCCTATATAAAAAATGAAGGGTTAGGAAGACCAACACTTAGAGGATTAGAGACTTGCATAGAAGTTATCATGAGAGGTAGTGCATAGGTAGGAATGCTAGGAATAGTAGTGAAAATATGAATATATGGTTCAACGGTTGTGGAAGGAGGAATGTATCCTAACTCTTGAGTATATTCCATCAAAGGATTAACATGAGTGTTAATAAGGTGTGATTTATCATGCAAAATGGAGATGTTATTATCATAATGAGTGCTAAACTTCTTAATATCCTCAATAGAAACAACACTATCAGGATTTTGATTCTCTTGTACAAGCCAATTTTCCAATTTATCAAACTCATGCGAGAGATTATCAAATTGGGAAGGAGGAATTCTTAAGACTTCATCTTCATCATTGGAAGAGTGAGAAGATTTATAGTCTATGATAGGATTGGAAACTTGAGGGAAAATATTAGTATCAATATGGGTCCTAGGAAGAAAAGAGGAATCATGATCAATAGAGCCCATGAGTCTACAGATTCTCCTAATGGGTATGCTAGAGGTTGGAATTAGTATAATAAAGAACATAAAAGAGGATATCATAAAATGAAACTCTAATGAGATCTATCCACACAATTATTAATGTAATAAAGAGCATAAAAAGAAAGATCTAACCATGCAAATATAGCTAAATATAACTCCAAAATCAATAAGGAAAGGGAGAATGCATTGGGTTCACCAAAATAAGATAAACAACCAATGCAAAAAAGGAGATCAAGTGATCTAACTCCAAATTCAAAAAGAAGAGATGCGTCAGGTTCACCAAAATGCATAGGGATGAAATGGATACTAATGAATCTAAGTATATATACTATGTGAGATGAGTTCATTAATTAACCATTCAAACACTAAATATTCAAAATACAAGAGAAAGAGGGGCTTCCAAACATAACTCCCAATATAACCCAGGTTAGATTAGCAAAACACAAGAAGATGAAGGGATGTCAATGCTAAACCAAAATTATATCAAGGAAGTACACAAGCAATTCCTCTTTCATGCAATGTAGGATTTCATTAAAAATATGTAAATGTAAATGTAAAATTGAACCAAACACTTTAATGAGAAAACTATGATAGATCTAGATTCTAAGTGTATGCAATCAACCTAATTAAGATATGAAAGAAGGACCAAACTAAGAAATGAAATGGAATATAGAGTACTCACATTAAAATGTGTAGAGGAATATACATTTTTTCTCTAAAAACTGTAGATCTTAACTTGTGACATAACTTTTGACTATAGATTCGTGATCACAACAAAAAACCCATAAAAATTTATTTTCCTAACACCTCCAAGAATAGGTTAACCTAGTGCAACATGTTCCATACATTTTTCCATGAACTCACTGTATTTCTAGGACATTATAGAAAAGTTGACCTAACTTCTTTGGAAATATCTTAGAAAGTAGTTTCTAGATATGTGGTTTTAATTTTGATATCTTGCTTCTACACATAGAAAAGCTTATTTTGGAGTTTGGGTGGATGAGGGCTTGCCTTGGTCAAGCCCTAGATTGAGGAATCAAACTTAAAAATGAAATATAAATATGTAAAGGAAACAAGAAAAATATAAGTATTCCCCTTTCTTGTAGAAAACCTTGTCAATAAGGATTTTGAAATGCTTGTATATTGTAGATGTTGAATTTGCAACATGACACATGTAGGAAATCTCCACAAATGCAATGGATTTACTAAAACCACATCATGGAGCCATGTATGTAAATGTGCATTAATGAAGAAGATTATGAATGCCTTAATGAAAATCTCCCCCCTTGAATCTTGAATGCTTGATGAATGCTTGAATGTTTGAACTTTCTCAAGTGATTGTTGGATCTAATGGATGTCAAATGGATGATCATAGATGATAATGGATGGATGTCAAAATGAGGTTCCTATGCTTCCTTTTATAATAGTTTTTGGGGTCACCTAATTTCACAATTTAATTCCCTGAGACAACATTGGCCTTGGGATTTAAAATCTGCACAGAACAGGTCACCCTAGTCAACCTAATCTAGAATAGGTCACCTTGGTCAACCTATTCTAGAACAGGTCACCCTGGTCAACCTATTCCAGAACAGGTCAATTTGGTCAACTTGTTTTAGGGTTGGCCCATAGGGAGCCATCCCTAAGGTCACAAAGACTACACAAAAAGTGGAAGATATGGGACAAAATAGGAGAAAAGGGGGATCGGGCATGAATCCATCTATGGTTCATAAAGTTGGTAAAGGATAGGAGCTAAAAGGTCTTAAATAATGAGTGCATCCATTTTAAGACGTTACAGTAATATAAGGGCTTAGAAAGTTACAAATATTATCAATTTACCCATGTAGAGGAATAGTAGGTTGCAATAGGAAGTGTTACAATCACAAGTTTTGTTTGAATGTTTGTAGAAGAATGAGTCTCAAATTCACATCAATTATTTTTTACTTTATTTCTTAAATACTTGGTAGATTGAACTAGCTACATCAAATTGGTCAATTGGAATCATGGGAAAAAAACCTTCGTATTGACCACCCAAAAACTTTGATAATCCCGAAAGGCATGAACAGATTTGTTAATGAATAAAATCTCAAAAAAGAAAAACCAAGCACAAAAATGATAATCTCCACATCTTGCTTAGGGTACCAACGATTTTGAATACAATTTTCTTAAAAAGAGAAATTCAAATTCCAAAAAAATTACAAATTAATGCAAAACTAAGAGATAGAGCACACATTGGAAACCAGATCAAAATTAATATGAAAAGTTGATTGATTCACACTTATTGCTAAACACCCAAATATTTTGACAGATTTTTCAAATTTTTGATATGATCTTATATGATTAGTTGCATACTCAAGAAAATACACTGATTCATCATGTTGAGAAGAGCCTCCTTAAAAGATAATAGAGGAAAAGACACCCAAAAGGAACAAGCTTCAACAAAAGAAAATAAAAAACAAAACTTACAAAGACATGTCTGTCATAGATCACCAAAGAAAGAACAAGGCACTGCATAGCATTGAAATGCACAAAGAAAGTACATCTAGAAAGGGAAATGTAGGGTGAAAGGGTCATGTAAACATATTAGATGTGGTGTAACTCACAAACTCCCCTTTTGCCCCTTTTTAGAGCTCTAGCAATCCTACATTTAGTACTATCAACGCATCTCACCAACTTTATTAAATGATAGAAAATAAAAGAGTTAGCATGTGATTTCTAGGTCTTACACAATTAGTTTAAATAGGATATATTTTTATTTTATTTTTTAAAAGTGAAGGGAAAATGTTCATAAAGAAAACTAGTAATTTTAAGTCCAACAGTTAATTATGTACCTAATAAATTACAACAAAGAATAAAATATAAGTTTGGGGTACATTGAAATACATTCCCGGAGAAGATATAACTGAGCTTTATTAATTAAAACCAAAATATAATTTAATAAATACAGTCATACGTCATGATATTAGATAGATATTGCTTATAAATCACCGTTGTAAATAGACTGGTTACTTTATCTTACCTACTACTGTTAGCCAATATTTTTTCTGGATTTTTATTACTAATATTTCAAATTAAATTTCTTTTTTTACTTTTTTTCTTACTTTAATGATAGAATATACAAGAGCACGTAGCATAGATAAGCAAGATCCTTACATCAGAAACAAACTGTTTCTCAATCCTTAAAGATTTCGTCAAGCTTTCTTCTCGGTTTCAGCTTCAGTTATGGTAACCAAGTGTGCAGACTGTTCTTGTTTTAGACTTTCTTCAGCTTCAACTAAAGCAAGTTTCATTTGTTCATACTTAGATGTCCATTCATTGCGCTCTATTAGAGAAAAGCCCCATGTTGTATAATAGATAACCATATAGCTGCGAAAGGAAAAAAAAATAATAACTAGAGAAAATATAATAGCAAGAGTCCATATATGGGTTGATATGCATTTGACAATCAGCATTTAAATAATACTGTGAGGCTTGTGAATTAGTAGACTATAAGACATTATAGCTTCATTTATATTTTGTTAAATTGTTCTCTATCAGACTGGAGATATTTTTCAATTCTTGAAGTGGCTGCTTCACGGCTCTTGTTTGTCTTCAATCATGTGTTGTATATAGTTTGGAGAGTGAGCCATTCATTCTTATGAGCCACACACTCTCACGGTCTTCTTATGCATATGGTATTCTATCTTGCCATCCCTATGCCTTCTCAGACTCTCATTCCCAACTTCATTAGCATTCTATTGTGTCTCATGCTTCTTGCCACAATTATTCTCATGGTTTCCTGCGTTATGAGATCATAAAAGATATTTACCGACTGTTTTTAAATCGATTATTTAGCATTTGAATTTATGATCTTTCATTTGTTGTTGGAGTGTTTTACCATTAAGCTAGGGCCTCTTATATACTGCTAATATTTCAAGTGGTAGATGCACATAAAGAATTACAAACAGATTAGGAGGCGATCAAACATAAATATTATATTACTCTATGTTCATGAAAATATTGATTTAAAGTTTGTTGTTTGCTTTTCTAACAACATCCACTGCACAATCCTTTGATTGGTGATCTTACATTACACTTTTGCAGGCATGAAACCTTTTGCACAAGAAGCCAACAAGTCACAACCTTGTACAGATGTTAAAATCACAAATCATATCAGAATTACAGTGATTTACATAGGGTGACAGATTTTTTGGATGATGTTAATTGACATCAATTGAGTATGTCCACTATATTAATGGCTCGTGTATTTGTATAACTAGACAATGATCATTGCTCAAAACAAAATTACAGAAATGCCATGGAAAACTGATACTATATTACAAATCAACAATACTATCAACTAACCATTGCATACACAAAAGCATACAACTACTAGTTTGAAATCTCTTTCTAAAAAGCTCAACTCCATATTCTAATTCTATTTCCAATTGTATGATGCCATTATTATCCCCCAAAAAAATCAAGGACATAAACATGCTTCATTAGTACAGCTGTTGCATAAAACTCAGTATATTGAATAACGCTGCATTCAGCTCTATAATCAGAATTCTCTGGTAATATCGCCATAAATATGTTGTCATCAGCGGGATTTTCTATCCATTGATCGCACTTAACAATCTCTATGTCCTCCAAAGATCTCAGTTTGAAGTACCACATTATTGGCACTATGTCTCCAGGTTGTGCTACATATGCACATTTCTTAACAGGGTCGCTGTATCTCCATCTACTGCTAAATATGGAAAAGAAATCTTACAATCGTGTTCTGGTTTTGAAGATGTTCAATTTAATAAATCTGGTAAAACAGTTGAAAAGCCTGTCATAAAGTCTATACAATGGGCCTCTAAAGTAATCCAATAGGATAATCAAAAGACTGAGTAAAGTCGAACACTTATTATAATTTCTGGCCTGAAGCAAAATGGGAATGGTGCTCAAAATGCCCCAAAACTTGCTGCTATAATCAAAATAGTCTAAGCTTGTTGGGACTACATATTTGGGGCCTTTGCTCAAAAAGAAACGCTTTGACATTAGCTTTTCATAAGCCTCTGGTCGTGATATCAGTCTGCCCACTGCAACTGATCCAGACACTACCAGAAGTCTGTCAACGACGATAACATTTTCACCATATAGCTCTGAACACTTTGCCAACTGACGCAAGTTATTGTTATGTGTGATGTAATAATACCCATTGTGCTTCACGTTATCATAACAACTACCTGGTGGATATGACTCAGACAAAACAATCTCCATATCTATAATTGGGTGAGCCCGCCAATCATCAGATCCCTCAAATGTTTGATCTCTGGATCCATCTACAACAACTGCTGTTCCCTTCTTCAGCTTTTGTCTCACGTAAAAGGGGAAAGCTGACAAGATAAGAAGAGCAAAAGGATTGGCGCGGATAAACTGCCAGAAAGCGTAAACCCATTGAACCCACAGCAACTGGCTCTGTTCAAGCCAATGGGGCAACACGTTCTCCAAACGAGCCAAGTTCCACATTCTAGTGTTCTCAAACAAAAAAGTTCAAACTCTCTAATTTTGTTCCCACCAAAACAAGATCTCTTTGCTGAATTTCTCTCTCAGCCTCCTCTAGCCCACGTTTATACAGATTTCCGAACGCTTCTTCTCCAGTGACAAATAATTGAATTGTTTTTGCCACATCCTAATTACATCACCAGGAACGGCCATGCTCGATCGTAGTCAAACTGACATTTTTCGACATTCAATTTAAGCCTGAACATTTAAAATTCGATGGCCTTAATTTCTCAAGGTTCCCAAAACCAGCCATGTTCCATAACTATATCTTACTCTCTTATCAAGAAATTGCTACTGTTTAGTGGTGCCAACTGTCTTCCTACAACTTGTCAGTTTTTAAAGTGAATTTAATAATAATAAAATTCCAACATTAGACACGTCCCGTCCATTTCACGATACAGGGAACCTAGACTACCAGAGCGTGGTAAGTAGTAACCATGATATATATTATTTTAATAATTTATAATTTATAATTTAATACTATACAATAAAATATATATATTGTTCAATTTAATATAATTTAATAATTTAATATATATACTATTAATTTTTAAAATTATAATTTAATATAATTGAATTTCATATTTTATAATTTAATATATATACTATTATTTTTTAAAATTATATATATTGAATTTAAATTTATAATTTTATACTATACATTAAATAAAACATATAATTAAATTATAGTCATCTATTATTCATAATATATTTTGATATTAACATTATATTAATTAACATAATTATAAATTTGTAATGTTAAATTTAGTATTTTTTTTAATTACATATGTGTCTTATTTAGTAATATTTTTCATAATAAAATTGTATCGTCTTAAAATGGAAGCACTTCCATGTTAAAAGGGTTTAGCCGTCCGCGTAAGTGGTTTGGGGTCATGTCAAGCGCATTGAATTGGTCTTTGCATGAATTTGACTTTTTCACCCTATTCCGCTTCTCTCCCCACCTATTTTCAGCTTTTTCCTGGCACCTGGTCCTGAGAACTTAAGATCTGAGACCTTAGGGTCAAGGTTAACCTCCTAGGTCAAGGTCGACCTCGACCCTGACCTAGGGCAGAGTCGACTTCAACCCTGACCTAGGGTAGAGTCGAACTCGACTCTGACCTAGGGCAGAGTCAACCTTGACCTTAACCCTGGGTCCAAATTTCAAGTTCCAGAGGTTTCGGAATATCAGGCTTCGAAAAGTTTTATTTTCCTGCTTCTAGGTCGGCGTTTTCGGGTTTCAGAATGGTAAACTCTTAAATTGCATTTAATCTAGGTCCATTTCTAGGGGTTAAAGTTAATTGAGATTTAATTCTCCAATGTCAGCCTTCTCTATGAGTTTGTGCCCTAGATCACTATAAAAAGAAGCCTTCGTCTCTCATTTTCTCCATCTTCAACCAAGTAATTTCATGATCTCTTCTCCATATTTGTCAAGCAAGCATTCTCAAGCAAGGAAACATTCAAGAAAACATCCAAGCATTCAAGTTCTCCATTGAAGATCAAGGATTCAAGAATTCAAGCCTTTGAAGGGATTTGGTTCAAGCATTCAAGATTCATCATTCAAACCCTAGATCAATCCATCATGGTGGAATGATCTTCCTTCAAGATCCTTTGTTCATCTTCAACATCCATTCATTATTCTCTTCAAGGTGGATTTCGAGCATACAATCATGGAGGTTTTAATTTACATTTGTTAATGTTATGTTCAAGTTTTCATATCAACATATTTGTTTACATTTGAAATACAATTGCATATCTATTGAATATCATAGCTTCGTTGTTAGATCTACTTCTACTACTTGTTAGTATTCTCTATTTCAATTTCATTATTAAGGTTGATTCCAAACTAGGGTTTGACTAAGACAAACCCCTCATCCAAACAACAAAACCATTTTTCTTGCAGGTACAGATACATGATAGTGAATTACAGTTCAAATCTGGATACCCTTTTGGGCGAACTTCCAAGATCTGCGAACAGAATTTCCATCGGAGCTATTTCAGGTCAGGGACGACCTTCAGAATTTCCATTGGAGCTATTTCCATCTGAATACCCTTTTCGGCAAACTTCGAGGATTCGCAAACATAATTCTTATTATAGAGCTATTTCCATCGATGGATCCTGCTAAGAAAAGATGACAAAGATGTTGAAAAGGTTGTACAAATGTAAAAGTTTGCGTGTCGAAAGAGGTAATGGAATGAGTCTTTTGATCTTTCATAAAGGAGAGAGATAACTAAACAACTGGTTGATTTCTATTAGAAGTATACTATTTGCATCTATAAGACTATAATGATGTAAATGTTGCACTATGAGTTGCGAGAATCAATTTTGAGTGCTTTGAGATTAAATTATGTTTTTATTGCATTAAGGAGTTGTGTTGTGAATTAATGTATGATCCTCACTGCCATGCACAACATTCAATTATAATTTTTTTTGTTTAGTTCATCATGTAATTGCCATGAGATTTTTCAAATAGCTAAGTTAAGATTGCTTTTATTACCATTTAACTGCTAGGCACTGCCAGTGATCAAATTGAGAGAATGATGCATGTTGATGGAGAATATTAAATAGATGTCTCTCCTATTTTTAGCTGCCTGTTAACAACTTATTGTAATGGGCTATGAGCTCTATATAATAAAATTTTATTACAGTTTGAAAGACAACCCACAAAATGTAATTGGTAGTAGGTTAATAAATTTTTTCAAATGTCTTAAAATTTTTCCTGTATTTTTATTTCTTGCATGTGCTTAAAATCTACAGTTGAATAATATGAAATCAAAGGGTTAGCATGTGATTTTGTATGGCTTAAATCATTTAGTTTAAATAGAATATATTTGTTAAAGACGTAAATTTGAAAAAAAAGGTGAAACAGCAAAGCCTGCAAAGAAAACTAGTAATTTCACGTCTAGAAACCAATTATATGGCTAATAAATAAGTAATAAAAATTTGAGTATCTAAAGAATAAGATATAAGGTATACATGCAGTTCTAAGGCATATTAACTCCCAACGTAAATGGAAATAAATCCCAATAAAAGACACAATTGAAATGAAGACTATAAAACCACTCAATAAACATTCAAACATTTTAGTAGAAGTACATTAACATCATAGAAGAGAAGAGGAGAAGAAGAAGATAAATATCTGCAAGGCTTTAATTAAGGAACATAAACATGCTTGTTAAATACAGCTATTGCATAATTCTCACCATATTGCATAACGCTGCTTTTAGCTCTATAGTCAAAATTGTCGAGAAATATTTCCATAAATACATTATCATCGGTCGGCTGTGCTGGCCATATATCTAAGTCAACAATCTCTATGTCGTCCAAAGATCGCAGTTTGCAGTTCCACTTAATTCTCATTTCCTCTCCTAGTTGTGCTACATATGCATATTTCATTTTAGGGTTGCAGTATCTCCATCGACTGCTGAATATCGAAAACAAATCGTACAATTCCGTTCTGGTTTTGAAGATGTTTAGTTTAACAAATCTGGTTAAGCGGTTGAAAATCCTGTCGTAAAGCCTATACACGGGGCCTCTAAAGGAATCTAATAGGATAATCAAAAGACTAAGTAAAGCCGAACACTTATTATAATAGCTGGCTTTAAGCAAAATGGGAATGGTGCTCAGAATACCCCAAAACTTGCTGCTATAATCAGAATAGTCAATGCATGTTGGGACTACACACTTGGGTCCTTTGCTTAAAAAGTAACATTTTGACATTACCTTTGTATAAGCCTCTGTTTGTGATATCATTTTACCGACTCCAAGTGATCCAGACACTGTCAGAGCTCTCTCAACGAAGAGCACATTTCCATGAAATAGCTCTGAGCATTTTGCTATCTGACGAATGGCAATATCATCTATGACGTAATAATACCCATTGTACTTCACCTTGTAACAAGAAGCAACAATCTCGTGGCCAACCAGTGAAAGAGCACGTTCTTCACATGAATCTACCTCTATATCTATTACTTTGCAATTGACCAAATACTCTTCTAGTTCCTCATATGTCATTTGAATATCCCTGGTTTCACCTACAACAACTACTATTTTTTCCTTGAGCTTTTGTCTCAAGTAAAAGGGCAGAAATGACAAGACAAGAAGATCTAAAGGATTGCCGCGTTCCAACTGCCAGAAAGCATAAACCCACTGACCCCACTGCAACTGGCTCTGTTGAAGCCAATAGGGAAAAACTTTCTCCAAACGTGCCAAGTTCCACATTCTATTGTTGGAAAATAACAAAGTTCAAACGCTCCAAAACTGTTCTCAGAAAGAACAATATTTCTTACATCTGAATTTCTCTCTCTATATTGAGGTAGTCTTGATGAACACTCCAAACTTGTTTGTTTATTAAGTCAAAACTTGTTTGTTTATTAAGTCATATAAAGTACGAAGCACTTTTCCTTTTATGAAGGAATCAACATTAAGGTTTTCTCTTGTTTTATGATTTGGAACTTAGTAGATATGGTTCTTTCCTAATCTCGAAATATATTTGCCATCATTAAAAAATGCTCTAGTAAATTTTGAGCTTCACTTTAAGACTAAACATTAAAATTTAAATACTAGACTAAATCTTGTGCTTAATTAATTTTGCATATTATTTTAATCTCTTAACTCTTAATCAAATCATCATTTTATCATTTATTTGATTATATTTTAAAGTTTGACCACTTTATCTTATTCTTTATTTAATTAAGAGAATATGCTTCTTTTTAATTAAATAAAAAAATATTTTAATTAAATAATAAAATTACATTATCCTAAGCTTTACTTAATTAAGAGAACATTCTCTCTTTTAATTAATTAAAAAAATCTTTTAATTAAATAATAAAATCACCTTATCGTAAACCACATTTAATTAAAAGAACATGTCCCCTTTTAATTAAATTAAGATCTCTTTTTAATTAAATAATATAAACCATAATGCTAATAATAGTAAATAATAAATTAAAAAAAAAAAAGAAAAAGTGTAGTTTCCAATGAAATAGAATCTTTTGTCTTTTGAAAAAAAAATTTGCCTCTTTATCTCAACCACTTATTATTTTGCCTTTTAATAATGTCCATTGATTTTGCCTATTTTGAATCTTGAGCACATGGATCAACCAAGAGTTAATCTCCACCATTGCTCATTTTCTTTTGCCTCTTAATTTTGACCATTCATTCATTTTTAAATTCATTTAAAATGAGACTATCTCCCCATTCTTGAGATCTCATCTCTTGGATTATCTCATTCTTGCATTATCTAATCTCTTTCATTATCCTCATCTCTTGCATTATCCCACTCTCATAGCATTCTTACCTTCTTGAGATCTTGAAATTTTATTGTAGGTTTTTGGAGTCTTGGTATGTTAGCATCTTTGAATCTTGACATCTTTCAATTTTAGAATCTTGGAGTCTTGCAAATCTTGGCATCTTGGAGCTATGACATTCTTAGATCTTTCATATTGAAGCATTGCACATCATCATTTTCATTTTCTTTCTTGCTTCTAGCTTTATCCATCTCATCTTAGATCTACTTTTCTTTCACTCTTGCACATCATTTTAGCTTAGATCTTGCATCTCATCTTAGATCTACTTTCATTTTAGCTTAGATCTTGCATCCTATCTTAGATCTACTTTTCTTGCATTCTTGCATATCATTTTAACTTAGATCCTACATTTCATCTTAGATTGTGCATTTCATCTTAGATCTACTTTGCATTATCATTTGAATGTTTCATTCTATGGTGCACCTTGCAATGGTCTTTCTTTAAGTTTCATTTTAGATCCACCATTCATAATATCTACAAGGTTCTTACACATCATGGATAGGAAGTTATAAGCCACTTCCAGAGATCTCCTTCTTCATGGATTCGCTCAAGTGTAATGGTTTATAGTAGTGACCTCACTTTTTGATACACATTTTTTGGCACCTAGCCTAGGGAAAATCCATGAATTTTTGGATATTCACTTTGGTTTTTAATGCTAACCCTTGTGCATGTTGAGTTAAAGGTGAAAACCCTAGGATTTTGAAAGATTTGATCATATCTCACAAAAGGCTTCAATTTTTGTCTTTTTTATTTTGCAAGTTGGAGATGGATAAAAGGTGTCTCAATCCGAAAACCGATTTTTTATTTTTCTTTTTCTGTGAGTTATAATTTTTTATTATTTTTTCATGAAAATTAATTTGTGGTCGTAAATTATCATATTTTTTAGAAAATCATACATTTTTAAAAAGGTCCCAGAATTATAAAGGGGCACTACGACATTTGGGGTCGAATTTCGGCGTCAATTTGTGACACCAATACAATTTGTGTTTTTTTTTTAATATTTTTTTTTGGAAGTGCCCTTGACGGTGTCGTAATTGCGAGGATGATGTCGTAATTGAAACACCCATTTGGTTATAAACAAAAAAAAAAGAAAAAGAAAGTGTTATTTGTAATTTGTGAATTTGAAGAGCTACCACGAAGACGACACTGCACTTTTGTGTGTTGCAAAGAGGGAATTCGTGTTTGGCGTGCGCGAAGAGGCCAACACCGTGTAGAAAGACAACACTGGCACTTGAAGTAGGCATTTGAGCTTTGTCTTCTCATTAACTCAATTTCATTGTGATGACATTTGTTGATTTAATGGCAAAATGTGAATGTTAATATTGGCATTATTTTTATCTTTTCATTTGGAATGCTCGATGATCTATGATCTTTGAGAGATATGGTATCGTTTCTATTACCTTCAAGGCATTATGTGAAGTGTTTGATCTCTCTTTATTTATTTTTTTGTTAATATTCTCTATGTGGTACTCCCTGTTTATGATCATTTCATGATGAAATATCTTGATGGCTCGCGGGTTGTAAGCTAGGGCATCATACATTGTTTATGAGCTCACTATTGAATACTAACATTGTTTACATCTTTTCATTTGGAATGTTTGATGAGCTACAAAGCTAGGGCATCGTTGCTGAGTATGTGCAAGATCATGGTATGCCAAACTAGGCCCTTAAGTGGCAATGAATATTCAGAAAATCAGGTTTAGATAAGTTGACATAAAAATTTGAACAAGTTATAAATATTATACCAAAAATATGAAAGAAGAGAATTTGTAAAATATTGAATTTAGTTTCTAAGATAATAGGCCCTTTTTGAAAAATAATTAATATATATGTTGAAAATTTCAAATTTCAATGCAGTAGTACGAATTTTTTTTTAAAAAAATGAGAAGTAGGTGTATGTCTGACCACCTTTTAAAACATAATCAAATGATAAATTCTTTTTACATGATTCTAGATATAAGTAGTAGACTCATGTCTGGATGTGACACATATTTTTTTATAATATTTTTCCAAGTAAATAATTAATTATGATTTTTCTTGTACAACTTTTTTAGAATACAAAAACTCTCATGTCTAACCACATTACCTTAGTCTAAACTTTATCAACTTGAATTTTTATTTTTATTTTTATTATAGTAGGAAAATCATAAAATGTGACAAATGTTCTTGATTTCAAAAATGTTATACAGTTTGAAATTTATAGCTATTTTTCAATAAATCTCTCAATCAGGACTAGAAAGATAACAAGTAGGTGTATGTCTGACCACATTAAACAAAATCAAATGATAATATTTTTTTATAAGATTCTAGATAAAAGTAACAGACTCATGTTCGGATGTGATGTATATTTTTTTGTAATTTTTTTCTAATTAAATAATTAATTATAATTTTTCTACTACAAATTTGCCTAAATATAAATACTCTCATGTCTGACCACCTTAACTTAGTCTAGACTTCATCAAATTAAAAGAATTGTTTATTATTATTGTTTAAGTGAAGCGTAGAATGTGATGTATATTTCAGATTTCAAAAATATTATATTATTTGAAATTTATAGTTGTTTTTCAAAGAGTCTATCAATTAGGACTTCTTTTTCACATCACCACTTTTTGACATACCATGGTCCTGCACATACCCTGCTATTACCTTCAAGGCATTGTGTGAAGTGTTTGATCTCTCTTTATTTGTTTTTCTATTGATATTCACTATGTGCTACTACATGTTTATGATCATTTCATTAGAAAATGTCTTGATGGCTCATAGGCTACAAGCTAGGGCATCATACATTGTTCATGAGCTCATTGTTTAATACAGACATTGTTTGTGAGCTGACTGTTTAATATCTGGCCAAGCCATGTAAATGGTACCAGGCCAACCCCAACCCAACAAAATATGTCATGTTTATCTTTGTCAAATACACTCGTTCACTATTTTTTTCTTGTTCTTCACACAAATATTGCATCAAAAGTAAATGTATAAATATTGTATAATTAAGTCTCAAACAAAAAAAGTGCAAACCTATAAACTTACAAGCTATATACACCACGCTGATTTGTTGAAAAGGTCTTAGCCTTCTTCTCCCTTGAAATCACAATAAGAACAAATAAAATTTAATACTCTTAGTTGTTATTCAAATCTATTCGAAACTCCTATCAGCTCATTGTGCAATAGTTAAACTACCCTATGACTTCAAAGGAGGAATTATGAAATATAGTTGTAGGTAGTTATCTCTTATATAATGATGGAGGAGTCAAAGGTTATGATCAATGAAGTTTCTATTATTAGATCATATTTTAATACACTTACTGTTTTGAATTTGAGCTCGAGCATCATGTAATGTTATTGTTGTCATTGCATACTTGTTGTTTTTGTGCACCATATATTGTTTTATACACTGTTTGTTTCATTGAGGCCGTGAGCTTGGCATTTGTAATGTATTTTCTATTCTTGGATCAATGCTACCATGTTGTTGAGTCTGTGTATTGTTTGACTATACACATGCATAATTGTAGATGAGAATTAGTAATAGGGTGCCAAACATTGCTTAGATCATTTGAATCAAACCCTATATTTTTCTTCATTGCCGATTTTGGATCATACAAGAGCATACTAGATTGAACCCCGGGTCAACACTTCATTACTTCAGGCAATGTCTAGTACCTTCATTATTTATGTTCAACCACTTATGTATGTTTGCATTCATTTATATTTTTCTAAAAGTTGGCTATTAGCGACCATATATGACGATTCTTGATATTTTTGGGTCATTTGATAAAAAGATGTTAAAGTTTTTTAAAAGTTTATATTTTTTATTTCAATTTTTAAAATCATAAAATGAATAAAATTTAAAGATAACAAATTAAGATAATCTTTCTCTTCACTTTAAAAAAAATATAAATCTCATAAAGCATGAGAAAAACATAAAGCTCATAAAGCATGGTAAAAAAGGGCCCTAACTGTGGTAAAATGGGAAAGTTGCCACCTTGCACTACTCTTCATATGGCAGCTACTAAGGAACTATGTTATAAAATTTCAAGACATGAAATTTTATACTTTTTGACATCATTCTTTTTTCTCCTTAGCATTGAGTTTACAATGTGGGGGACTCGAAGAAAATATATGTACAGTTATAAAATTTCATTCTTTGAAATTTGACATGAAATTTTACAACATAGTTCATTACAATTTGATCTTTATATGGCAGCCATGACTTGAGATAGGCATTCGAGCTTTGTCTTCTCATTAACTCAATTTTATTTTGATGGCATTTGTTGATTTAATGGAAAAATATGAATGTTAATACTGACATTGTTTATATCTTTGCATTTGGAATGCTCGATGACCCGCGAGCTTTGAGAGCTATGTCATCGTTGCTATTACCTTCAAGGCATTGTGTGAAGTGTTTGATCTCTCTTTATTTATTTTGTTGTTAATATTCACTATGTGGTACTCCCTGTTTATGATCATTTCATGAGAAAATGTCTTGATGGCTCGTGGGCTGCAAGCTAGGGCATTATGCATTGTTTATGAGCTCACTATTTGAGCACCTCATGTCCCTATTTGATTGGTCGGTGCTCTATTTGTTATATTGATTCTATTAGATCAAATAGGGACATTAGTAATAAAATAATACACTTACTATTTTAAATTTGAGCTCTAACATCATGCAATGTTATTTATGTCGAAACAGTAAGTATATTAATGTATGATCTAATAGTAGCAACCTCATTGATCATTACCTTTGACTCCTCCATCATTATAGAAGAGATAACTACCTATAACTATATTTCATAATTCCTCCTTTGAAGTCATAGGTTAGTTTAAACTAGAGAGGGGTCTCGAAATATCGTAAGTAAAAATATTACACAATGACATTCAGATTAAGTAAAATATGAATTCACATGACTTTAATTATGATAAAATTTTAAAATTATCACTCATTGGTCATTTGACAATTCAAGATATAAGTATCAAGATATAAACTATTGTAAAAGGAAGAAACACATATGTACCATCATTTAATACAAAATACAAAAGTATTCCAGAGACAGTTTATATTATAACAACCATCCTCTAATCCCATAGTGTACTAGTCTCAAGGTAAGAACAATTTACTTAAGCCATCATATAAGTATCATCCTAAAGTTTAAATAGACATTGAATATGGATATACAACACTGAGCCATAATAAATTATACAGTTTCACTACAATTTCAATGTCCACTTACAATCATCCTACTACTTACACTACAATTTCTATGTCCACTTATAATAATAAATTACAGAGTTTCACTACAATTTCTATGTCCAGTGCCATTAAAATATATCACTCCTCTTGTTATATAATATATATGCATACTTGTTTAAAATGTCAAACTTGTTGCTTTTAAATATTATTACTATTTCACTCAAATTTACATGACATTAAAGCAAAGCCCAAAATGTATACATATGTTTAAGTATAGGATTGAACCCTTGGTCAACACTTCATTACTTCAGGCAATATTTGGTACCTTCATTATTTATGCTCATCCACTTATATATGTTTGCATTCAATCATATTCTTCTGAAAGTTAGCTATTAGTGACCATATAGGACCATTCTTGATGTTTTTGGGTCATTTGATGAAAATATGTAAATAGGGACATCAGTAATAAAATAGGGATATCTTTATCTTTATGAGCTCAAATTCAAAATAGTAAGTGTATTATTTTATTAGTGATGTCCCTATTTGATCTAATAACATCAATATAACAAATAAAGCACTGACCAATCAAATAGGGACATGAGGTGCTCAAATAGTGAGCTCATAAAACAATATATTTAGTCTTAATAAAATCTTATAAAACAACATATATTGTGTGAAGTGTTTGATATCTCTTTATTTTTTTTGTGTTGATATTCACTATGTGGTGCTCCCCATTTATGATCATTTGATGAGGAAATATCTTGATGGCTCGTAGACTACAAGCTAGGGCATCATACATTGTTCATGAGCTCACTGTTTAATACTGGCATTGTTTACATATTTTCATGAGCTCATTATCTAATACTGACATTGTTTACATATTTAATCAATGAGGTTGCTACTATTAGATCATACCGTAATACACTTACTATTTTGAATTTGAGCTTGGACATCATACAATGTTATTACTGTCATTGCATGCTTGTTGTTGTTGTGCACCATATATTATTTTATACACATAAAACAATAGGTTTGAGGACTTAGACTTATGTTCAATCTTTAGTAATGGTTTGGAGAACTAATTACTAGATGAGTGACTACAATACCCTAGTTTGCATTATTAGATGATCTTGTTTAATTTGTGTTCATTTTATGCAAAGATACATACAATGGAAAAGAAATTTTTGTATCTAAAGATTACATGTATATATATGAAAAATAACTTGTATATACTATAGAAGGAAAATAATTTTTAGAAGAAAATGTAAGAGTACAGGCATACATAAGAGAATGAACATAAATAATAAGGGTGTTAGACATTGCCTGAAGTGATGAATTTTTGACCTAAGTATAGATCTAGTGTGCCCCTATGTGATCTAGAACCTGCAAAGAAAAGAGAGGTGGGGGTTAGGTAAAAAATATCTAAGTAATGAATGACATCATATTATTGATCCTCATCTACAGTTATGCATGTGCATAGTCAAGTCATACACTTCTGAAAGAAAAACCAAGCACACAGTCTCAATGAAATAAATAGTTGCAAAACAATATATGGTGCACAATAGCAACAAGCATGCAATGACAACAATAACATTGCATGATGCTTGAGCTCAAATCCAAAATAGTAAGTGTATTAATGTATGATCTAATAGTAGTAACCTTATTGATCATTACTTTTCACTCATCTATCATTATAGAAGAGATAACTACCTACAACTAGGGCATCATGTATTATTTATGAGCTCATTGTTTGAGCACCTTTCCTCATGAAATGATCATAAACGGGGAGTACCACATAGTGAATATCAACAACAAAACAAATAAAGAGAGATCAAATACTTCACAGAATATATGTTATTTTATAAGATTTTATTAACACTAAATATATTGTTTTATGAGCTCACTGTTTGAGAACCTCATGTCTCTATTTGATTGGTCGGTGCTCTATTTGTTATATTGATGCTATTAGATCAAATAGGCACATCAAATAGAGACATTAGTAATAAAATAATACACTTACTATTTTGAATTTGAGCTCATAAAGATTAAGATATCCTACTATTTTGAATTCTATGTACTTTGAGTCAATAAAATTTTCATAATTTTATAAATTTTTTTAAAAAAGTGTGATTTGTAATTTTTGTGAATTCGAAGAGCTACTGTGAAGATGGCACTACACTTTTCCATGGTGCGAAGAGGACATTGTTTATGAGCTCACTGTTTGAGCACCTCAATTTTATTTTGATGGCATTTGTTGATTTAATGGCATAATATGAATGTTAATAGTAGCATTGTTTACATCTTAGCATTTGGAATTCTCGATGACCCGTGAGCTTTGAGAGCTAGGGCATCATTGCTATTACATTCAAGGCATTGTGTAAATGTTTGATCTCTTTTTTTTTGTGTTGTTGATATTCACTATGTGGTACTCCCTGTTTATGATCATTTCATAAGGAAATACCTTGATGGCTCGTAAGCTGCAAGCTAGGGCATCATACATTGTTCATGAGCTCACTGTTTAATACTGACATTGTTTACATCTTTTCATTTGGAATGTTTGATGACCTACGAGCTTTGAGAGCTAGGACATCATTTCTATTACCTTCAAGGCATTGTATGAAGTGTTTGATCTCTTTTTTATTTATTTTTCTATTGATATTCACTATGTGGTACTCCCCATTTATGATCATTTCATGAGGAAATGTCTTGATGGCTTGCAGGTTGTAAGCTAGGGCATCATACATTGTTCATGAGCTCACTATTTAATACAGACATTGTTCATGAGCTCACTATTTAATATCTAACCAGACCATATAAATGGTACTAGGCCAACCCAATCAGGCTAACAAAATGTGTTACGTTTATCTTTGTCAAATACACCTGTTCACCATTTTGTTCTTGTTCTTCACACAAATATGGCATCAAAAGTAATTGTAAACAATAATTCAACAAAAAAAGAAACAACTACAATAGATCAGACCCCAAAAGAATATAGTTAATTACAATAGCTCACGGTCTTAATGAAATAAATAGCGTAGAAAACAATATATGGTGCACAACAGGAGCAAGCATGCAATGACAACAATAACATTTCATGATGTCCGAGCTCAAATTCAAAACAGTAGATGTATTAATGTATGATTTAATAGTAGCAACCTCATTGATCATTACCTTTTACTTCTCCATCATTATAAAAGAGATAACTACCTGAAACTAGGGCATCATGCATTGTTTATGAGCTCACTGTTTGACCATCTCTT
>BSBK01002281.1:0-82670 GCA_027943335.1 Chamaecyparis obtusa | reverse complement strand
TATATATATATATATATATATATATATATATATATATATATATATTATATATATATATATATATATATATATATATATATATTTATATATATATATATATATATATATATATATATATATGTATATATAGATATGTATAGATATGTATAGATATACATGTGTGTGTGTGTGTGTGTGTGTGTGTGTGTGTATTTCAATTCTTGTTGGAGTTGAAGTGAAAACAATTCATAGCTCCCAAGAACACCTGCATGCAAACACCTATCATAGAAAGAGATCTAAGAAAAAGATATGGAGGCTTGAATACAATGATCCGTTAAAGAGGAGACATTCGTGATGTGCAAAAAAAAGTTACAATCAAATAAAATGAATGTTCTCAAAGATTACGAGTGAGATCAATCATTATAAAATGAGATCAAAACCCTAAAAGGGAACCTAAGCTGCATAATAATAATAATTAATAAAAGAATTTATCATTATATGCCTAAAGTTTACCTTAAGTAAATAAAGGGGTAATAAGTGACTTAATAATTAAATCAATATGATTTAACTAATAAGAAAATCAATTTATTACTCTAACACCCCCCTTAAGATAAACTCAGGGAGTAGCTAGAAACCTATAACTACTATAGAGAGAAAATGGGTGCTAGCAACAAAGCCTTGATTAGGTACCCAAGTACAAAAGAGAGTCCCTATACAGCGGATAAATAGAGAAAACTACATGGGAAAAAATCTATTCCAAAAGGAGATGAAGATTAGTTTGAAGGACTAAAGGAGCCTCCAAAACTAAACAATGTTCTAGAAAATAGAAAAAAAGAATGAACATGCAGAACATCACTGAAGCAAGAAGCTGCAAACTCTGTTAAGAAGTAACTATTGATTAGAAGAATCTCCACTAAAAATAGAACATGACGATGTAGAGAAGAGTCTAATCTACATGAGTGACCTCAAATGACACTACTTGAATCAGGAGGGAATAAAAGGAAAACAACTGAACTCAAAGATACAGATGACATAAAACACCAAAGTATGAAGACCTAATCAGTCAAAGATGGAAGATTGCCTCCAAAAAATAGGAAAGAAAAAGTGTCTATATAATAAAAGATCCATCTCACCGAAATGCATAGGTACCCAGCCACTACAGCTGCCTAGTACATAGGAACAAATATTGAATACATAACTCACTCCATCGAACCAAGGAAGAAGAATAAATAATAGTAGAAACCTCCCCATAATGTTGACAAGGGAGAGATGATAGGTACATTGAGAAGGATGTCCAATATGAACTACATGATGAATATCCAAAAACATCAAGGTCCAAAGAGAGTACAAACACAAATAAAGACATCCCAAGGCTAATTTCATGGAAGGAATACTCACATGACAAAGGTAGATGGAAAAAAAAGGCAAACATCAAACCTCCCATGACACTTTATAATGTAGTGCAAGTATAAAAAAGCACAAACATGTGCAAGATCCCAATCATGCAATAGAATGGCACTTTATGTCAGTTTGTTTGCATAAAATAATTCTTACAAAATGATGTATACAGTGCTCAAAGAAGAGCTAAGGATTTTGAAACAAGAAGAATAGGTCAAGAAGAGACATCCCATATAGGGGAGAGATCCCAAGATCTGTAACATCCAAGATATTCATTTAGACTACATAAATGGAATAAATAAATAAAATATATCTAGAGAACAATCTAGAAAAATGACTCATAGCTCTAGAAAGAACACACAATAATCTTTCTAACAATATCTTGTTTGTCAAAGAAAGGAGTCCAGATGCACAAGATATGGCTCCTAGAGTGAAAAAAGGAACTTATGGCTTTGACAAAAAACAACACCATAAAAAATGAAAAATGAAAAATTAAAACCTCAAGATCTGGATAGATCTCGGAAAGAGATTTCTGACGATATCTTGATTTCTTGATTTTGAAACCATATGCTCAAGTTATGAGGAAAAAAATGATAGGTAGTCCGAAGAGCCCAAAAGCTGTGCAAGAAAGGTGCTGACATGTGCTGAGAACTCTCAAAGTAGGTGCATGCAAGATATCTACAAGAAGCCATGACTCTGATTAAAAAATCAGACAAAATAGACTACAGATCTGAAAAAAGATCGATGATATCTCTCTGATGATATTTGGTTTCCAATAATGGATGTCAGATGCTCAACATATGGCCGCGGGTGTGTACACTCAAATTATTCACTTCTCTAGGTCATTACTTCCAAGGTAATCCATGGATGGGAAACATTGAGAAAGTGACCTAGAGCTCCCTAGGCATGGAGTCACAAGGATGTGTATAGTGCTCTTAGCTAGAGCTATTAAGCCAATAACCTTGCTAGTAAACCACACAATGGGAGATTCAAAGAGACAAGGGCAAGAATGCCAATATCTTCAAGAATCTTGAATGAGAAATGCAATGCAACTATGCTAAGAATGAAGATGCAACTAAGCTATGGAAATGAAAGTATTACAAGCCTTACTAATTAAGCTATGTGAGCTAATCTAGAGCATAAAAGAAACTAAGCTAGATGCCATGAAAGCTTAAGCTAAGAATGCAAGAGTGGAAGCTAAATATATGAAGATCTCCAAAACTCCAAAGTCTCCAAGAAATCCTGCAGCATAAGATTAGTATTCAAAGTTGGGATCCGAGAATGAGAAGAGAGCTCTCCTTTTAAAGGAATTGAGAGAGAATAGACCATGGAGATTTAGAGGCAAAGATTTAATCAAGGGTGGAGCATGAAAGAGGAGCAATCCATGTGCGCAAATCTTCTTCAATGAGAAAATAAGAGTTGACTTTTGTGCCCCATATGAGACAAAAAAACTTTTTCTTATTTTTATAAAATAATAATAATATTTTATTTGTGCAACTTAGGATAAGAGGAAAAGTGGGGGCTTTTTATTTAATAAAAGGGGAGGGAATTCCTTTTAATTAAATAAAGACTTAGGATAAAATGGTTAGTCGATGAAAAATAATCGAATAAATGATAGAATTAGGATTTGATCAAAGAAATTGATATAATTTGAAAAATGTAGATTTTTTAAAATATTGATTCAGGGATTTGATAAATTGTTGAATGGGGGCCCAAAGTCTAGGTGACCATTTTAGGGTGCATACATTTGCCCCTCTTTGACTAATGCGAGATCAATTTGGGATCACATATGATCAAAGAATGGAATTGAAATGTGAGATCGATTTGGGATCACAAAACAACCCAGATGTGTGTTCGATGGATGGGAACACATCAAGACAAAGATAAGCATAAGGTGACAAAGAGAAGCTGAAAGATAAAACCAAAATACTTGTAAATAGGAAATTATCAAGTCTCAAATAAGAGATAAGAATCTCAAGGTTCAATTGATAAGATGAATCAATATAGGATAAAAATGAAGTCAAATCTTAGAGAGATGAAGTGAATGAAAATGAATGAAAGACTAGAAGTTTGAAAGAGATGGAGATGAAGATGCCCCAATGAAGATCGAAAGATCAAGCTTGAAACGGTCAGCCAACTGTGCAGAAGAAGGAGAAATTTTGAAATGTGATTTTGACTATCAAGATGAACTCAAATTTTGATTTCGATCTAGAAAATGGATCCAGGACATCAACATTAGCTAGGGGTGCAATTTTTGTGAAATTTTGAGATGTTTTGAAAATTGGTCAAAAAGTCAAAATGCTATATAAGGGGTAAAAAGGGTCATTTTCAAAATCATTTATCTTATTGTGATTTCAAAATTTTTAGAGCTCAGAGAGAGAAAATGGCCCAGCAAGCAGTGATTCTGGTCCACACACATTGATTCGAGCACGGTCGGTTGCACAACCGACCTCCTCACTATGGTGCCCCAGTAAGTTTTCAGAAAAAACTCTTTTTGAGTCATTTATGAGCATTTATTATATTTAAACACGTGTTTAATTTTTTGAAATATTTCAAATTTTTCAAATGTGAAATGTCGTACGATACTTTTAAAGTATTGCACACCAGTTATACATTGTATCGTGTGATACTTTGTAAGCTAAGAAAATATCGCATGGCCTTTCAAGAAAGCATCACACGATGCTTGACAAAATGTCATGTGATATTGGGAAAACTATCACATTGGGAAAAAGTATCGCACCACTATATAACAAAGTATCACATGATACAATATCAACATAAAGTATTGCACTAGTATAATATGAAGTATCACATAGCATTAATTTGAACAATATAACATGGGTCTAGACAATTTTTGCATTTGTTATGACTCGTACTGATTTTAATCATCCATCATGATATGTTCTGACATCTAGTTTGGGGTTTATGGCTTGCAGGAGGCTTTCTAGGCACTGATCATTAGAGCACTGAGAGTAGTGGGATTGTGCTGCATCTGAGATCTTGATGATCTAAGATGAGTAGACTTGTGGGATATGGGTTTCAGATACTTGTTGCATATGCTTGATATACGGGAAAAAACATGGTTTGCTAAAACCGTTGGCTGAGAGATGGCATAGTGAGCATAACAGCTTTCACTTGTCGACTAGAGAGGTGTCCATTACACTAGAGTATGTCTATCGGATTCTGCAGGTACCTAGCCATGGGGATCCTATGAGTATAATCATGTCTATAAATGATCTTTTAGTATAATCTTTCCAGATGATGAAAACTGACATGATTGTTTGTTGGTGTAGGTATATTATGATTAGACCCTGACAAAGGGACGATAGGCCATCCAGGACCTATTCCAGGATGTCACCATTATTGACAAGCATCTCAGCTAGGATCAGTTAGTCAAGGAGTTTGGCAGAGATTTCCCGGTTCCATGCATTGTATGTTCTATAGTAGCACAGGCCCTCATTACTGACAGGAGCCAGAGAGGATTTCCACTAGGTCAGGGTAGATTAGTAGCAGATTTGGTAGCACATCCAAGGTGGATGGCATGGGGCCTAGCTATCTTAGTAGACATGTACCACAAGCTGCATGAGATAGTGTACAGGGAGAGTAGGACTTGGGCATGTGGGGCCATTCTTTCTCAGATATGGACATGGGAGTACATTGCTATAGTGAGACCATGAGTGAAACCAAGGGAGCAGAGATGCCCCTATATCTACAAATATATAGGTTTCATTTCACAGCCCCATAGCAGCGATGTGACATACTACAAGAGGCTGATGGATGAGCTCACAACCTTGGAGTGGAGGCCATACAGGGCCTATGGGCTATGGAGTGACCAGGATCAGGAGCTGGGGTATATGCTATATAGTCAGCCACTAGTCAGTTGACATGTAGAGATTGTTGAGAGGTTCGTGATCTGTCAGGTGTGGAGGTAGTTTGGTCACCAACAATGAATATCCATGGAGATCACCACATATGCCAGGTGTAGGGAGGATGAGGGATTAGGGTGGTTATTGATGATGGACTACCAATAGGTGGTACAAGAGATGACAAGTCTATGTAGGGAGCCTTGGTACTATCTAGCTGATGTGGGGGATGCCGGAGTTGATGCAGCTTACAAGACAGAGCGCCAGAGGTAGCCATTCCCTAGATTCACGGTGCTAGATGCAAACCCATAGGTACAGGGTGGAGACGGGGATGATGATGATGGTGGGGGAGATGGAGGAGGGGGAGGAGGGATGAGAATGGAGAGAGGATAGGGATCCAGGTTAGGTGGCCGAAGATGGTCACAGAGATAGGTTATTGATGATGAGGCAGAGGATGTGGCAAGACCACTTCACCGATGGGTGGACGTAGGATAGGACCAGCCTGTAGGGGGAGGGGAGGATCTCAGAGCTATGATCCAATTTTTAGAGACTGAGATGCAATAGCTTAGGATTACCATTTCCATGTGGGATTAGTAGTTGATGGATCCGTGAGCTAAGATAGATCGGCGGGAGAGGGTAGTACAGGCTAACGCAGTAGAGATCTGGAGGGAGGTAGCACAAGCTGCTTATTACCATGGATTATACATACAGGTTGTACCTACTAAAGAGTGAGTGCCACTCTACTCTGAGAGGGCTGGGAGATCTGACATGGTACCAAACAGAGTAGTAGCACCACCTCCACCACCACCACATTGTGGGGAGAGTCAAACTTAGGTCTAGGATGTTAGATGCATAGAGACATATCCTTGGACATTATCCAGATTTTGGATCCCGCATTGTATTTTGTATCATGACACACTTATATATATATGAGATTTACTATATTTGTGATGTATCTTGTGTATGTGTCCCACTTGTGATGGATGTTTCAGTTTTATATTGCTCAAAATGTATGATATATGCTTATGTATGCTCATGTATACTCTCTCTCATAGATGTATGTTTAGTTCTCATGTTATGATGTAGACTCATGTTTCTGAAAATGATCTCTTTGTGATATGGATATGATGATAAGATTAACCCCTTTGATGACAGGAAAAGGGTGTGATGTGAAAGATAAAGAGCAAAAGACATGATCAAGAAAAAGTGAAAGGTGAGCACAGTTGACCGAGAAGTCCATGAAAGATGAAAGGAGAGCTCTCTCCATATGCAAGATGCAAAACTAAACTAACATGAACCTAAAAATGCATGCTACGATGAAAAGTGGTTTTCTTGCAAGGTTACAAAGCTTTTAGACTCTAATAATCATCATTGAGCATTATTGGCAGGATCGCAAGATCATACAATACACACTAATATAACTATGTGAATCTGAATATGATCTATATCAGATAGGGATGTGAGAATATCACCTAGGCATCAAAGACATAGGTCAAGATGACTGATGCAGTGAGGTTTCCTAAGTTTAATATGGCAAGATTATACTCGCATCGAGACACAAGGAAAGTCAAGATGACTATAAGTATGCACTTGCAAAAATAGTCAAGGATAATATCTTGTAGATCCTAGTGTCATGTGGAACAAGCATAAATGCTAATGATAGTTAGGACCAAAAAAATATACCCATAAATAGAAAAATCAATAAAACATGTCCTCATGCCCCCAGTATTCTAGCTCAACATCATCAAAAACTTCTTAGGGAGAGAACACTCATCAAAGAAATCATCATAGATAGCACACAAAGAAATAAAGTCAAATAAGTCTCAGCGAGTTGAGTGTTTAAGTGCATGTGTGTAGGTCATAGAGTCAAATTTTGAGTATCACATCTGCCGGTGGAAAATATCATATCATGCTAGGATACGGGAAAGATATCTGATAAGTGTTGAAAAACACTTGATGCTAGGGTAGTGTTAAAAAACATAGTTTTAGGGTGGTGTTGAAAAACACCGTTTGCAAGATGTCCTAAAGACAAATGCATCCTAGAGACCAAAGCTAACATAGTTATGCCCCCTAGACAAAGACAAAGACCAATTCCAAACCAAGGCAACAAGGACAAGGGATGATGGAGAAAGGCTAAGTGTCGAGGATGCATGTTAAGAAACAAGGGTGCAAAGGCCTCAAGTAGCACTTGTTTCCAGGTTTTCACCACTTGGAAATTTTTTTATTTTTTCAATTTTTTTGTATTTTTGCTACCAAGGCACCTGTTTCTAGGTTTTCACTAAGGCACTTTTTCTATTTTTTTATATTTTTTATATTTTTTATATTTTTTTGTATTTTTTTCAGGACTTTATATGCTTTTTAGGATTTTTTCAGCATCACATATGAATATTTTTTGGAATTTTTTCATGATCAATAAATATGTACAAAGGATGCCCCCAAGAGAACATGTATCATGGATAGAAATTATTTAGGTGCAAGACATTGATAGGATCAGAGAGCTATTCTCCCTCTTCAGTAGATAACAAGTAAGCACCTGTCCCAAAAGCAACAGTAATGATGTATAGTCTGAGCCAATTAGGTTTGAATTTTCCCTTTTTCTCTCTATGTTGTTGGTTCTTAGGGTTTTCTTGTAAGACAAGATCTCCCACTTGAAACTCTCTAGGGTGAACCTTCTTGTTGAATGCTTTGGACATATGCTTTTGGTAAACCCTCATGTGATCAAATGATGCTTTACGCTTCTCATCTAGAAGTTCTAATTCTTAGAGTCTCATGGCACGGTAGTCTTCATTTGTCACTAGACCTTTGAGGGAAACTCTAAGTGAAGGAATCTCCACCTCTAAAGCTAACACTGCTTTAGCACCATAGGTAAGGGCAAAAGGAGTAGCCCTAGTTGGAGTACAAATACTCATTCTATAGGCCCACAAGGCTGGATTTATCTGTAGATGTCAATCTCTACCATTCTTGTGAAATGTTCTATGGAGAATCTTAAGAATAGTTTTATTCGAAGCCTCTGCTTGTCCATTTCCTTGCGGGAAGTAAATGGAGGACCAATGTTGTCTTATCTTGAACTTCTTGCAAAGTTGTTTAAGGTCCTTGTTTTTAAAATGACCTCCATTGTCAGTGATTATTTTAGAAGGCACTCCATACTGATAGATGATATGGTTTAAAATAAATAGAGAAACTATCTTTCCTGAGGCATCAAAAAGTGGAACAGCTTCTACCCATTTGGTAAAGTAATCAATAGCAGTGATGATGAATTTGTGTCCACCTGATGAGTTAGGATGAATCTTCCCAACAAGGTCAAAGGCCCAATGCTAAAATGGCCACTGAGATATAGACGGAATAAGCTCCCTACCTAGAGTATGTATCAGGTTACCATGTTTCTGACACTTTTCGCATGATTTAGCAAAAGCTACTGCATCTATCTGCATGGTAGGCCAATAGTACCCAACCCTAAGCAACCTTCAGGCCATGGAAAGACCATTGGAATGTCCTCCACAAATGGCCTCATGAATTTTAGCTAACGCTTGATCAAACTCATCCTTTTCCAAGCACCTAAGAAGTGTCCCATCTAAACCCCTCCTATACAGATCACCAGAGATAAGGGTGTGGTGAGAGGAATTTTGGGTTAAGTTTCTTCATTCATAATGGTTCATGGTTTCAGAAATAATGTCATCACAGAGGTATGAGTAAATGGCACCATAGCGAGATGACTCATGGCCAACAAGGGTACAAACAATGTGGCTTTCTTGGGAGTCATAGATGGGATAGCTTAGCTCTTCCACTAGGAATTTGAATCTGGACTCATGTTCTTCTAGCTGAAGAAGTGAAGCCAATGTAGCCATAGCATTAGCTGCCTTATTCTTTGCTCTAGGGATTTGTTGAAATGTAACAAAGGTGAAATATCATTTCAATGAATCAACCATTTTCTTGTAGGGTATCAGTTTATCATCCTTTGTTTGGTATTCTTCATTAACTTGGTTGATTATTAATTGTGAATCCCCATAGATATGCAGCTCTGTGATTCTCCATTCTATTGCCATTTTTAGTCCATTTGTCAAAGCCTCATATTCAGCAATGTTATTTGTACATGGGAACAATAGTTTGTGCCTTCATCATGTTCATCATAGGATTTTGTTCAAAGTCGACCTCAAATTGTACACTTCTCTAAGTCATTACTTCCAAGGGAATCCATGGATGGGAAACCTTGAGAAAGTGACCTAGAGCTCCCTAGGCATGGAGTCGCAAGGATGTGTATAGTGCTCTCAGCTAGAGCTATTAAGCCAATAACCTTGCTAGTAAACCACACAATGGGAGATTCAAAGAGACAAGGGCAAGAATGCCAATATCTTCAAGAATCTTGAATGATAAATGCAATGCAACTATGCTAAGAATGAAGATGCAACTAAGCTATGGAAATGAAAGTATTACAAGCCTTACTAATTAAGTTATGTGAGCTAATCTAGAGCATAAAGGAAACTAAGCTAGATGTCATGAAAGCTTAAGCTAAGAATGCAAGAATGGAAGCTAAATGTATGAAGATGTCCAAAACTCCAAAGTCTCCAAGAAATCTTGTAGCATAAGATTAGTATTCAAAGTTGGGATCCGAGAATGAGAAGAGAGCTCTCCTTTTAAAGGAATTGAGAGAGAATGGACCATGGAGATTAAGAGGCAAAATATTTAATCAAGGATGGAGCATGAAAGAGGAGCAATCCATGTGCACAAATCTCCTCCAATGAGAAAATAAGAGTTGACTTTTGTGCCCCACATGAGACAAAAGGCATTTTCTTCTTTTTATAAAATAAGAATAATGCTTTATTTATGCAACTTAGGATAAGAGGAAAAGTGGGGGCTTTTTATTTAATAAAAGGGGAGGGAATTCCTTTTAATTAAATAAAGACTTAGGATAAAATGGTTAGCCCATGGAAAATAATTGACTAAATGATAGAATTAGGATTTGTTCAAGGAAATTGGTATAATTTGAAAAATGTTGATTTTTGAAAATATTAATTCAGGGATTTGATAAATTGCTGAATGGGGACCCAAAGTCTAGGTGACCATTTTAGGGTGCATACAATGGGAAGGCAAAAGAAACATTTGAATTCAAATAGAAATAAATTTACAAGATAAAAAAATTAGAAAAGATAACTTGTACCACTAGATTGGGCTCAAAATCCTCAAGTTCTGACGATACCTCATTTGCAAAAAATGGAGCCTAGATGCACAAGTTACATCCCTAAGAAGGAAAAAAGGAATCTCTTCCTTTGATCCACCTCTGAACAAGATTTCCAATAGTATCTTGTTTTCTAAAAAAAGATGCATGTAGCTCCAGTTACGTCAATTTTAGTGCAAGTGGCTCCTTGAGAAACAAAATTCTCAAATAAACTTTGAGGGCCTAAAACAAAGCTCTATGTTGCTGGATGTGACCATGGCTAAGGGAAAAAAAGGGGCTATTTTTTTGTGGTTACCTCGGCCACTACAGTGGTTAACCCGTCGGTGACCATGAATGGTCACAACACAGGTCACCACATAGTGATGCTAGTGATGATCGCTGAGTGAACCATGAGCTGCTAGGTGGTAAGCATGGTCGTTAGTGGGCCACCAATGGTGGCTTCAAGGTGGCCATCAAGTGGCACCCGATAAAAAAAAAACTAACTATTTTTGCACACGTGCCTCAGGATGCATGCTAGGGCTGTACGACCCTATTGCAAATTTTTTTGCCTCTTCTTGCAACGTTGTCCAAATCGTAAGTATTATATATCTAGATAGTCATTCTTGGACACTGAGCTCAATTGTGAGGTATGTTTGAGCCCAAAATGACTAGGAAAAGAGTTCTCTCTAGATAAGACAAAATCCTCTAAAAATTGTAGATGTGATGAACAAGTCTCAATCTCGTAGGAAGAGAATAGGGGCATGAAGATATGAATCTCTCATACCATGTTGGAGTTGATGAGAAAATAATCCACAACTCCCAAGAATTTTTGCATGCAAACACCTATCACAAAGAGAGAGAAGAAAAAGCTATGGAACCCTGAACGCAAGGATCCATAAAGGAGGAGCCATTCTTGATGCACAAAAAACAAGTTGCAATCAAATAAAATGAATGTTCTCAACAAGATTACAAGATAGATCAATCCTTATAAAAGATGATCAAAACCTTAAAATGAAACTTAAGTTGCATAATAATAATTAATAAAATAATTAATCATTATATGCCTAAAGTTTAGTTTAAGTAAAGAAAAAGAGATAATAAAATAATTAATAATTAAATCAATATGATTTAATTAATAAGAGAAACAACTTATTACTCTAACAATTCTAATAGATATTAATGTTCATATGTTTTATGGGATCTAAAATTATTTTTAATTACATTAAAATTAATAACTATATTATTTTGCTAAAATTAATTATCTTGCATTTATTTTTATGTATTTAAGTGTTATCTTAAATTATTTTATTTTTATGTATATTGTTGACATCTTTTTGGTTTATTGAAGTGTTATTTTACTTTACTTTATAATTATATCATCTTAAAATGGAAGCAATTCCATGTTAAGAGCATTTAGCCCTCTGAGTAAGTGGTTTAGGGTCATGTTTGGTGCCTTGATTGGATCTTTGCATGTATTTGGCTTTCTCCCCACTTTCCACTTCTTCTTAGCGCTTGATTAGGGTTAAGGTCTTAAGGACTTTCCTGATTTTCCCTCATCCATGGCTCTATTTTCTAGGTAGGATTCAAAAATGAGACCTCCTAGTCTTTCATCACATCAAACGGAGGATTTTCTGTCTATTCCAGACATCTAGTCCTGTTCAGATATCAATTTCTAGGTTTCTAACATATCTGGGACCTCTGCTATAGAACCTAGCAAATTTAGGGTCTGAGGTCAAAGTTGACCTCAACCCTGACCAGGTCAAGGTTGACCTCAACCTTGACCTCTTCCTGCCAGGATTTCAAATTTTCATTTGTTGGCAGTTTGGCTTCCGAGATAATTATTTCTCCGCCTCTGGGTCAGCTGTTTCGGGCTCCAAAATAGTAAATCCTTTAATTGTATTTAATTAAGGTATATTTTCTAAAGGTGAGGATCTAATTGGGAGTTAATTCTCCATGGTGGCCCATTTAGAGGAGTGTGCCCTAGATCACTATAAAAGGAGGCATTCCTCTCTCATTTTCACATCATCATTCACATTCTCAAGCACTCAAGCTCTCAAGGTGATCAAGAAAGCATTATGTTCAAGCATTCAAGTCTTCTTCTCCATCAAAGTTCTCCATTGAAGATCAAGGATTCAAGCATTCAAGATATTGAAGGGATTTGGCTCAAGCATTCAAGATCTATCATTCAAACCCTAGATCTAGCCACCATGGTGGTGTGATCTTCCTTCAAGATCCTTTGTTCATCTTCAAGATCCATATCATTGTTTCCTCAAGGTGGATTTCAAGCATACAATCATGGAGGTTTGATGATGTTATGTTCAAGCTTTCATATCAATATATTTGATTACATTCCAAATACATTAGCATATCTATTGAACTGCATATCTTCATTGTTAGATTCATTTCTACTACTTGCTAGCATTCTCATATTTCAATTTCAATATTAAGGTTGATTCCAAACTAGGGTTTGACCAAGGCAACCCCCCCCCAAAAAAAAAACCAAAAAAAAAAACCATTTTTCTTGTAGGTATAGGTGCAAAATCTCAGATCTGAGAGAGAATTTGGATACCCTTTTCGACAATCTTTCAGGATCTGGGAACAAAATCAGAATCAAACTTCAAATAAATAATGTGGTCTTTGACCTTTTAAAAGGTGAAAGTCAACCTATGTGAATTTGGAGAAAAGATTTATGGGTTTTGTCCGCCTCGACATTTTTAGTCCAGAGCAAGTGACGAAATCTTCAGAAAGTTCATATAGAAGCCAGAATTCAGCATTTTCTAGATCTTCCTAATTCAAGGTTAGTATTTGCACTTCAATTATTTCAATCTCAAGTATAACACATTCTACCTAAGGGAAACATCAGATTTATTCTTTCTTTCATATTCTTCATCAAATTGATCTGATTCTGCACTAGCCTTTTAGGTTGATCAAATTGGATCTCCTTGGTGGGAATTTGGGTTTGAGAATAGATCCCTTTTCCCCCCTTAACATTATAAATAGGGTAAAATACATTTTAACACCATATATTTTGGTGAACCCGACAAGCTTACTCTCTTTCTTTTTGTTGTTAGATTGCATTTTTAGATCTAGTTTATGCTCTTGCATTTCAAAATTTTAAAAAATCTATATATTCAATAAAAATACAAAAATATTTTATGGCAATTGTTAAGATGCTTTGGTGTGTAGTTATGTTCTTCATTACTCTTCTTTTAGGATCTCTTTATCATACCTATGATGTTTATGAAAGTACTATTCATTTTATTATGTTGATGATCCTTCACTTTGCTCTTGCCTATGCTTTCGTAAAATTTACTGACACTAGTCTACCTACATTTAAAACATTTGTTGGAGATTTATGTGGTAGCCTTATTCATCTTTTGGATTATGTGAAAAATTGGGTAGATGACACATCACCTCCTAATCTTCCTAATCCTCATCCTATCAATCCTAATCCTAATCCTATCAATCCTATTCATAATCTTAATCTTCATATTCTGATACCTACTTCTATGTCTATTAATCCTCGCTCTTCCCATACTTATGATGGGATTCAAGCTATAGTTCAGGATGCGGATGTGCAAGATTTCTTTGATTTACCTTCTCCTCCGATTCATGATGATATTCAAGGAAAGGGTAAAGAAACTTCTTCCAAACCTATTATCCCACCTTATACAACCTTTAATCATGAACATGATAAACAATCACCTCCTGTAGAAGCTTTGCATGATATGTACACTACTGGATATAATATGGTGACTAAACAAGGCTATAACAATTTAGGGTTAGGAGTTAATGGGCATGCTATTAAGTTTCCCATTAACATACCTCCTAAACCAGATATGAGTGGTCCCGAAACTTCTAAATCTCAAGTCAAGTTAAGTGGTGTGGATCTTCATCCTCCCCTTAATGCTCATCTCTCTACACCTCTAATGGATAATCCTAACACTCGTCAAGAAATTGCTAAGATAATATATGTGGAGCTAATGAATTCTAAGAAGGAAAGATTTAGACCTATGCCTATTGATTCTTTGTAAAAATTTAAATGTCCTTTCGACTATCATAATACTCATTTTCTTTCCAATTGTAACCACTTCAAATTATATGTTAGGGATAGGGTTGCACAAGGAATTATACCTTTTTCTTGCTTAGTCTTAGAACTTCTTCATAATTTTGATATAGGGGATTCCCCTCCATTAGAAATTGAGTAAATGTTCCTATCCTCTTTTCTCATGATTGGGGGGCAAGAGGCATAATTTTATCCAGTCTTTTACGATCCATTAGGTCTTTTTATTAATATTTAATTGGTATTCTTTATGTTTCCTTCTTCCATAATATTGCATGATGTTTTTATCCATTCCTAGGAATTATATTTTCTTCTTAGGAAATCTTTTTTAGGACATGTGTTTTGTAAAAATATCCCCTGTCTTTCATCCCTCAGGGGGCAAGGTTCTTCCTTATTTCTATTTTTCTAGGGGAACTTCTTTCCTTAGCTTAGTGGAACTTATTTATATTACAATATTATTTCATCATATTGATAGATATTTTGACTACGGATAACCTTTTCACATGAGAAGTTGTTGTCCTAGGTCGTCACTTCTTCTCTATGTTGCAAATTATGTTCTTTATAAACTCTCACCCTTGATTTAGTGTTAGAGTTGTTTCCCTCATTCCAATGATTCCTCTTGCTCTTCTTCATAGGGGGGCTTGATGATTGAATCTTTTTTCCCGCCTTTTGAAAGAACCTTGTTAGTCCATTTTCTCGTCATTGCAAAATCTTATGAAAATGGCCTATTTCCTTGCAAGTTTTCTTAAAGTTCCCTTAGCCCTGTGTTCTTCATGTTGTCACCTTGCTCCTATCCAAATTGCACGTGCTGAATCACCAAATCCAGAAAGTTATTCAAGTTTTAAGGTCTGCAGGAAATGTTTTTAAAATCTACCACGGTGTCGAAAACCCACAGTGTTTCTGAAAATCCATGATGTTTTCGGTCTATGTGAAAATGTTCATGTGTTTTCAACCTTTTGCCTTCCAGCTTTGGTGCACTTACCTTTTGGTCTACATGGAAACCTTGTGTGTTTTCAATCTTTCGCTGTGTCGAAAACCCTGTGTGTTTTCGACCTCGTAGTTTCCTGTTTGCTGGTGTTCCCTAACTGTGCAAGTGTGATGGATGGTGGGCCTGGGTTTTCAAAGTCTCTTCACTAATTGGTTGTTGCATGGCCGCATGTTATACTTTTTTGACATGCGACCGCTTGCTACCTATCCGCGTGGGTCCTAGTTCTTCCTGTTGTTCGGCTGACTGGCGGTTATGTTTTCATTCCATGACTTGGCGACTTGTGGTTATCTCCTGGTCACTGGTTTTTGGTGGTTAATCCCTTAACATTTAGTGACCTGGTGGGTGATCTATTTCTCTTTAGTCACGTAATCTCTTTATTCTTGGCGGTTAGCAGCTGGCATCCAATGACCTGGCAGGCGGTTAGTTGCGTAGTCGCTGAATGCTTGGCGGTTGATTCGTGGGTCCCAATTATTTTCATTGCCCGGTGTCAGAGATTGAATATCCATGGTCGGCGTGTGGTTGCATGGAATATTCTCACCCCATGTGATCATGTGCCCACCGTCTGAATGGATGCCGGCCGGTTTGTTTGCAGTGGGCCCACTGTCACAGGTGGTCATGTGGCAGCCTTTGGTTGGCTATTGCATGATCGCATAGCCCAATTTTTAGCTATGCGATCATATGACCAGTTGACACATGTCCCTAGGGCCTGGTGGTAGGTGGTAGTATGGCATCTATGGTGGTGACGTGCTGAGTTCTAATTGGTTGCCGGTATGCCCAGTGGCAGGGGGTTTGCGGTGGGACCCATGTTTGCAGTGCCTGAACATGTTTGGCATTCGGCAGTGAATGCTAACAGTTAGTCAGATGTTCGCATAGTATTTTTCAAGGCTATGTGATCATGCGACTGACGATTTGCATTAAGACTTAGCAGCGGCGATTGTGCTGGTAGTTTTGGATTGCAGGTTGTCGTATGTTCACATAGCCCATCTCTGGGCTATGCGATCATGCGACTAACCATCTGACATCACGGTTGCAAAGTTAGGGCGGGTCCACTATGTGGGTCTTGCCGGCGTGCTCAATTTTGATTGGTCGGTGACTGGTGGTGGGGCTGAGGACTTCTCAGGGTGCCTTGCGATCATGCGACCAAGCACATATATAGCCCAATTTCTTGTGGCGGTGAAGTTCATGACCGTGTGATGGTGTGACAAAGGGAAAATAGTTAAAGAGCATAAAGCCTGTGAAATGCAAGGTGACCGTTTCTTTTCAAATTCTATTCTTACAGAGAGTTTTTGCAATAAGAAGTACCAAAATTTATGGTTTCTTTGGTGGATTTTGATTGGTTTGGTTGCAAAGTGGTCCAGAGGCCTATTACTTGTTTACAAAGACTTTTGTGCCATATGAAGGACTATTTTGATACTCATAATTACAAATTTTGTCTGAGATTTTTCTCTCTCTGGATTGCTTGGTTTCCTTCCCTTGCAGTAAATTTTGATGTAATTTTGATTGGTGTGGTGGGTGAAACCCTAGCCTTAGCTATTCATAGCTTGTTGCAACCTATTATGGGTTTCGAAGGCAACTAATGGTATAAAGTGTCAAATTTTTGACTTGTCCAGGGTTCTAAATTTTGTCAGTTCCAGTGGTTGTATCAACATTTGGGAAAAACCTCAGGTATCTTTTGCATATTGTCTATGGTGTTTTCTGAATTAACTTGTAATGCAGGGATTTGAATCCACATTCTTAATACAGTTTCTCAGTCTTGGATCTCTCCTTTAGTTTCTCTTAATGAATTCTGAGTTTTCTGGCTCATTGCATTTGGTTGCTTATGTATATGTTTCATCTCTTAGCCTTGGTTTAGAATCAGGTTAAAAGTCTCTGAGTGAAGCATAGGTTCATTTGGTCCAATCAATAAGGATACTTGTAAGTAGTGTAAGAGATGTTTAACTGTGTTTATGGCTTGGATTCTCAGATGAATCTAGTAGTTGTCCTTGTGTTCCATGTTCACTTCAGGTGTGATGCCCAATGGATAAGGCACTGATCTTAAGCTAGTATCCCTGTGCTGATGCAAAGTGTTGCATGGTTGTCTGCATCTTGTAGGAAACCCAATTATATTTAATATCTCCAATCCTGCAATCTCTCATAGTTTTGAGGTCACAAGGCCATTTTATCTTGCATAGTAGAGTTGATTCAATAAATACCTAGTTAGTATTTAGCAATCCTTTACTATGATCTGCTATATAAATCCAAAAGTATAAGGTGTGTAGTGAAGTTTGAATTTTGTCTGGATTAGGTGCACCTACCTTGGTTTTGCAAAGCCAGAAGTAGAAGAGGGCATATTAAGACCCTATAGTTGGTCCAATTGCCTTGCAGAGCTTTCACACTTGGATTTAACTAGTCCTAACATCAGTCTCAAGGCATATTGGTAGCCCTAAGTGGCATAAGAGTTTTCAAACACCAACAAAGCTATCTTATCTAAACACACTCTTCTTTGGTGGGGGTCTTGGTGATAAGATCTTTTTCATTGAGGATCCTTTTCCATAAGTGACATATCCTTTTCATGATTATTTATAGTCTTGGATGTAGGGGTCAATATCTCTCACTATGGATATAATATACATTATTGTAAATAGGATATCTCCTTGCTTTTTGAAGTAGGTATCATCTTCCATCTTTGTTCCTACACTTGGGGGGAAAGGATGCCTTATCCTTCTTTCCTATCGTCAAGTATTCACACATAGAGTAACAAATATGGATTGTGAGTTTGGTAGAAGTACTTTAGCCTTAAGGGCTTGGTATGATTTTCTATCTTATTCAAATCTATGTATTGTTATTCCATCCATATTCATGCTAGGGTTTTGGTCTCGATGATTTGATCTTAGCATTATCAGTTTTTGTTCCTTTCCAACATCTAGTCACAAATACAGATTATGAGTTTGGTAGAAGTACTTTCACCTTGGAGGCTTAGTATGATTTTCTATCTTATTCAAATCTATGCATTGTCATTTCATACAATATTCTCTTCTTTTCTAGGGATTCAACTCTTTCCTTGGTTAAGCATTATTTTTCTACTATGTGATATCCAATCATACATGAAAATTATGGTTTACATTTGAGGACCTATGTCCTTTATACAAACCTTATTTGTTGTTTGACATTGGGTTTCCATGGTTGATAAATCTCTCACCTTGGAAACTGAATAGTGTACTATCCCTCATTAAGGGTTACTTCCTTTTCACATGATATCTATTTACATTCATCTCTTCCATGGCCTCATAGGAGTTGTGACCTTCTTGGCTTGGACTGGGAGTTGTTTATGGATATTGTCTTGATGCTAAAGAAGACTTTATCCTTGTTCTTTTTCTTTTCTTAACATGGAAAAATAGTATGTTTTTTCCATCTTAAGGAGGGGGGCATATCTAGGGTCTCCCTTGTACTATAGGTTTTTATTTTTATATGCTAAATCTTGGAAGGTAACGGACATAAGTTGATAAATCTTGAAAAGATACACATTCATATGCTAAATCTTCCGAAGGTAATGCACATAAGTTGCTAAATCTTGAGGAGACACACATTATTCAAAAATTTTCAAATATGCTCAATCTTGGAAGGTAACGCACATAAGTTGCTAAATCTTGAAAAGATACACATTCATTTGCTAAATCTTTCGAAGGTAACACACATAAGTTGCTAAATCCTGAGAAGATACGCATTTCATATTCATAGTGATACAAGAAGGTGGATCTATGGGTATTCCAGAAGCTGTCAAAGGATGCATTACAATTTCAAGAATAGTTTATGGGTGAACCTATTGGGCTCTCCCTCCAAGGTGATTCACGGTAAGGTAGGCATCTTACCGGGTGCGGTAATCACTTTCTCTTTTCTCTCTTTTTGCTTTCATGCTATTAGAACTGGATCATGAAGCTATGTCATCTATAGTGTTCCTCTTATCTTTCTTATCTAATCATTTATGCTTTTATGATAGCTTTCCAAATATGATATTGGTATGAGAAATATTTCTTAGCAAGGTTTCTTATGCTAATTGATTTGGGTTGTTTAGTACTAACCCTTGTTCTTTTGTATACTCTCATGTATGTATGTTGACTTAGAATCCTTGGTGTGGGGGCTTGTGTCTTCAGATAATTTTTATTTTATCTCATTTTGAATCCACTGGGATCTCTTCTCTCTTCTCCTTTACCTAGAGTTTGCATCGAATCCATACTCTTGCTAAAGTGGGGGCTTAATGTATCATCTTAAAATGGAAGCATTTCCATGTTAAGAGCATTTAAACCTCCAAGTAAGTGGTTTAGGGTCATGTTTGGCACCTTGATTGGATCTTTGCATGTATTTGGCTTTCTCCCCGCTTTCCACTTCTTCTCCAGGCTTGATTAGGGTTAAGGTCTTAAGGACTTTCTTGATTTTCCCTCGTCCATAGCTCTATTTTCTAGGTAGGATTAAAAAATGAGACCTCCTAGTCTTGTTGGAAATATAGATGCAGTAACTGAGAGGGGGGGTGAAATAGTTAACCACAAAAATATTACCACTAATCCCTTGAATATCTTAACAAATTATTTACTGTGCCTCTCGGTAATTATGCTAAAAACTTAATCCTTCAAGTGTGTAATAATTAAACTATTATTAAGCATTCATCACTGATTAACTTACATGAATAAAGAAAATAACATGAACCCAAGAGACACTAGATTTACCGTCGAAACCCAATATGGGAAAAACCACCAATGTAACTAGTTACTATTTTTCACTCTTCTGAAGTGATGCCTGGTGAGAAGCCAACCCGGTAAAAGGTTACAAAACACACTGTTAGGTGTGACCTTGTTAGAGGATTTAATCACCTTGCTAGGAGTGGCCTTGTAAGAGGTCTTGAAACAATTCAATAGAACTGTTACCTTGTTAGAGGATTTACAAAATGGTTGTTAAACCAAATCGGTTAAGAGATTTTGATATCACTACTACAATTGCTAGAGAGTAACAATGAAATAACCTGCAACTTAATTGCTGAATATAGATCTGATGTAGGAGCATCCTGGGTGTAAGAGCAATCTTGCATCACCCAAAAATATTTCTATTTTTATATTCAATAAGGGCTATTTTGTGCAGAGCTGCTATTTATGGAAAGTTACTATTTTTGGTAATTTTCGTATGTGCTCAGAATGATTTGATTTCTTTCTTGGAGGTTCATGTTGGTCATATAAGTCCGCCAGTAAAGTTTCATTGCCAGATCAAGTGTATAGTGGAAGATATCGAAGATTATCGGTATTGGTAGTAGGGTACAGAAACTTTGAACTCAGTTTTGAAGGCTTTAGAGGCCCTGGATGATGTCAAAAATTTGGGTGATGGGCGCTTGCACTGGTCAAGCCTGTAGAGTGCTTCGTGGCGTTTCAACGGGTGATGACTTATGGTCTTCGGAAGTTGGGTCACCTGAAATGGCGAAAAATAATTTTCTTCAAAATTTCTGTTCGGGTTTCAAAGGTTATCTTGAGCCGACTATGATGTAATAAAATGTAAAATAAAATAATTCTAAGTTTGGTCGGCCTTATTGGCTAAAATTCTAGAACCTTCCCAGGCGGTGGAAAATTGCCTATATAAGGAAGGCTGTATTATTGTCTCAGGCAGTTCAGAATAGTTCTGGGTAGTAGATCTGGGTAATAGTTCGAGGCTTTGTCCTACAGAATATTGTAAGGAATGCCCATGTGGCTTTGCATATTGTAATTCTGAAAGTTTTTAATTCCACATTTATGGAGATAATAAGAGGCCAATTTTCTGTTCTTGCATATTATTGTTGTTGTTTCTCTATTTCTGTTATGTGTTTGTGGTATTAAGGGGAGCACCCTTCATCAAGTGGTATCAGAGCAAGAGTTCTTGAGTGTGTAAATAGATCGCCGACTGTGAGGCAGTTTGCACCAGGATCGTGGCTAGGGTTTCAGCGCGCATCGCGAAAATGCCTCCACAATGAGAACGTGGCGGAAGAGTTGGTGCTGTGACACTTGAGGTTAGGGAGCTGCAGAGACAAGTGCGAGCATTGCAAGAAGAGATTCACAGAGGAATGAATCTCAATGTCAGAGATGAAAGCGAGGATGAAGCCGAAGAAGAATATCAAGAAGGAGAAGCCGAAATTGTGAACCAGGAGGAAGAAAGATTTTTTCGGGCCATTTCCAAGATTGGGAAAAGACCTAAGATTGAGGTTCCTACATTTTCTGGAAATCTTAACCTAGAGGAATTGATTGACTTGATCAATGAATGTGAGGAATATTTTGAGTACGAAGATGTTGACGATACTGATAGGGTCAAATTTGCGAAGGCCAGATTGAAAGGTCATGCGAAGATCTGGTGGCAAGAAATTCAGTTGGAGCGAAATAGAAGAGGGAAAGATAAAATCACAAGATGGGATCGGATGGTGGATAAATTGAAGCGACAGTTCATTCCTGTTGATTATGAGCTTGACCTACTGAAGAAAATGCAGAGTTTGAAGCAAGCAGGAAGATCTATTCAAGAGTATACAGAGGAGTTCTATCGAATTCTCATCAGAACAGGCCATGCAGAAGCTGATAAGGAGAAAGTTGCCCGATACCTTAATGGGTTAAGGCCAAGCATTTAGGAGGAGCTGAATCTGGTTCGAATGAACAGTATTGAAGAGGCATACCAGTTTGCCCTAAAAGTAGAGGAAAAGCTGAACAACAAGTTTGAGAGCAGACAAAATGGAAGAGGTCGCGGTGGACGATCTGGTGAATGGTCATATGGTGGCCGAAATGAGGATCCGAAAAAGAAGGATGAGGCCAGTAGTAGTCAGAATCAGTGAGGAAATAATTCCAATCACTTCCAGGATCAGAATAATAGAGATCAGAGAGGAAGAGGAAGAGGACAAGGATCTGGAAGAGGTGGCTTCCGTGGAACATGTTTTCACTGTGGAGAAGAAGGTCATAGGGCATTTGAATGTCCTCAGCGCCAAGATAGAACAGACATAAGAAATGAATGCCAGGCCAAAGTTGCACATGTAGATGAAGATGCCAGATCATCAAATTCTGAAGATGCTGAAAGAGGAGAAACGTTGATTAACAAAAGAGTCTTGTTGAGTGGTGAGAATGAACCTGAGCAAAGAAGGAGCCTGTTTCGCACCAGGTGCAAGTGTGAAGGTAAATGTTGTGATGTGATCATTGATAGTGGAAGCACTGAAAATTTGGTGTCAGAAGAGATGGTGACAAAGTTGAAGCTCAAGAGATAGAAACACCGACATCCATATCGGATTGCCTGGGTACAGGATGACCACAAGGTCATGGTCAATGAACAATGCCTAGTAAAGTTCAAGGTTGGTGGGTACCAAGATGAGGTGCTATGTGATATCATCTCTATGGATGCATGTCATATGTTGTTAGGTAGACCGTGGCAGTTTGACAGATGTGCTGTACATGATGGTCGTGCGAATACCTATTCCCTGACAAAGGATGGAGTGCGACATAAGCTAAAACCATTGAAGGAGACTCAAGAAAAGGTATGTGGTAATGCAAGAATAACTTTTGTTGATGGAAGAAATTTCCTAGATGGTATGAGGCATGAGAATGTATGTTTTACTTTAATTCCAAAAGCTGGTAAAGAGAAAGTAGAAGATGTTCCTGTAGAAGTTGCAGATTTGTTGAATGAGTTTCAGGATATTGTATCTGATAACGTGCCTGATGGATTACCACCAGTCAGGAAGATCAGTCATTAGATGGACTTGATCCTAGGAGTGAGTTTGCCGAATAAGGTAGCACACAGAATCACACCTGCAGAAAGTGAGGAGTTGAACAGACAAGTACATGAGTTGTTATAGAAAGGATTGATTCGAGAGAGTCTAAGTCCCTATGCTGTACCTGCAGTATTAGCACCAAAGAAGAATGGAGAGTGGAGGATGTGTACAGATTCCAGAGCAATAAACAAGATCACAATCAAGTACAGGTTTCCATTGCCATGAATGGATGATATTATAGACTGTTTGAGTGGAGTTGTGTATTTCTCAAAGATAGATCTAAAAAGTGGATATCATCAGATTCGGATCAGAGAAGGAGATGAATGGAAGACTGCCTTCAAGATAAAAGAAGGACTGTATGAGTGGTTAGTCATGCCTTTTGGGCTAACCAATGCACCGAGCACTTTCATGCGGCTCATGAATGAGGTTCTGAAAGAATTTTTAGGTAAGTTTGTCATTGTTTACCTAGATGATATTTTGATTTTTAGTAAAACATTGGAGGAACATATGATGCATATTCGTATGGTATTTGAGAAGTTGAGAGATGAGAAATTGTTGATTAATTTGAAGAAGTGCAGTTTTGTGAAGAAAGAGTTAGTGTATTTGGGATTTGTAGTTTCAGCAGAAGGTCTAAAAATGGACCCAGAGAAGGTACAGGCTATCTTTGAATGGCCTACTCCAAGGAGTGCTACTGAGGTAAGATCTTTTCATGGTTTGGCTAGCTTTTACAGAAAGTTTATCCAAAATTTTAGCAGTATTTGTGGACCCTTGACTGAAACAATGAGAGGGGATAGAAAAGAGTTTAAATGGACTAAAGGAGCAGAAAAGAGTTTTCAATTGTTGAAACAAAAAGTTACAAGAACAACCTATTTTAGCACTTCCAGATTTTAATAAGGTGTTTCAAGTAGATTGTGATGCTAGTGGTACTGCAATAGGAGCTGTTATGAGCCAAGAAGGTAAACCTGTTGCGTATTTCAGTGAGAAGTTAAATGATGCCAAGAGGAAATATTCTGTTTATGATCAGGAATTTTATGCTATAGTTCAGTCATTAAAGAAGTGGAGACATTATCTACTTCCTAAGGAGTTTGTTTTGTATACTGATCATCAAGCTTTGCAATATTTGAATAGTCAAGGAAAATTGAATCAAAGGCATTTGAAGTGGGTTGAGTTTTTGCAGAGTTATACATTTGTTTTGAAACACAGGAGTGGAAAGTCTAATAGGGTTGCAGATGCTCTTAGCAGAAGGCAACTATTGCTGACAGAAATGCAGATTGAAGTGGTTGGGTTCAAGGAACTCAAAAATTTGTATCCAGAGGATCCTGATTTTGGTGAAGCTTGGAAAGCTTGTACAGAACCTGTTACCCTAGAAAGGATGAAATGGATGGATTTCATCATCCAAGATGATATGCTATTCAAAGGGAGTCAATTGTGCATTCCATGAAGTTCTATGAGGGAGAATCTCATCAAGGAGAAGCATAGCGGAGGATTGGCTGGACATTTTGGTCGTGACAAAACCCTTTCTTTGGTTAGTGAGAATTGCTATTGGCCACAGTTGCAGCAAGATGTGAAGAAGTTTGTACAGAGTTGCAGAGTATGTCAGATGGCGAAAGGAGTGAAGCAGAATACAGGGTTGTATCAGCCATTACCTATACCAGAGAAGCCTTGGGAGGATATCAGCATGGACTTTATTCTTGGTTTACCGAGGACTCAGCGGGGACATGATTCAATTTTTGTAGTAGTTGACAGATTTTCAAAGATGGCACATTTCATTCCCTGCAAGAAGACTAATGATGCTGTTCATGTAGCAGAATTGTTTTTCAGAGAAGTAGTGAGACTTCATGGTTTGCCAAAGACCATAGTTTCAGATCGGGACACTAAGTTTGTTGGATATTTCTGGCGTACATTATGGAAGAAGTTGAAGATAGATTTCAAGTTTAGTTCATCACATCATCCACAGACTAATGGACAGACAGAGGTGGTGAATAGGAGTTTGGGAAATTTGCTGAGATGTTTGGTTGGAGATAAGCCAACAAGATGGGATTTGATTTTACCACAGGCGGAATTTGCATACAATAATTCTGTCAACAGGAGCACTGGTAAATCACCATTCTAGATTGTATATGGAAGTAGTCTAAGAAATGCATCTAAATTGAGAAAGATAGATAAAGGAGAAATAAGTAGTGCTGAAGCTGAAGATTTTGCAGAACATTTGAAGAACATCCATGAGGAGGTGAGGAAGCATATTACCAAGATGAATGCACAGTATAAGGCTAAGGCAGATGTGAAAACTAGGCATAAGGAATTTCAAGTTGGTGACGAAGTCATGGTTCATTTGCGGAAGGAGCGGTTTCCAGTTGGTACATATAACAAGCTGAAAATGAAGAAGTTTGGACCATGTAGGATACTGAAGAAACATGATTCAGGAAACGCATATGAGGTAGAATTGCCTACTGAGATAAATATTTCACCAATTTTTAACATTTCAGATCTGACAGAGTATCATGAAGGAGGTGTTGAAGATGAGATCACAACAGCACAGTGGAGTATTCCAGCAACTAGTTCAGACACTAAGGAGATCGAAGATATACTGGACAGTCGTGTTGGTAGAAGCACAAGGAACATGACATATGAAAAATATCTGGTCAAGTGGAAAGGATGACCTGTTGAAGATTCATCATGGTTGACAAAGGAGGACGTTAGCTGTCTTGGTTTTCCTCTGCACACCTGAGTCGTGACAGGGTCACTTCTCCAATTACCCCGGGTGTCTGATGCAGGAGCATCCTGGGTGTAAGAGCAATCTTGCATCACTCAAAAATATTTCTATTTTTGTATTCAATAAGGGCTATTTTGTGCAGAGCTGCTATTTATGGAAAGTTACTATTTTTGGTAATTTTTGTATGTGCTCAGAATGATCTGATTTCTTTCTTGGAGGTTCATGTTGGTCATATAAGTCCGCCAGTAAAGTTTCATTGCCAGATCAAATGTATATTGGAAGATATCAAAGATTTTCGGTATTGGCAGCAGGGTACAGAAACTTTGAACTCAGTTTTGAAGGCTTTAGAGGCCCCGGATGAGGTCGAAAATTTGGGTGACGGGCGCTTGCGCTGGTCAAGCCTGTAGAGCACTTCGTGGCATTTCAACGGGTGATGACTTATGGTCTTCGGAAGTTGGGTCACCTGAAATGGCGAAAAATAATTTTCTTCAAAATTTCTGTTCGGGTTTCAAAGGTTATCTTGAGCCGACTATGATGTAATAAAATGTAAAATAAAATAATTCTAATTTTGGTCAGCCTTATTGGCTAAAATTCTGGAACCTTCCCAGGCGGTGGAAAATTGCCTATATAAGGAAGGCTGTATTATTGTCTCAGGCAGTTCAGAATAGTTCTGGGTAGTAGATCTGGGTAATAGTTCGAGGCTTTGTCCTACAAAATATTGTAAGGAATGCCCATGTGGCTTTGCATATTGTAATTCTGAAAGTTTGTAATTCCACATTTGTGGAGATAATAAGAAGCCAATTTTCTATTCTTGCATATTATTGTTGTTGTTTCTCTATTTCTATTATGTGTTTGTGGTATTAAGGGGAGCACCCTTCATCAAGATCTCTGTTCTATTTCACTAGATCCTTATTGATCAATTAAATCTTTGCTGTTCCTCAAGGATATCTAACCATCCTTCACAATTCGCACACACATTTCTTCAAAAATGATTTCTGCATGCTATATATCTTTTATTCACCATTTGACCTTCTATATATATATGCCATTTCATAATCATTTGGAATGACAAGTCAGCACTAATAATTATTATAACAGTCGGCTGGAATAAACAAACTGTGATAACAAAATTCTTTGAAAGGGATGACCTTGCTCGGTAAACATTAATCTTGAAAAGATTTCCTTCGGTGACTGAGAGAACTCAGTAACCACAGCAAATTCTGCAACATCCTTTGGAGACCGAGAGAGCTCGGTAACCACTAATTTTTTTTTGATAATCGAGGAGGCTCGGTTAACACTATTATCTATCATGTTTCCTTTAGACACCTGAGAGAACTCGGTAGACACTGCAAACTGCTTAGCTGATCGACTGAGCTCGGTAGATACTGAGAACCACTTAGCTAACTGACTGAACTTGGTAGATACTGAGAACCGCTTAGCTGACCGACTGAACTCGGTAGATACTGAGAACTGCTTAGCTGACTGACTGAACTCAGTAGATACTAAGAATGATAATTGATATGACATTTATGTGACATCAAAGACAACACATAGCTAATCCAACAATGGCCTTCAGACAATTGTATCCAACAATCTCCCTCTTTGGCATTGATGGCAACACAACATGTCATAACAAAATGAAATTTCATAGATAAACCAAGAGTAAGAAACATATCCTTAGCTTCATTCTGATTCTCATCATCTTCAAACTTTTTTCTCTAATTGAGAACTCTCCCTCTTAACTTCTAAAATTATTCTTCTTAGAAATTTCTTGAAATGACAGGGAAACTCTCCCTCTTTGACAACACATGCCAAAGACAACTTACATAATTTCGGTAAATATCAATGTACCTTATGTACTGATTCATATGCAATGATTCCCTGCCTATGCTGCATCAATTGATTGGTCTTCAATATGTTCTGGTTGATGCATCACTAAAACTTTATTTAGTGAACCTTGGACAAGGGAGTGACCCCTAACTTGCCTCTTAGATACAAAAATGCATCCTTAGGTGGTGGTTTGGTGAAAATATCTACAATTTGTTCTTTTGTATGAATATATTCCAATCTGATTTCCTTGTCCTGCACCAGTTCTCTGACAAAGTGATATTTAATTGCAATGTGCTTAGTTTTGGAATGCATTACTGGATTCTTTGAAATATTTATTGCACTTATATTATCACAAAACATAACAACTGGTTCATTGATTTCAACCTTCATGCCTTCCAAAAGTTGTTTAAACCATATAATATTAGAGCAGTTTACTGCTGCAGCAACATATTCTGCTTTTGCTGTGGATTGGGAAGTGCAATTTTTCTTTTTACTAGTCCAAGATACTAACCTTTTGCCAAGAAAGAATGCTCCACCACTTGTACTCTTTCTGTCATCAATGTTTCCTACCCAATAAGCATTAGTAAACACTTTTAAATCTAGATTGCCTCCAAACTTATACCACAAGCCATAATCTTCAGTTCCCCTTAAATACCTCGAGATTCTTTTGATTGCCATCATGTGATTTTCTCTGGGTTTAGCCAATAATCTTGCCACTATTCAAACTGCTAAGGCAATGTCAGGCCTTGTGTGTACCACATACTGTAATTTTCCAATCATTGATCTGTATAAGGTCCGATCTACTTCTTTTGAATCATCATCTTTGGTAAGCTTTAGTCTAGTACACATGGGTGTACCAACTAGTTTTGAATCTTCCATACCAAATTTCTTAAGTATTTCCCTGATATATTTAGACTGAGTAATGTAGATACCATTTTTGTTTTGCTGAATCTGAAGTCCAACAAATAATTTTATCTGACCAAACATAGACATTTCAAATTCTTTGTTCATAAGCTCTGAAAATTCTTTGCACTGATCATCATTTCCTATAAACACAGTATCATCCACAAATATTTCTGCCAAAATAATTTTGTTATCTGATCCTTCTTTTATGTATAAATTGCTATTGTCATTAGCCCTTTTGAAATTAATCTGAGTAAGATAGTTGTGTAATCTTTCATACCATGCTCTAAGAGCTTGTTTCAGACCATACAATGCTTTGTGTAGTTTGCGGACCATATCCCTTTTGTTTGGATCAATAAAACCTTCAGGTTGCTCAATGTAGACTTTTTCCTCAAGAATACCATTGAGAAAAGTAGATTTGATATCCATCTGATATACCTTAAATCCTTTATGTGCTGCATATGCAAGTAAAGTCCTCACACCTTCTAATCTTGAAACAAGAGCAAAAGTCTCTCCATAATCTATTCCTTCTTCTTGAGAATATCCTTTACATACCAATCTTGCTTTGTTTCTTGATACTTGACCATCTTCATTCAACTTATTTCTGAATACCCATTTTGTCCCAATTACATTTTTATCTTTAGGCCTAGGTAAAAGAGTCCATGTCTTATTTTTCTCTATTTTCTCTATTTCTTCATTCATAGCCTCAATCCAACTTTTATTTTCTAATGCATCTTTGACATTTTTAGGTTCAAAATCAGCAAATAAACAAGTAACTTTTAGTTTACTTCTTGTCATAGTACCATCTAATTTGTTTCCAATGATCTAATCTGGTTTATGATGCTTTCTAACATACTTGGCTAATACAGGTTCCTTGCTTCTTGAATGAGTTACATTGTCATCTTCTTCATCTTTAGGTTCAGATTGCTCGGGCTCGGTAGATACTTGCTCGGTAGCTTCAGATTGAAACTCGGTACTTTGTGACTCGGTCTGAACTTCTTCTTGTGACTCAGTTACTGTACTAGGCTCGGTAGATGTGGTCTCCTTACATGTTTCTGGCAATGTATCAGGTTTGATGTAAACAAATTTTATGTAGTCCTCTAGTTCCTTTTTGCTTTCTTCTTCAATCTTTTCTGCAAATTCATCAATTCTCACATGTGCACTTTCTATGACTTTATGAGTAGACAAATTTAGACATCTATATGCCTTACTTTTGCATGAGTATCCCAAAAATATTCCTTCATCACTTTCCTTTTCTAGATTCTTTCAAGATGTAACATTTACTACCAAATACTTTTAGGTAACTTACATTTGGTTTGTAGCCATACCATAGCTCATATGGAGTCTTGAATGTGTCTTTTCTCCACTGTACTCGGTTCAAGGTATGAATTGCAGTGCTGATAGCTTCCTTCCAGTATTTCATAGCAATGTTCTTTTCAATCATTAGAGTCCTTGCACAGTCCATGATAGATCTATTCCTTCTTTCAACTATTCCATTCTGCTCAGGAGTTCTCGGGGCTGATACCTGTCTTTTGATTCCTCTTTCAATGCAAAAATTATTAAATTCATGGGAGATGAATTCACCACCTCTATCTGATCTTAAGCATTTTATTCTTTTTCCTGTTTCCTTTTCTACTCTTGCTAAATACCATTTGAACTTCTCAAATGCTTCAGACTTTTCTCTTAAATACATAATAGTCATCATCCTAGAATAATCATCAACAAAGAGAATAAAGAATTTTTCTCCAGTATAGCTCTCAATTTCAATAGGTCCACATAAATCAGTATGCACAATTTCCAAAATATCTTCAGATTGATAGTTTTTACTTTTGAAACTAGACTTTCCCATTTTACCAATTTGATAATTCTTGCATAAACCAACATCAGGTTTCTTCAAAATAGGAATACCTCTTACTTTCTTGAGTTTGCTTATTTTCATCATGTTGTCAAAATTTACATGACATAACCTTTTGTGCCATAACCAACTTTCTTCAATTTGAGCAATAAAACATGAGCAATCACCAATATCAAGATAAAATAGGTTACCTTTGGTTTGTTTGCCTGATCCTATCAGTTTTCCTTTGTCATCCAGTAGTCTTGCTTTGCCATTCATGAATTCAACCTTGAATGCAATGTTGATTAGCTCTGCTACACTTAGAATATTATGCTTTAGTCCTTCGACCCAATATGCATTATCACATATAAGTTCTTTGGTAAATGAAATTCATCCTTTTCCTTTTATACAATAGGGTTCATTGTTTCCAAACCTTACATTACCACCATCAAAGTTTTCAAACTGTTCAAACTTGGTCCTGTCACCAGTCATATGATGTGAGCATCCACTGTCTATAATCCATGTATCATTCTTTCTTATATGAGAGATAAGTGCCATCTCATCTTCATCATTATCAGATTCATCTTTTATAGCAATAAAAACAATTTCTTCTTCACTATCATCCGAATCTTTAGCTAAGAAACATGTTTTCTTACCTTTATCCTTGAATGATTTGAAATTTTTCTTGCCATTGTACTTGTAATTTTTCTTCTCATCTTTGCTTTGCTTGTTTGGACACCTAGCTACAATATGACAAATTTTTTCACATGAAAAATATATTAAGGGAGTTTTACCTTTGTATTTTCCTTTGCCTCTTGAATACTTCTTTGCAAGTAATGCTTCAATAACTTCAAGATCGCTGTCAAAACTTTCCTCTGATTCTTCTTCACTTTCTGATTGGATTTTCTTCCCTTTCTTGAGTGAAAGTTTGGCCTCAAAAGTTGATTCAATATTTTTAGAAGTTGGAACATAGTTGTCATAGTTATCCAGTTCAAAGGCTGTCAATCTTCCAACTAAGGCATCCAAAGTTATATTGTGATTTTCTTCACATCTTCTTTCTTGAATAGCAGAAACTCTTATTGTATAAATAGGGAGTAATGTTCTAAGAACCTTACTTATAATTGTTTCATCATCAATTTTTCCTCCAGAAGCTCTGATTGCACTGACACTTGTCTTGATCCTTTCAACATATTTTGTAATGTTTTCTTCTTCTCTCATTTTTATTTGATCAAACTGTCCTCTAAGGCTCTCTGCTTTGGCTCTCTTCACATTGTCATCACCACCATAGATTTTCTTCAGCTTGTTCCACATTTCATGAGCAGTTGTGCAGTCTTTGATTTCATCAAATTCTTCATAGCTAAGAGCTGATGCAATGTCTATCATCATAGTGTTATGGTTCTTCTTCTCTGCAATGTCTTCAATAGTTAATGTGCCAGTAGGAATTGTATATTCTTGATCAATATATTTGCATCCTAAATCACCAATGGAAGCCAGATGTAATCTCAAGAGACCTTGCCATACTGAAAAGTTATTTCCGTTAAGCCTTGGGATTTCTCTTTTGTAAGACATCCTGATCTTTAGCTTAGATCCTTGAAACCGTTCCTGCAAGAACCAAAAGCTCTGATACCAATTGTTTGAAATATAGATGTAGTAACTGAGAGGGGGGGTGAATCAGTTAACCACAAAAATATTACCACTGATCCCTTGAATATCTTAACAAATTATTTACTGTGCCACTCAGTAATTATGCTAAAAACTTAATCCTTCAAGTGTGTAATAATTAAACTATTATTAAGCATTCATCACTAATTAACTTACATGAATAAAGAAAATAACATGAACACAAGAGACACCATATTTACCGTGGAAACCCAATATGGGAAAAACCACCAATGTAACTAGTTACTATTTTTCACTTTTCTGAAGTGATGCCCGATTAGAAGCCAACCCGGTAAAAGGTTACAAAACACACTGTTAGGTGTGACCTTGTTAGAGGATTTAATCACCCTGCTAGGAGTGGCCTTGTAAGAGGTCTTGAAACAATTCAATAGAACTATTACCTTGTTAGAGGATTTACAAAATGGTTGTTAAACCAACTCGGTTAAGAGATTTTGATATCACTGGTACAATTGCTAGAGAGTAACAATGAAATAACCTGCAACTGAATTGTTGAATATAGATCTCTGTTCTATTTCACTAGATCCTTATTGATGAATTAAATCTTTGTTGTTCCTCAAGGATATCTGACCATCCTTCACAATTCATACACACCTTTCTTCAAAAATGATTTATGCATGCTATATATCTTTTATTCACCATTTGACCTTCTATATATATATGTCATTTCATAATCATTTGGAATGACAAGTCGGCACTAATAATTATTATAACAGTCGGCTGGGATAAGCAAACTGTGATAACAAAATTCTTTGAAAGGGATGACCTTGCTTAATAAACATTAATCCTGAAAAGATTTCCTTCGGTGACCAAGAGAACTTAGTAACCACAGTGAATTCTGCAACATCCTTTGGAGACCAAGAGAGCTCGATAACCACTAATTTTTCTTTGATAACCGAGGAGGCTCGGTTAACACTATTATCTATCATGTTTCCTTTAGACACCTAAGATAACTCGGTAGACACTAAAAACTGCTTAGCTGAGTGACTGAGCTTGGTAGATACTAAGAACCGCTTAGCTGACCGACTGAACTCAGTAGATATTAAGAACCGCTTAGCTGACTGACTGAACTCGGTAGATACTAAGAACCGCTTAGCTGACCAACTGAACTTGGTAGATACTGAGAATGATAATTGATATGACATTTGTGTGACATCAAAGACAACACATAGCTAATCCAACAATGTCCTTCAGACAATTGTATCCAACAAGTCTTTCATCACATCAAATAGAGGATTTTCTATCTATTCCAAACATCTAGTCCTGTTCAAATATCAATTTCTAGGTTTCTAACATCTCTGGGACCTCTGTTGTAGAACCTGACAAAGTTGGGGTCTGAGGTCAAGGTCAAGGTTGACCTAGACCTTGACCTCTTCCTGCTAGGATTTCAATTTTTCATTTGTCAGCAGTTTGGCTTCCAGGATAATTATTTCTCCGCCTCTAGGTCAGCTATTTTAGGCTCCGAAATAGTAAATCCTTTAATTGTATTTAGTTAAGGTATATTTTCTAAAGGTGAGGACCTAATTGGGATTTAATTCTCCAAGGTGGCCCATCTAGAGGAGTGTTCCCTAGATCACTATAAAAGGAGGCCTTCCTCTCTCATTTTCACATTCTCAAGCACTCAAGCTCTCAAGGTGATCAAGAAAGCATTCCATTCAAGCATTCAAGTCTTCTTCTCCATCCAAGTTCTCCATTGAAGATCAAGGATTCAAGCATTCAACCTATTGAAGGGATTTGGCTCAAGCATTCAAGATCTATCATTCAAACCCTAGATCTAGCCACCATGGTGGTGTGTTCTTCCTTCAAGATCCTTTGTTCATCTTCAAGATCCATATCATTGTTTCCTCAAGGTGGATTTCAAGCATACAATCATGGAGGTTTGATGATGTTATGTTCAAGCTTTCATATCAATATATTTGATTACATTCCAAATACATTAGCATATCTATTGAATTGCATAGCTTCAATTTCAATATTAAGGTTGATTCCAAACTAGGGTTTGACCAAGGCAAACCCCCCCAAACAAACAAAAAACCATTTTTCTTGTAGGTACAGGTGAGAAATCTCAAATCTGAGAGTGAATTTGGATGCCCTTTTCGGCAATCTTTCAGGATCTGTGAACAAAATCAGAATCGGACTTCAAATAAATAATGTGGTCTTTGACCTTTTAAAAGGTCAAAGTTGACCTGTGTGAATTTGGAGAAAAGATTTTTGTGTTTTGTCTGCCTTGACATTTCCAGTCCAGAACAGGTGATGAAATCTTCAGAAAGTTCATATAGAAGCCAAAATTTAGCATTTTCCAAATCTACCCTAATTCAAGGTTAGTATTTGCACTTCAATTATTTCAATCTCATGTATAACACATTCTAGCTAAGGGAAACATTAGATTTATTCTTTATTTCATATTCTTCAGCAAATTGATCTCATTCTACATTAGCCTTTTAGGTTGATCAAATTGGATCTCCTTGGTGGGAATTTGGGTTTGAGAATAGATCCCTTTTCCCCCTTAACATTATAAATAGGGTAAAATACATTTTAACACCATAGTATAATTAGTTTGTATTTTTTATAGATGGGCATAGAAAGATATAAAAATAAAGTTCCATAATATGATTTTGAGCAACAAAATCATACAAACCACAAACAACAAGCTTTTTTTTTATCTTAAGCTAGGGGAGAGGGACCAATAGTTGTGTTGGCTCCAATAGTTGATCACTCACTAGTGAATATATTATCGAGTCTTACACCACATTTTTACTATATATTTGATTAAATAATGCAAATGTAAATAAAAAAAATTCCAAATGTTGATAAATATGGAGCAATACTTGAACACATGAGAGCCTATAAATGTTATATTAAAAAAACATTACCAAGAGAAATAGATAACTTTTTTCTCAAATAAAATATCATAGCTATCTATCATATGTGTGTCACTTAAAAAATAATATGCTCACTTAATAAAATAAGATGTCCACTTACAAAAAAATTGTTATCTTAGTGCACAAATACTATTCTTATGTGTACAACTATTGGGGTAGAAAAGTACATGCATTAGAATATTTCATATTAATAATTTGTTTAATCACAAATATAAAAGTTGAACACAACCTAAATGCCTTGTATTTTCCCATGAAATGTGTGAGATTGTCAAAAAGTTTTAGTGTTGAACTATTGGTCCCTTTGTGTTGGATATAAGTTGTATTTTACATAATAATGTGTTATTTTTATAACAACAAATAATTATTTTGTGTTGAAGCATTGGTCCTTTTGTGTTGCATATGTTTATAGCTGAACGTAGACCTCTAATTCAGCCATAGACACAACATAGTCATTGCTCACAAAGTGAATTACGAAAATGAGTATGAATTACCCACTTCATGGATTCATAGTGAATCACCCTATTGCCTCCTAATTAGTTGGGGTGTTTCAATTACTCTTAGATTGGAGAGCCAACAACCATAGACCAAGCTAAGACGAAGGATTTAAAAAAATGCTTTAAAATGATTGAAAATGAGAATTAAGCTAAAACAAAATAAGCAAACTAGTTAACATGAGAATGTAATTATACTAGAATGAGAAATTATTCTAATTATACAATAACAAAGCTTGAAAGCATGAAAATTGAGACAAAAATCCACTATAGTTTGGGTACTCTAAAATTGCCTCCTCAAAATGAAGAAAAGAAGGTTCATAATATAGGAGAGCCCGGGAGAAGGATGAAGAGTTTCTTGGAAAGAAACGACTGACTCTTCATCTCCATAGAGGAAGGTGAGACAAATTGATGAATTATATAATTAAATGAATGAATAATGCCACATGGGTGGCTTTTCAAGTTATTTTGAATAATTAAATCCAAATAAAGATGTCCATTCAAATAACCAAATATTATTTAATTCCTTTGATGTGTATTAGCTAAAGGGGGTGGGATTAATTTAATTTAAAGCACTTAGGACTTTAGGATTAAATTAATTAATTATACGGATTTTTAGCCAATAAATGTCAAATATTTAGGAATTAAATATAGTGTATGATTAATGCAAATTTAGGTTTTTTTTCATTTGACACCAAGTCAAATAAAGTCAAATAGGAGACAAAATTTCCTAGTACAATAGGACTTCGATGATGTAGAAATTTGAAGGAATGCATCAAAATTGATTAGAATTGTAAGGTGCCAATTTTTGGGTATTACATTCTTCCCCTCTTTGAATTGATGTGCGAGTAGTGCATTGATTCAAAGAATAGTCTGATGTGACAGATGATGAGGTTTTAGGATTATCTCTAGAATGAAGCTTAACCCTCAGAAGTCTAGGTTAGATCGCCAAGACACTAATTAGATTGAGGTATGATTCTCTGAAGTCTAAGTTAGATTGCGAAGACAACAGTCAGATTACCACTTGAGAGAAGACTAGAATCAGGGTTAGATTTTACCAATACCTGTTGATAAGATGATAACCGATGTAGATTTAGGACTATCTCCAGAATGAAGCTTAGACCTCTGAGATTTGGGTTAGATTGCCTAGATAATGGTCCAAAAGAGATTTTGAGAGCCATCTCCAGAATGAAGCTTGACTTTCAGGGATAAGGGTTAGATTGCCAAATTACCTAATGAGATTTGGAGAACCATCTCCAGAATGAAGCTTGGTCCTCGAGGATCCAAGTTAGATTTCTCAGATACCTAAAAGCTTGATGACAAGATGCGAGGCTCAAAGATGGCCCTAGTGGAGAGATGCCTCAAGTGATGAGGTCTTTTGATTCAGATCAAATTGATTCAAGAATTGATTTGACAAGATTCAATAATGCAATCATCTAGAGGAACTCAGAATAGATTAAGGAAGCATCGAGAGGATGCAGAAGTGATTTGGAGCAGTTTGGAGGTCTCGTTGACCAAGTTTGACCATGGTTGACCAGATTTGACTAGGGTTTACTTTTGATAAAAACATTGAAGATCTCAAGAAGATGATGATGAGATAAGATTCCAGCAAGAGAATGCCACCAGAAGGTTGACTGCACAAGCGTCTGATCTTGATGGTCCCAAATTTTTAAAACATGATTTAGAGCTATCTAGGAGTGTCTGATTTCAAGTTTGATCCTAAAAATGGATTCAAAATAGTCGATTTAGCCAAGGGTGAAGTTTTCACACAAAATAGAGCACTTTTGAAAATTAGGTCAAAAGCTATATAAGGCCCGGAGGGGTCATTTTCAATTCATTATTCACTTTGTCTTCTAGTGATTTGAGAGCTCTAAGAGAGAGATGGAGAGTGTACCAGTGCATACACATCATTTTGATTTTTCTCGATGACACAACCAGCCACCAAAGTATGACGCACCTGTAAGTAGTTGATAAACCATCTTGCATTCCAAGTTTTAACACTTTCTTAGGTCATTTAGGTTAGATTTTAGGCATTTTAGGACCTAGTTCTTCCAATGTCGCATGAGGAAATAGTTTTCTCACACCGGCCTCAGTTGCCCCTCATGCAAGGAAATGGTTTCCTTGTGAGGGTTAGGGCTTCTTTGCATAGGGCTTCTCCGCAAGCTTGCGTGAGATGCTTGGTGACGCCGCGCGAGATTTCATCCCTAGTGATGAACTCTCATGCAAGATGTGATCCTATCTCATGCTATAGACAAAATCTCACATGAGAAGATGCTACAATTCTATAGAGTCTTTGTCCAATTTTGGATAGAATCAGCCAATTAGAGCATCCAAGGGTCATCTTTAGAATAGATGCATAGCCTCAATTGTTGTTATTACTTTGAAAAGCAATCATGATTGAGATATTGATCGAATGTCATCGCTTTCTTTGTAGGTTGACTTCCTAGATATTGTGTTATGGTACCACCACCTAGTTGTCAAGGAGTTAGTCTGGAGATTGATCGATGCTGAGGGTGCCCACATCGATGGGCTAGGATTGACATATCTATGTGATCTACCCGACATTCAGGTGAATCACAGACTGCTAGGTGCACTGGTTGAGCATTTCCACATGGAGATGAACACCTTTCACTTATCAATGGGGGAGATGATAGTAACCCCTAAGGACATATACAAGATACTAAGGATACCATTCCATGGTGCCCACGTGGAGTATGACATTCAGCTGAGGGCGGGCACATTGGCACTAAGGGCCATTTTCCAGGATGATCTAGTGATGGGTTGGGCCATCTCGTGGGATGAGCTGATAGGTTGATACGGAGTCAGACATAGGTTAGTAGTCATCCTAGTAGTGTTCTTGAGCTTCTATCTGATGCCAGATCAAGGACATCATGGACTAGAGTATGGTTGGGGATGCACGCTAGACCAGATCCTGGAGCAACCACTAGTGCGATTTGGATGGGGCAAGTGCATGCTTGCGTAGATGTACCATGAGATGCATGAGATCATGTATCATAGTACATGGACCATGGCCACTAGCTTTTTTGTTTTGTATAGTTGGGTCTGGGAACATCTCCATGTATACAGGCTGATATTTCATGATACGAGGCATCCCCTAGAGCCTTATATTTACAAGTATGTAGGCCACATGAATGAGCCAGTACTGGGTAAGAAAGAGCACTAGCATGGGTAGTTGGATGACATGGCTACAATCATATGGAGACCATGGGAAGCCACATAGGTTTGGGATGATGCTCGGTAGGAGCTCCCCCATATGTTCTTCTCGCCTCCACTGATTGGATGCACCATCAGCATCATTGAGCAATTCCTGCTCACACGCGTGCTATGATAGTTTGGGAGACTGCAGGATGTCTCCCAAGAGTACTGTACATATGCCTAATTCATTGATGAGATGAAGAAGGGCTAGAAGCCCAGATTAGACTAGGGGAGGTGCATGATAGAGGCACGAATACCACCAGCTCAATGGGATTACATAATGGATGTCACCAATGCAGGGGTGACACTTGCATACAGAGATTATATGTTGGCATATCCGTACCCCAGGTACATAGATCCTATTGGTATGGGACAGAGGGCACAATAGGTAGTGCAACCTGTATAGCAGAAATAGGTATAGTAGCAGCTTGCATAATAGTAGGTACCAGCACAACAAAAGATACCAACACATCAGTAGCAGCAACAGAGGGTATTGAGACCAAGGAGTGGGTAGACTCCTATCCCTCATAGGACTATGTGTTTAGATGCAGGTGCTGGAAATAGTGGGACCCAACAGAGGTCCATGAAATAGAGGATAGGTGACACATCATAGCAGATGCCTCCTGACAAGGGGGCCCAAGTTGATGATACTATCATGCAGGATCCACCTGTGGGAGGGCATGATGCACAAGTATAGGAAGTTCTAAGGAAGAGCCAAGATTTGATACGGAAGGCACAGAGGGAGTGAGATAACTCACACATAGGTCATCATGCAAGAGACTTGGGTAGATGAGTGAGATTGAGAGATCAGAGGGCTCTAGGAGGCACTTGCTAGGTCTTAGCTAGAGACCAAATATGAGGCTACATAGTTAGCCTACTATTATGTCACATATGTCAAAGTAGTGCCAAATCTAGCAAAGTAGGTGCTACCATTTCTAGATTATGCTGGGTCACAAGCCATTCCACAAGGACCTCCACCCCAAGGACCACCATCAGAGTCACCTCCTTAGGCACTACCATAGGGTTCACCTCCTCCACCTCCTCTAGGTGGTGATGGGTAGAGTTAGACTCATCTTGATATACATTGTAGCCCATTTTTTATACTGTGGTAGAGTAGAACCATTTTTTTGATGTGGATTAACATTGATCAACTGAGATATATATGAGATTGTCATTTTGATATCATTGTACTTGTGTATATATTTCTTTGGTTATTTATGCTTTATGAGATGTTTCCTATATGAATAGATGCATGCATAGATAGATATGAGATGTATGGATTCCTTTATGATATGCAAATTAATATGCACATGTTTTATGTATGTAATGTGAAATGAAATGATAGATAAATGTAATGTATAATTTGATTTATGCTTATAATGAATGCACATGTATATGGATATGTAGATGTAGAATGTATGTAAATTCAATTTATGGATGGAATGAAAATGCAATGGGAATGTAATGTATATGGTACTAATCATCTAATGCCAGATTTTGCAACATATGATAGGCATTAACCAAAAGAATGAGGACCAGACACTTGTGTAGGCAAGATGAACCCAAGATGAAAGATGAGAAGCTTCAATGGATGAATCTAGAAGAAGAAAATAAAGAGAGCACCAAAACATTGTCTCAATGCAAGCCTAGAATGAAAATGAAGCCTAAGCTAGATGCAAACCCTAGGACTAGGTTGTTGGACCCATTTTATTATCATCATAAAGTTTTTAGTAATTGACATTCATAGGATGCCATACAACCCTCACTGATATTGCAATCATGAGAATATGAATATGACATTAGTCTTAGATTTGTCAGAATGAGATGTAAGCATTGAGGCACAAGAAGCCAGAATGACCTGAACACCTATTCCTTTTGATTTAGCAAGTTAACATAAGCATTAAAGCACAGTTGCTAGAATGACCTGAATGTTGCTTGCACACAAACATGCCAAACACACAAGAGTTTCTACTTTTTCTAAGTGAATTATAAGCATATCAAGGTGCCTGCAGTGACCCTTACATTCACTTCACAGGACGAGCATTTGTGATTCCACTTGTAGTAGAAAGAAATAACTCAAACAAACAAGGAGAAGAACTAACCTCACCAAAGTTTCCATATAAAAGGATTCAGGGTACACATGGCCATCCAACATGAGATGAAGGCTCTCATATTGGACACCCCTCTTATGTGGATTCATTGGAACTAAACCAACAAATAGAAAGAAAAGGAAAGATCATGTCCCTAGTCTTCGCTTCACTCAATTAAGAAATATGTCTTAGAGTTACTCGAGGAGGAATTGTAAAGAAACAAAACAAGCACACAAAAGAAAAGCTCAGCATGCTTTAGAGAGTTACAAAGTTAGTTTTCAGTTTGAGCGGATTGATGTCAGATCGGGGTTATATAGCACAAGAAGTCTCAATAGGATAGCGATAGTAGGAAGACACAATGAGAACCACTGGTGACTGACAAGAGAGAAAGAGTCTCAAGGAGAAATCAAAGCACTAAATAAAGTATAAGCATGAAGACACGGTGAGAACCATTGGTGACTGATACAAGAGATCATCAAGGAGAGAGATCTAAGAGAAAATGAAACATCAGTAGGCAAACATAGTGAGAACCACTGGTGACCGATGTAAGAAGGATCCTCAAGAAGAGATATCTAAATAGTAGCTAGGTATCAGTAGGTAGACATAGTGAGAACCATTGGTAACTGATAAATGAGAGATCCTCAAGGAGAGAAATTTCAAAAAAATCTAGGCATCAGCAGGCAAACATAGTGAGAACCACTAGTGACTGATGTGAGGAAAATCCTCTGAAAATGATAGGACAATGCCCCCTAGACTGGAAAGGTGCCCCCAAGTGTGACCAATTTCTATCCATGTAGAGTTGAGCATAATCTTGAAGATAGCTGAAAGCAGGTGCATGAGATAGAAAACTAAAGTAGGAAATGAACTAAAGCAAGAAACAAACTAAAGCAGGAAAGTGAGAGCCAAGCGGTGCTGCAATAGGTATAGCATTAGGGAACAAGAGGCACCTATTTACCAGGTTTTCACCATCTTGGTAGAGATTCTATTTTTTCTACCATGACAACTATTTGCCAGGTTTTCATCAATGGCACATTTTTTTCTTTTTCAATTTTTTTTTGTACTTTTCTCTTTTTTGAATTTTTTGTATTTTTGAATTTTTACTTTTTTTTGTATTTCTTCAATTTTTCAATTCTTTTTTTTTTTTTTTGTATTTATCCATTTTTCTTATTTTTTTAAATTATTATCAAGGCACATGTTTACTAGGTTTTCACTAGGATAATAGATACATCAAAGCACCTATTTACCAGGTTCTCACTAAGATGATCAATTTTTCAAGACATTTTGCAATTTTTAGGATTTTTTCAGAATAAAGTATGTACAGGAGCATACAGAGAATGTCTCAGCTGTAGAATCTTTTTAGGTGCAAAGCATTGATCAGCTATTTGAGTTGTTCTCCTTCAGTAGTAGATAGTTGGTAAGCACTAGACCCAAATGTTGTAGTGATAATGTATGGACCGAGCTAGTTTGGCTCAAAATTTCCTTTCTATATCCACTGCTATTGATTCTTGGGGTTCTCTCTCAGAATGAGATCACCCACTTGGAATTCCCTTGGTCTGACTTTCTTATTGTAGCTCTTAGACATTCTCTTCTAGTATGCTCTTATATGATCAAATGCCATTTATCGATGTTCATCCAGTAACTCTAGCTCTTGTAGTCGAGATATTCTAATGTCTTCATCAGTAATGAGGTTCTTTAGAGAGACTCAAAATATAGGAATCTTGACCTCAATAGGCAACAAAACATCTATGCCATAGACTAAGACAAAGGGCATGGCCCCTGTTGGAGTTTGAATGCTTTTTCTGTAGGCCTATAAAGCTGGATTAATCTTGAGGTGCCAATTTCTACCAGATTTGTGAATTGTTCTGTGCAGGATCTTGAGGATTATCTTGTTGGAAGCTTATGAATGTCCATTACCCTAGGGATAATAGATCGAGGAATAATGTTGAATGATTCTGAACTTAGTACATAACTATTTTAAATCTTTGTTCTGGTATTGCCCCCCATTGTCAGTAATTATTGAGAAGGGTAAACCATATCTACAAATGATGTAATTCAGTATGAATCTTGCTACAAATTTTCCATCAACTATGGTGAGAGGCACTACCTCAACCCACTTAGTAAAATAATCTATGGCTATGATAATGAACTTATGTCCTCTTGAGGAAGATGGATGTATATGACTCACCAAATCAAAGGCCCATTGCTGAAATGACCAAAAAATGATGAATGGAATGAGCTCCTTAGCAGGAGCGTGGATCAAATTTCTATTTAATTGGAACTACTTGCAAGATTTAGCATATTTTATAGCATCATTTTCCATTTTCAGTGAGTAGTAACCAGCTCTAATAAGTTTACAAGCCAATGTCAGACTACTCAAATGAGTACCAGAGATGCCTTCATGCACCTCAGCTAATGCGCGTTGGGACTTGTCAGGCTTTAGACACCTAAGGAGGGTACCATCTAGACATTTTCTATACAAGTCATTAGCTACTATGACATATCATGAAGCACTACAGATTAGGTGGCATTTTTCATTCTAGGTATAAGTGTCTAGAATAATTTGGTCTCAGAGATAGGAGTAAATATGATGGTAGCTAGATGAGTCATGCCCAATGACTGAACAGATCATCTTGGACTCAGGGGTATTGTAGGCTGGGTATCATAATGCCTCCACTAGGAATTCATGTCTGAAGTCATTTTCTAGCATCTTTAGCTTTATTATCTACTCTTGGAATCTGCTGGAAGGTAATATGTGCAAATTACTTTTTTAGATCATCAACCATTCATTTATAAGGCACCAACATTTCATCTTTTGTTTGATAGATATCATTAACTTGATTGATGACCAATTGTGAGTCTCCAAAGACCTTTAGTTCATCCACATGCCATTCAATAGCTATCTTCATGCCATTGATTAAAGCTTCATATACAACGCTATTATTTGTGCAAGGGAATAACATCTTATATGCCTTTGGTAAAGAGTATCTTTATGGTGTGACAAATAGTATTCCGGAACCCAACCCTTGCTGGGTAAATGAGCTATCAAAGAACATATTCCATGTTTGATGTGTAAGAAGCATTATAGACTCATCTGGAAATTCTATTTTCAATGGTTGATGATCCTTGAGAGGAGCTTCTACAAGTTGATCTACAATAGCTTCTCCTTTAATAGCTTTTCTCTCTACATACTCAATGTCTAACTCCCTGAGTATCATGACCCATTTTGCTAGTCTTCCTGTGAGAGCATATTTGTTGAGTAAGTAATTTAATGGATTAATTTTAGCAATATGTCTTGTAGTGTGAGTGAGCATATACTGCCATAATTTCTATGAAGCAAATACCACTACTAGAAAAGCTTTTTCAATGACTAAATAGTTCATCTCATAAGAGATCAGAGTTTTGCTGATGTAATAGATGGCTCTTTCCTTGTTATTTTGGTCTTCTTGAGCCAAAAGAGCACCCAGAGATGTTTTTGTGGCTGAAATATAAAGGATGAGTGGCTTCCCATGAATAGGAGGCATCAAGATTGGTGGATTTACAATATATTTCTTGATTTGAGTGAGCCCTTTGTTACATTCTTTGTTCCACTCATAAGTCACAGCTTTATGTAGAGTTTTGGTGAATGCCTGTGACTTATTGGCCAGTTGTGCAATGCAGCACTGAATAGATTGTAGTCTACCTTGAAGTCCTCTCATCTGACTGATGCTCTATGGTGGAGGCATTTCCATGATAGCTTGAACTTTCTCTAGATCTACCTCTATGGCTTTAGTAGATATGATATAACCCAATAGCTTTCCAGAAGTGACACCGAATGCACACTTTTTTGGATTGAGTGTGAGACTAAATTGTTCCATTCAATCTAGTATAGGACCTAGATCTGCAAGATGTGTTTTCCACTGCATGCTTTTAGCCAAAGTGTCATCTACATAGTATTCCATTGTTTTGTTCATCATGTCATGAAAAATAGTAGTGACAACTCTTTGATATGTAGCTCTGACATTTTTCAGTCCGAAGGGCATGACATTCCAACAGAATGTTCCCCAAGCACATGTGAAGGCTATCTTTTCTTGTTCTTCTGGTGTAATTTTTATTTGATTATAACCAAAAAAGCCATCCATTAGAGAGTAAATTTGGTAGCCATATGTCATGTCCATTATCATGTCAATATTGGGTAATGGAAAGTCATCTTTAGGACATGCTTTATTCATCCCTCTAAAGTCTGTGCACACATGAATAGACTTATTATGTTTTATAACTAGAACAATATTAGAGATCCACTTTGCATAGTCAATAGCTTTGATGAAACCAGCTTTGAGAAGTTTTTCTAGCTCTTCTTTGACTAAAAGTGCCACATGTGGATGCATCTTTCAAAACTTTGGTTTGATAGGCTTGACACTTGGTGTAATAGACAGATGATGCATGATTAGATTGGGATCCAATCCAAGCATATCAAGGTAAGTCCATGCAAAATTAATTTTCTTGCTTCGAAAGAAATTGGTGAACTCTTTTTTCTCTTTTGCCGATAGTGACTATGCTAAATGAATGATTTGCGGTGCAGCCTCCATACCCAAATTCACTAGTTGTGTTGGCTCAATCAATACTGATGATCTCTCTTGAAAATGATTGGGAAGTGTATCAAGTATCTCATCCTTGGGTGCCTCAGAGAGGTTTTCACCCTCAGATACATCTTTTATTTTTACTTTTTTCAGCTCTGACACTGCCACAATGTGGTTTTCACCATCAGAGCACCTATTCTTTTTTCTTTTAATTTTATGACTAAGATACTTGATATTAGCTTCATTCATGTTGATACTATCTTCACTAGTGGAGAACATTATAGGTTTGACAATGTTAAGATAACATGCAAGAGTGTAGTCATTCTGGAACATAAGGACTTTGCTAGCTAGTGAGGGAGAGTTCCAATTGATAAGTTCAGGATGGTAGAGTGAAAGAGAAGTGGTGGGTTCAAGTGTATTCACAGTATAGCCATCAAAAGCATGGATGAGTAAGTGAAGACCTAGAGCAATCTCATCCAAAGGTGTGTTTGATTGTTCTTGAGTCCTCACAGCGGAAGTAGAGGAAATGTCAGCATTAGTAAATTCACACTCGGTCGACCTAACACTAGAAACTTCACCTATTTCGAAAAGGTTTTCATACACATGAACAACACATATATCTTTATCAAAAGTTACATCAAATAGAGATTCAAACTCATATTTATGTGAATGAGTGATGCTTGATATAGGAATTCCATCAACACTAGTTGTACCATCTGACTTATCTTCATCTGTTACATATTATTAATGGTTTTCTAAAGTTGATCTTGTTCAAACCATTTTTTGAAATGTGGTGGCATGTACTGTTCAACCTAAAAATTAGGATCAACCGTTTGTATTTCTCTCCATTGTTCATATGTGAGTTGATGCACTGAAGAGGTGTAATCAGAATCACTATCAGTCTCTTTCAGGTGGACATGTATAATAGGTTCATCTGGTTCTTGAAAGAATGCAGCAAGGTTTGAAGGAATAGTTTATGGAAAAGTATCCTTGTTAGAGCTATTTTCTGATTTATCAGCTGAAGTAGTGTCTTTAGGTTTTGGCTAGAATTCTAGCTCTGGTTCTGGCTCTAGTACTGGTATAAACCTATTAATCCCTAGATGAAATGGGATTTTCTTGAAGCCTAGACCTGAGGTATTCTTGGTGTGATGACCTATGGCTTCAATTGGTTTAAGAAAACCATTTTCATTCACCCCTATAGGGCCACTCCCTTTATAACCAAAGCACTTCATGATTTTGAAGGCTTCATTGTATGGTTCTTGTTCTAAGTCATGTGCAGGAGTGATCTATTTAGATGTTTCTTTTCCTTTATAAAGCCAAGCTGTAATATCTCTTTCCTCATCTTCATCATCTAATGGCATCGTGGCCTTGACAAAGGCACCATCATAGATCTTTTGGGGAGAAGAAGTAGAAGATTTGTTGTTCTCAAAGGGTCTCCCGTAGGAATGCAAAGATGGAGGTAGAGCTACTAATGATAACACATGTTCAATTTGATACCCTCCCATGCCTATATCCTTAAGCTTTAGAGTCTATTCCATTTCTTTGAGTTTGGCATCATAGAATTCAGCGGACTCTCTATTAGTTGGGACAAGACTATCTGCAAATTACGCGTGTGTTGCAAGAATACTTGGTATTGGTAGGTACTATCACTTTTGCACCATCGAATGGGAATTTGATATATTGATGATATGTGGATGGAACCACCTACATTTCATGGATCCATGGTCTATCCAATAGTATGTTATATGCCAGAGGAATATCTAGAACTTGGCAAATGACATCTCTTTCAACAGGTCCAACTCGGATTGGTAACACAACCAGACCTTTGGATTTGCGTTCTTCTTCATCATATGCCTTAATGTTGATTTTCTTCTGAGCATCTATGAAATCTTCATCATAGCCTAATTGGGTGAGGAGCTTAGTAGAGAAAATATTGAAGCTAGCACCATTGTCAATGAGGACACGATGGATGTGCTTTGGACCTATCATGACTTCTATATGCAAAGGAGCATTGTGCAAATGGCTCAGTGAATGGTCATCTTCTTTAGAAAAGGAAAAATAGTGGGGTGAGGTTAGGTGACCAACCATGGATTGAAACTGATCAAGATCCAAATATTTTGGGATGTTCACCTCAGTGAGGACTTTATCCAGAATCTCCCTATGAGCAGGTGAGATCTTCAATAGCTCAAAGATAGTGATATGAGCATTGGTACATTGTAGCCAGTCTAGAATGCTATAATTAGCCATGCTAGATGTAGGGACCAATTTCAAGTTCTTGTTGGTAGGACCAATAGTAGTTTTATCCACAGGCTGGTTCGGAGCAGATGTAGAAGGGTCTTGACCCTTAATGGTGATCTTCACAAGAGACTAAGAAACAACGTTTGCACAATCCTGAGATGATTCAGGTTTGGAAGAATGAGACCTGGGGCCTCACAAGACAAATGGAGTCTTAGACTTAGGATCATCCTCACTCCCCTTAATAGTAATCACATCACAATACTCAACCTCAATAGGTTCAATCATGTTGACGAAATTGTCATTGGTAGTGTACATGTACTTGACCTTAGAATTAGTGTTCTTAGTCTTGGAAGATTCACCTTTCTCATGAGGTAGAAAGGGATCTTTAAATGCCTGATGATCTAAATTCTTGTTATGGTCACCCACAACAATGTCACCATTGTCAATAAAATCATTAGACTTTATGGCGCAACTGGAGACAAGTACAAGTCTTATGACCCTTATTTTGGTGATAATCATAGTATGCATTATCATTCCACCAATGAGGTTGCAGTTGCAGATCATAGAGACACTTTTCCAAAGGAGCGAGTATCTAGTTTTGCATGAGAGTCTTATAAACCACATCAAGAGGTTTTCCTAAGGATGTGAACTCATGCTTGGGTTGGGATGCCTAAGGTTTGTTTTTAGCAAATCTCCAAGGTTGTTGAGTCTCCATTGTAGCCTTCTCCATAGCTTTGACCACCTGTATACTAGAGGAAAGATTGAAAAACAAATTCGGAGGCTTTGGGGTCACATTGTCAACCACTCCATCATTTACAACATTTGTATTCTTGTTGACAAACTTCCCTTTATCTTTTTTTGAGGAGGAAGACCATTGTTTTTAATCCTTTTGCAAAGTCAACTCTCCTTTCTTGATCATTAATTCCTCTATGTGCATAGCTTTCTTAATCATACTATCAAAAGTTATAGGACCTTGTAATTGTACTTGATATCCAAAATATGGGACAAGATTGTCCAAAAAGATTTCAATTTTTTCAGACTCATGTAGTTTGGAAGGATATTTTGTATAGAGTTGTCTCCATCTCTAGAGAAATGCTAGGAAAGGTTCCCCTTGTCACTATTTTAGGTTACAAAGATCTTGAATATTGACTGGATGATGAATATTATGTGAGTAATGTTGGATAAATAGATTAGTGATCTTGTCAAATGATTTGATTCTAGCGAGTAACCAAGAAAACCACTCCATAGCTGACCCACCCAAACTATGAGAAAATAGGCACATAATATATGTCTGATCGTGTATAAATTCCATGGATAAAGCACCAAAATCCATCAAGTGATCTTGGGGATCGATAGTACACAAGTATTTTTCATATTTAGGTAGATCTACACCTTTAGGAAAAGGTGGCATGCGAAGACTCTTATCAAATGGGAAAAGATAGATGATTTCCATTGTGAATTGTTGTACAGGTTTATCTGTATCCCTCACAAGTTGGCTAATTTGGTCTTGCATGTCTCGAATCATCTTTTGCAACTTTGTGGTCTTTGTTTCTTCTTCTTTGGCCACAAGCATTTTGACTTGATAGTCTTAGGGTAATTTGGCCCCTTGTTTGGCCAGTTCTAGAAAATATTTCTCCTTCTCCTCTAGAAGAAGGATCTCCATCATCTTGATAAGACCCTTGTTGGCTTTCACCGCATGTATGTCATTTTGGGTTATTAACTCATCTTCATTATCAAGAATCTCATAAATGCTTGGGACTTGATCTTGTTGCTAGTCATCTTGGTCTTGGTCATGTGGAGGAGGACAATAGTGATATGGCTGTCAGTTGCCTTGAGATTTGTTTCAAGATTGATCAATCTAGGATTGATTTTGGTCATATGGAGGAGGTCAATAGTGATATGGTTGTCGATCACCTTGAGGTTTGTTTTGAGATTGGTCTTGATTCTGATCATTTTTGGATTGATCATAATGCTAATCATTTCGAGAGTGATCAAGACGCTGGTTGTTTTGAGATTTCTCATGAGTTTGGCTATATTTGCCTAGTTGGAAATCAAATGGATCTCCCATCTTATCAATGTAGGATTGTGCAACGAGTGTAGACTCAGTAAAATGATATGAATAATGTTGAAAGGGTGCAGCTAAGGTAACCTTTGGAACTTTAACAAGATCTAAAGGGTCGATAGGTTCAAGGGGACTGATAGGTTTGAAAGAGTCACTAGGTTTAATAATGCTAATAGGATTAGTCTGAGGAAGTGGCCTCTCAAAGTTACAAAATAATGAGTTGTCTTTCTCTTGAAACAATGAGTCAGGTTGTTCTTGAAACAATTGATTATTACATGCTTGGAACACTAGAAATGAGGATTGAGGTGGGCTATCTTTTAGTGTACTTAATGAAGAGGAACTTGTGATCCCTCATAACACTTAGATTGGATAATGGGTTCAGAACTCCTTCCTTGTCTGATCCCATGGATGGGGAATGTGTTGCCACTTTTAGTCGTAATAGGCATAGATGAAAATTTAATGAGAGAGGACTTGGGATTATGCTAGAACTCTGTCTCTAGGATAGAGAAAAAAAAGAGATAAGAGGCTAAAACAACCATGATGTGAAATGCACCCAACATGAATCGTTAAGAGTATGGCTAGAATAGCTAAGATGTGACTATGATGTCATAAGGTACAAAAGCACAATGAGATAGGACAAATAATAGAGACAAAATATGATTTTAAGTAGTAAGCATTTGGTTCACAGCTTGAGACACTTAGTTTTAGATAGTGAACAATAGGAGAATAGGCAAATAGACCTCAGGAAAAATCAGATCAGACAGAAAATTCACTAGTCAAAGGGAAATAACTCACTATTTTGAAAATCAAGGTACAAATTTGCATGAGAAAGTACTTGTTCACCTGAGAAAGTGTGAGACTATGCGCAAGAGAATGAAATCTCACACAAGGAAATGCTCAGGTTTTGGAATCTCTCGTGGTAAAAGACCAAATTTTGATAGGTTCGACATAGTTTTCAAGGTAAAAGTTAGATTTTGAGACATAGCAAGGATTGTTCTCTGATATAATTTTTAGTTTTTGGATAGTTTTAGGACTGTTTGAATCAACAATCTCAATTTTGAAGGTTTCAAGCATTCATTTACAAGCACAAAGTTTTAGATCAAGTAGTAGTGACACAAGAAGTTGTCGCAAATAGTTCTACCAAGGACAAAGCAACTTGGTAGAATCATGGGAGTATTTGTTTAATCATGATGGATAGTTTAAGACTCAAAACAATCACTTAGTTATCCCTACAAAAAAAATGGTAGAGAAGACAAAATTTGTTCCTCATAGCTTACGTGCATCCGTTCACCTCACACAACCGTGTCACCCCCTAGGGGGCACCCATGTTTTTTGTGTTTCCAAGGACTCAATATTATATGTTCAAAGGTTACCTTTGAATTAGGGGCCAGTGTCATATACCACCTTCAAACATCTAGGTGCATGCCTATGGTGAGAATCTAGGGGAGAGATTTGTAAGGAAACTCAAGTGTGGAAACAGCTTCCTACACTAATCTCTAAAGGAAAGTATTGTGCAAATTATTTTAAATCCTTACAATTTCAGATTCATTAACTACTTTAACAATGATATTGTAGCCATATACCATGCATACAAAAAATAGAGAATGACACAATGATTTACCCTGGGGAAACCTTTCAGTAAAAACCTCAGCACTCCAAAACCTACACAATGTATTAATCAAAACTATTATAGTTTACAATACACTTGCAATTCAAGCTCTTTCAAAAGATTTCCAACTCTTGAAGACAAACCATGGCAGCATAAAAATGTTCCAACAATACACAAACTTCACCAATCTTTGCAACCCTAAAAAATGCTTATATCATGCACTTCCCTTTTTAGGGAAACTTCCAAAGATAACCTTATTAGGGAAGAGTGTATAGTACTCAAATTTATTAGTTGCCACATGTCTTCACCCATCATTGAATCTTCTAGACATAGCTCTTACATGTCATAGGAATCCATCATAACCATTTCAGCCATGATCTCCTTACACACAATTCAAGATGCTGACACATCAAGTGAAGTAACACATCAACATGCCAACTAGACATGTACACTCACACTTAATTAAATTATTTGCAAGAAATACATTTTACAAAACAAATAATAATAATAGGAATTATCCAAGGTTGAGACACCTTATTCCTAACAAGATTCTTCCCCCTCCCTACTCAAAGATTATGTCTCCTTTCGGAGGTGATCCGGGTAGGCAACTAACTAAGAAATTTTTTATTGGGCTTCCATTCACACTAGCCTTTGGTGCCCCTAATACAAGGTTGAGGCCTCGCAGCCGCACCAACATCTGAAAGTCATACACACCCACAAGTAGGGCTAGGAGTGGCATCGCTCAATACAATAGATGAAGCTTTCTCAAGATGATAGTAAAAATCAAGAGAAAGAAGTTAACATGGCTTTGGAGTCTTTAGACTCAACAAAGCATTCTTTATTATAGTGAGGTGGAATCACTGGCAAAAGGTGTGTACTCGCTTGGGTCATTCTTGGAGGTTCAACTTCTAGCAGGCCCTCTAAAGGTGACACAGACTTTGGCTTAGATCCAAGGGTCAGATTTTATGATTCTCCCAAAGAGAGAAGAGCTTACTTCTCTACCTCTTCACCTTACCCAAACACACAAGACATTTCTATCACCGAGCTAGTTCCTCCTCAACCAATCCACAAGCTTTTGGAATTTTGGTTCTCTCAAAGAGAGAAGAGCATAATCCCCTAACAAGTAGATGTGCTAAAGATTCACTACCTTTCCTTGCTTCCCCAAGTATCAATCATGCTAGCAAGATCTAGGTCTCAAGTTCATCCATGGACATCACTTCCATGTAATGAAGAGCCTATTACCCTAGCTCACTATCAAGACACTTAAGAAATTTTCACAAGGCCCTAGTTATACTATGTGAATGAAGAAAAGTAAATGAGCACAATGATTTTAAATGTCTCCGACAATCATCCTACAAGAAAACCATTAACAAGTTTATGTCTTCGACAATCATCCTACAACCCACTATTATGTTGTTAGAAAAATTAAAGATATAAAAAAAATAGCAAATGATAGATGGCAGGAAATAGTAACAGGAAATTGTAGAAACTAAAATATTTTTAAAAACTGATGACCAGTCTCGCATGAGGAAGTACAAGGCATCGTGCAAAAAAATGCAGGCACCTAGGTGAGGTAGTACTTTATCACATGAGAGAATGATAATAAAAGAAAAAATTTACGCGGTATGCTAAGAAATCTTGCGTGATAATCCGTACACAATTGTATAGACCGTACAGACAGAGTGCAAAATTCTTATCAAAATTTTTTTGAGAGTGAGGCCAGTAATAAATTTTCTGCCCCATGGTGGGTGCCAAAATATTTATAACTGAACATGGACCTCTAATCGAGCCATAGACACAACATAGTCATTTCTCACAAAGTGAATTATGAAAATGAGTATGAATTACCCACTTCGCAAATTCATAGTGAATCGACCTGTTGCCTACTAATTAGTTGGGGTGTTTCAATTACTCTCAGATTGGAGAGCCAACAACCATAGATCAAGCTAAGACAAAGGATTTTTAAAAATGCTTGAAAATGATTGAAAATGAGAATTAAGATATTAAAAAAAAAACAAAAAAAAACTAATTAACATGAGAATGCAATTATACTAGAATGAGAAATTATTCTAATTATGCAATAACAAAGCTTGAAAGCATGAAAATTGAGACATAAATCCACTATAGTTTTGGTACTCTAAAATTGCCTCCTCAAAATGAAGAAAAGAAGGTTCATAATATAGGAGAGCCCAGGAGAAGGATGAAGAGTTTATTAGAAAGAAACAACTGATCTTTCTCTCCATGGAGGAAGGTGAGACAAATTGATGAATTATTTAATTAAATGAATGAATATTTCCACATGGGTGGCTTTTTGAGTTATTTTGAATAATTAAATCCAAATAAAGATGTCCATTGAAATAACCAAATAATATTTAATTTCTTTGATGTGTATTAGCTAAAGGGGGTGGAATTAATTTAATTTAAAGCACTTAGGACTTTAGGATTAAATTAATTAATCATAGGGATTTTTAGCCAATAAATGTCAAATATTTAGGAATTAAATATAGTGTATGATTAATGCAAATTTAGGTTTTTTTGCATTTGACACTAGGTCAAATAAAGTCAAATAGGAGACAAAATTGCCTAGTACAATAGGACTTCAATGATGTAGAAATTTGAAGAAATGCACCAAAATTGATTAGAATTGTAAGGTGCCAATTTTGGGGTATTGCAACACATATATCATATTTTGTATAGAAATACAATCACCCACTAATGCTATTTTTAAGTGTCCATCATGAAACTTGTATAACTAATAGAAATACAAGTTTCATGATGGGCCACACCTTCCAATGTTAGTTATAGGTAGTTAAGTGTCCATTTTACATTTCTAAAAAAAATGGTCTTACGATATTCCATGCAACGGCTACATGTTGACGAAGTTAGCCCTCATGACTATTGGTCCCTCTCCCCTAATGGACTATGGAAAATTAATGCCATCTATAATTCCTTCCATAGGGCCAATCATATAATGATAAGGCACTAGAAAACATTTTTCATTTACATAGTTCCTCTGAATATCAAGAAAAATATTGCATTGCCTTCAAACCCATAGGTTATTTATTTAATCTTATCATGCAATCTTTATGAAGAACCTCCAACCTTGCATGAGACACCTCACAATCTGAAACTAATGATTGGGATAGAGAAAGGGGTCCCTCAAGATCTTATATAAAATCCTCCAAAAATTTTAAATCTGAAGAACAAGACCAAATCTCTTAGGAAATGAATAGGGGCATGAAGCTATGAAGTTATGATACCTTGTTGGAGTTGATGAGAAAACAACCCATAGCTCCCAAGAACACCTACATGCAAACACATGTCACAGAAAGAGTGAAGCAAAAGCTATAGAGGCCTCAACGCAAGGATCCATGAAAGAGGAGACATTCCTAATGTTCAAAAAAAGTTGCAATCAAATAAAATGAATGTTCTCAATAAGATTACAGGAGAGATCCACCCTTGTAAAGGGAGATCAAAACCCTGAAAGGAAATCTAAGTTGCATAATAATAATTAATAAAAGAATTAATCATTATATACCTAAAGTTTAGCTTAAATAAAGAAAGTGGTAGTAAGTGACTTAATAATTAAATCAATATGATTTAATTAACAGGCGAAACAACTTATTACTTAGCAATTCTAATACATATTAATGTTCATATGTTTTATCGAATCTAAAATTATTTGTTATTACACTAAAATTAATATATATATTATTTTGTTAAAATTAATTATCTTGCTTTTATTTATTTTTATTTAAGTGTTATCGTAAATTATTTTATTTTAATGTATATTGTTGACATGTTTTTCGTTGATTGAAGTGCTATTTTACTTTACTTTATCATTATTTTGTATTTTTTATACATAGGCATAGAAAGATATGAAAGTAAAGTTCTGTAATATGATTTTGAGCAACAAAATCATACAAACTAGAAACAAGAAGGTTTTTTTTTATGTTAAGCTAATGAACTACAGAAAATTAATGCCATCCATAATTCCTTTCATAGGGCCAATCTTATAATGATAAGGAACTAGAAAATATTTTTCATTTACATAGCTCATCTTAATATCAAGAAAAATATTGCATTGCCTTCAGACCCATAGGTTATTTGTAAGTATAGAGCAATAATACAAAGTTTGTTTATACTCAAATATTACCACTAATCCATTTTAATTTTTAACTATAAGATGAGAACATAGTCTATATTTTTCCCCACCTAATGATGAAGCCTAGGCTTCTGATGTGTTCTTTATCAAGAACCTCCAACCTTGCATGAGACACCTAACAATTTGAAACTAGTGCATGGATAGAATCTTGTGCAATATGATATATCTAAAATAAAATTTCACATAAAAGAAAAATATGCGGTCTACTATCAAGATATAATAGAGAGAAAGAAATGAAATCACTTTATAAAAAAATAAGTTTAAAATATTTGGCCAAAGCATCATTTTCTTGCTTTGACTATAGATAGATAGATAGATATTAAGTAATTATGTACTCTTCTCTATTATCTCATATCTGACAACTATCCTTATTTGAATAGTCTAAGTCCTATTAGAGTTATCAAAAATTCATTGAAAACAAAATATTTTCACATCGTAAAAACCTAGAGAATCAAATAAGAAATTTATTTAAAAAATATTATCCTTAACTAAATAGTTTATTTCACTATATTTATATCCAAACAAAATAAAATTTAAATTGAATTTATATAGTATAATCTAACTTTATGTAGTTTCATCAAATGTACTCATTAATTGTGACCCCAATTTCACACTCTCCCTAGAATATTCTTTTGTGTCCACTCCCCTAGACATTTAGAGTACCATTTCTATCATACAATTTAAATTGCAAATAAATAATATGGATAATATCCTATTTTAAATTTAAAATATCTTATTTTATATCAAATTGTCATTGAATTCAAAAATTAGGACTATATCTAATATTAAGGACCTAAAATTTGACATTCCACTCTTTAAGGGAATATTTGGTGGGTTCATATTGATTTAAACACATTAGCCAACAAAAGTTTAAAAAATTTCATGTATATTAACTTTTGATCATGACATTTCTTGTCTTAATTTTTTCATATGACAATTATATTTCATCTTTTTTGTCAATTTCAAGCTTGTACCTTGTATATAAGAAAGTAAATTTTAGATCATTTGATGTATTAATTATTATTTTTTCATTATGATGTAAAAAATATACTTTAAGTGAGTCTATAGTTATACTAATAGAATATGTTTATGATTAAGGAAAAATAGGTTTTGAAGGGGCCCCAAAATCCATTTACAACTAGATTTCGAGAGGGATTTGGAACCCACCTAAAACCAATAGTTGCAATAGATACTACATTACATAGAAACAACTAAACAATAACAACATCCCAAAAATATATCAACAATTAAAGCACCAATTGAGAAGGTACCGACCTAAGCCTAGAAAGTGATAGAATAGTGTTTTCTAAGGCTCCCTTAACCATAATTACAACAAATCATGTGTTTTACTATGATCCCATGACAAATGGTGGTGATAAATGGGGCCAAAGGCTCACCCAAGTACCAGACCACCTTATGGAATGCCAACACAAAATAAATTACACAAAATAAAGAGAAAGGAATAAGATCAAATATATTTATTCATCAAAATTCATACATGCCAAGATGTGAGGCCTTTCCGATTATAGCCAATAAACTACAATTTCAATAACAAAGATATTACAATCCTCATACATGCGAGATCCACAATCTGTAACTTTCTATCTTTCTTTCAATCCAACTTTTCTACTAAACCTAGAACAATCTATTACATTTATACTCAAGGCTACCAAATAGGCGAGCCCAAGAATCATTTAGATCCAACATTGGAGAAAGAAATGAACCAAATATAGGTCTAGAATTTTCCCAATGAATGATCCCAACATTAAGATCATGACCAAAATTAAATGCATAATTCAGCCTCGAGAAAACAATCAAAACAAACCCCTCGGTGAATAAGGCCACCGAGCAACACCAAACACACTGAACCAACTTGGTGAAAGAACAGAACAAAGCCACTCAGTGAAAGACACTGAGTAGAAATAGGTAACAGAGCTCGTCAGTGAAAAATATGAACACTCCATTGAGAACTCCAAACTAGTTAACGACCACATCTAAAAAGCTACTGAGATACAAGATTTCCAAAAATGTAAGATTCTCTTGCATCAGACACCCAGGTTGAAAAGAAATGAGAAATCCTTTTAGATTCTTCAATTGGTTTATTCTTCTACTTTACCAAGTATTCCATGTAATCCATTCCTCTTATTCTTCTGCCAACTCTTTGTTTCAAAATCTATTCAACTTCTTCCATAGAGTCTTCCAAAAATAACCAACAAACTTACTGTCTTCATTAGAGATGATACTCCTTGGTAATCTATGCAATATAACAATATCCTTAAAGAAAAGATCTTATATATGCATGACATCTGATGTTTTTATACATGGTATGAAATGTGCCATCTTGCAAAATCTATCCACAACAACAAATATGAAATCATTACCTCTTGTTGTCCTTGGTAAACCAAGAGAAACACTGATGCTAATATCTCTCAAGGTTTATACAGAACATAAATCTATGTATATGATACAATATTCTGACTTACTCCTTTTGCAACTTGACAAACTCCAAAAATCTTTGCAAATTTATGAACATCATTATACAACTAAGCCCAAAAATACCTTTCCTTAAGAAAAATCATTTTATTATCAATGCCAAAATGTCCATCCAAACCACTAATGTGCTTTTCCTTTACCAAATTAGTTCTCATTACTCCTCTCAGTATATATAAGTGAATTCCTTTGAACAACATACCTTCTTTAATGAAATAGTCTTCCAACTTACTCGGTTGATCTAGAATAGGTGCTCTACACATTCTCCATGGCTCAAAAAAATCAATGTCAATTTTGTACAACTTCTTCATATCATCAAAAACAAGAACCTCAATTCTTATTTCAATCATCAAATATCTTCTTCTACTCAATGCATCAACAACTCAGTTAGATACTCCACTCTTAAATATTTTATCATAAATGTGAAATTCTACAAATACTTAAACCATTTCATATGTCTTTGATTCAACTTATTCTGACTACCCAAATACTATAAAGCCTTATGATCAATATACAACACAAATTCCTTTGGAATCAAATAATGTCTCCATTTCTTCAAGGCTTGAATAATAGCATAGAACTCTTGATCATACATAGAATATTTCCTTTCAACATCATTCAACTTCTCACTAAATAAAGCAATAGGTTTATCTTCTTGACTCAACACAACTCCTATTGCACTACCACTTGCATCACATTCAACTTGGAATACCTTATTGAAATCATGTAAAGATCTAATATAGGTAATTTAGTAACCTTGTACTTAAAAGTCCCAAAACTCTTATCAACTCCATGTGTCAACTTGAATTCTCTTTTATCTCCTCTCATTATTTCAGTTATAGCATTGCAAATTGAACTAAAAATAATGATGAACTTTTAGTAAATAAATTCCAAACCATTGAATGATCTTACCTCGCCAGCATTTTTAGGTGTAGGCCACTCAAGTATAGCTTAAAGCTTCTAAGGATCTCCTCAAAACATTACCTGAAATCACAAATCCCAAATACAATCTCCTCTTTCTTGAAGGGAGAGTTTTTCAAATTAATCAACAACTTTTCCTCTTTAAGTTTCTGCAATACCTATCTAATATGAAACAAATGATCTTCTCTAGTTTTATTGAATATCAGGATGTCATTCAAGTACACAATCACAAATTTACCAAAGAATTTCTTTAGAACCTCATTCATTAACCTCATAAAAGTACTTAGTGCATTAGTTAGACCAAAACTCGTAACCAACCATTCATATAAACCTTATTTTTTCTTGAAAGAAGTATTCCATTCATCACCTTCTCTAATTATAATTTGATGATATCCACTCATCAAATCAATCTTGGTATAATATTTTGCTCCACTAAAACAATCTATTATATCATCCATTCTCAGTATAGGGAACTGATACTTAACTTTAACCTTATTGTTTTCTCTAGAATCAATACACATTCACTATTCTCCATTCTTCTTAGGTGCCAAAACACCTAGTACTGCACATGGACTCAAACTTTCTCTGATCAAACATTTTTGCAACTCTTGAACTTTTCAGTTGAGTTCCTCATTTTCAGTTGGTGTCAGTCAGTGTGGTTCCTTATTCAAAAAAATAACTCTAGGAATCAGATCCATAAAATGACTAATACTTCACATCAATGGAAAACCATCTGGTACATTATCTGAAATGATCTCTTTGTACTTGGTGAGTAACTTATCAACCTCTTCAGGAACTTTATCTTCTATTTTCTCACTTAGTTTTTTAGGAATCAAAGCATAAAAAATATCATTTTTCTTCAAATCCTTAACAAACTGTCTACCTTCCATCAAATTTTTTTTCACATATGTACATATCTCACCAATAGATTCTTCAATCAAAGGTAACAAGATTTGTCTCTTGCCATCAGTTCAAATAGTATATTTTTACACATTTCCATCATATATATCATGTCTATATCATATTGCCAAGGTATACCCCAAAAAATATGATAATAGTCAATAGGCATAATATTACACAACACCTAATCATAGTACTTTCTAATTTTTGGATTCACAAAACATTGTTCACTTACAATAAGTGTATTCTCATCCTTTATCTTGGAAATCTGATAGGGCTTTGGGTGCTTCAGTCTTACTAACTACAACTTTGTAACCATTTCTTCTGATGCTAGATTCTATGAGCTTCCACTGTCAATGATCACTTTCCAAAATTTGTCTGTAAATTTGCATCGGGTCTTGAAAAAACTATTTCTTACCGAATCTTCCTTAGTCTTTTCACTCCACAATGCTAGATTCTGACCATCAGGTTTCCTTCTTTCTCAGGTTCATTTGGTGAGCCTTCATGCACCAAAGAATTTCTACTTCTACCAATCTTCTTACTTGCATGTGCATAGTCAAATGATCTATGTACCTCTTCACCACAATTGTAACAAGTTCCTTGGAATCCTCCTCTTCCATAGTTACCTCAGGAGTAGTTACCTCTTCCATGGAGCAGACTTTCATCTTTCCACTCAGTCTTGCCTTTGTCTTGATTTTTCTTGTCCTGATAAGATCTATTGTTTTCACCCTAGAATTTTCCTCTTCTTTTAGGAAATCTTCCACCTCTTCCTCATTTTTTTGCTCATTCTTTTTATTCAATTTCTCCTCAACTTTTAGGGAAAACTGATAAGCATCCTAAATACTCTCCATTTTAATCAAACTAATTTATTCTTGAATAGAAGTCCTTAACCCATTCAAATATATTGAAATTATTTCCACCTCATCTTCAATATGTCTAGATATGATATCTATCCTATAAAATTCCTTGGTGTAGTCCTTTACCATTCTATCTTTTTGCCTGAAATTTGAATTACCCTAACTAGGATCATCCAATAATCACAAGGTAGAAACTTTCCCTTCAATTTATTTACCGTAATTTTGCATACCTTGATTTTGGTTTTACCTTTCTTCTAATTGAAAATGCTCCCACCATAAGGATGCATGAACTTTCAATTTTTCTCTTGCAATCTTCACCTTCATTTCATCTAAAATGTTCTCATACTCAAAGTATTTCTCCAGCTCGATGATCTAGTCCATCATTTCATCTGAATCTAACTTTCCACTATACTTAGGAGGTTTAAACTTTAGTGTAGCCTTTAAAAATTTTACTGCCTTCAGGAAAATTTCTTCTCCTTATTCCTTTATAGGTACAGGCTCAACTACATTTTGCACTTCTTCAACTTCATTATCACTAACATCATCAAGATTCCTTCCTCAACATTGAGTTGTCTCAACAACTTCTAATCTAGAAATTTTTTGTCTTAGCATATTAGATAAGCTTGGATCTACATTTCTTCCTCCTTGAACCATCTTCAAACCCTCTTTAATTGTAGGTTAGATTGTAATGTGCTACCATACAACAAATAAACAACTAGGGTTTACAAGAAGGAACCTCGGTTAAAGACCTAGATTTGAAACCTAGATCAAGATCAAACCTTTCTCTGATACCACCTGATGCAAGGGAGGAGGTGATAAATGGGGCCAAAGGCTCACCCAAGTACTATACCACCTTGGAGAATTACAACACAAAATAAATTACAAAAAAATAGAGAGAAAGGAATCATACCAAATATATTTATTCATCAACATTCATACTTGTCAGACTGTGAGGCCTTTTTGGTTATGACCTTGATACAATAGAATTTAAATCAAAGAGATATTAAAATCCTCGTGCATGCAAGATCCATGATCTGGAACTTTATATCTTTCTTCCCTTCCAACTTCACTACTAAACCTAGAAAAAACTATTATATTTATACTCGAGGCTACCAAAAATGTCAGCCCAAGAATCATTTAGATCTAGAATTAGAGAAAGAAATGACCGAGATTTAGGTCCACACATTTCCAAATGAATGATCCCAACATTAAGATCATGACCAAAATTTAATGCACAAGTCAGCCTTGAAAAAATAATCAAAATAAACCCCTCGGTGAACAAGGCCATCAAGAAACACCAAACAGATTGAACCAACTCAGTGAAAGAACACAACAAAGCCACTTGGTGAAAGACACTAAGTAGAAATAGGTAGCCAAGCTTGATGGTGAAAAAATATTAACACTCCACTGAGAACTCCAAAATAGTTACCGAGCACATCTAACAAGCTACTAAGATACATGATTTCTAGAAACTCAAGATGCTCCTACATCATCCCATAACGTAAGAGAAATATGGGTTTTATTAAGGCTCCCACAACCATAATCTTCATTATTAACAATATAAATCACAATGACTTTTCACAAGATCTCCTAACCTTAACAAATAGCTTTAAGAGTTTTCACATTAAAGAACTAGTTGAATTAATGATAGCTTTTAACAAGGCTATCAAAATCATCATAGGGTTTTGAAGGGATCCGTAAACCTTAACAAAAATCCTCCAGGAATTAAATTGTGAAAAACTAGATGAAAGTATAGGATTTTGAAAGGCTCTCAAAATGTCCATAGGTTTTGACTTGGCTCCCACAACCAAAATCAATAGCCCCAAGAGATTTTTCAAAAAATAAATAGCTAAAAAACCATTGGGTTTTAAAATGACACCTGAAACTATCATAGGGTTTTGAATGGATCCCCAAAATAGCAACTTGGGTTATGACATACCTCCCAAAACCAATAAGTTACCACTAGGTAAAGTACCCCCAGTTCATCTGCAACTCTCCAAAAAAATTCCTCTCCACCTCAATATGAGAGGATCTCACCTCAATAAGATCAAAAGGTAAGGGAAAAGCTAGAGAGAGAAACAAAATTGATGCAGGAGCATCCTAGGTTACCTTTCTATCCTCCTCATTTTGCTCATTTTTCTAGTAATTGTCAAGTTGTAGTCTTTGTCGAGTGTTCCTATGTGTTGAGTTGTCTATTGTTGGCTGAGTGTTCCTGTGTGCTGATTTGTCTAGTGTTGGCCGAGCATTCCTTCCTGTGCCAAGTGAACCTTTTATTTGTTGATTCTCAATTCTCCTTTGAATAATTTTGTTTGTGTTTGGTTATTAGTAGGAGCTAACTTGCCTATTTAATTTAGCTCATGAATTTAATGACTAGGATCTTGTCTTGGGATGTGTGTAGACCATTTTTTGGTTGGCCTTCTTTTATGTAATGATCTAGAGTCTTCTATAAGTAATTTTGGCAAGTATAAGTAGGGGTGTCTCGGTATACAAAGGAGTGAAGGTGGTAAGAAGGTAGAAGATAGAGTCTAAGTGCAAATTTTGACAAATCTTGTTGGTCGTAACCTGGAAGGTCTCACAGTCAGTCATGTATGCATAAATTTGGACAAATCAATAAAGTGTTTGTTGTTCCTTCTCTCCTTGGTGTTGGTCTCTATGTTGTTGCTTCTATTGTGTTTACTCTGCAAGGTGGGTGGATAGTTAGGCATTCCCTTGGCCCTAGTTGTTCATGTCTCTCCTTGTGCTAGGTGGTATCAGAGATTGAGGTTTGTCTTTGAGGATTTTGGATCATTTAGAACCCTAAGTTGGCTTTGGTTGTAGGGTGGAAGATCTACAGATTTGATCTATAACTTGTAGAGGGTTACGATCTTGCAGAAACCTATCCATCAAGATGGTTTGAGGTAAAGGAAATGTTGATAATTCCATAATGGACATGTTAAGACAAATTGTAGCCAGATTAGATGTTGTGGAGACAACCCATAAGAGAGTAGTGCATCTTGATGATGTGAGTGATGATGAAGCAAAAGTACCAATCCCTAATCCAGAACCCAAGGAAGATCAACATGAGGATACATTCTTGAGAGCATTGTCTAGCAAACATTCAAAGCCTAATGTGGAAGTTAATCCTTATGATGGAAAGTTGATTACTAATTTTGTGTTGGATTGGATCTCTGATATGGGGAAGTTCTTTGAGTTTAAAATCACTCTTGAGAATAGGAAAGTGAAAATTGTAGTCACTAGGTTGAAAGGTCATGCCTCATTGTGGTGGGAGCATTTCCAAACTAATAGAAAAAGAAGAGGAAAGGAAAAGATCAAAACATGGTTGAAAATGGTGAATAAGGTGAAGAATAATTTCCTCCCTACTGATTACCAAGTTAGTTTGTTGTGGAAGATGCAAAACCTTAGACAAAGGGATATGACTGTGAAGGAATATATTTAGGAATTCTACAGAATGGACATCAAATCTAGACATGTGGGTGATGAGGTTGAGAAAGTTACAAGGTACCTGAATGGATTGAGATATGGAATTCAAGAAGAAATAAGTTTTGTGAAGTTGGATACTATGGAAGAAGCATATCAATATGCCTTGAAATATGAGATCTTGACAAAGAAGCATGAACAAAGACATAGAGGTAGAGGTGGTAGATTCCAGAGAGGCAAAGGTGAAGGTGGTGGATCTAATAATTTTTCCCAAGATAAGGGAAATTATAAGTGTAAAAATAAAGAGAAAAGTAAGACTGAGTGAAAAGGTGGTAGTTCTTACCGAGGAGGTACTAGTTCATACTGAGGAAGAGGTAATTATTATTCTAGAGCTAATTTTAGTGGTAATTGTTACAAATGTGGTAATGAAGGGCATAGATCTTTTGAGTGTAGACACTCTAATGGAAATGAAAAAAGTCATTGAAATGCTATGGTACAAGAGGATCTTGAAAGTTCATCAAGTAAGCTTGAGGATGGAGAAAACCTGATGGTAAGGAGAACTTTGTGTAATAAAAGAGTTGATGAAGAACCTGTCCTGAGGAAAATTCTTTTCAAGACCAAATGTAAGATGGTAGCAAAATGTTGCAAAGTGATTGTTGACAGTGGTAGTTCAACAAATTTGGCATCAGAGGAGCTGGGTACAAAGTTGAAATTAAAGAGGTTGAGACACCCTAAACCCTATCATGTTTCATGGATCAAGGATGAGCATAAATTGTTGGTATGTGAGAAATGTGTTGTAAAATTCAAGATTGGAAACTACTTTGATGAAGTTCTTTGTGATATTATGCCTATGGATTGTTAACATATTTTGTTGGGTAGACCTTGGCAGTATGATAGATATGTTGTCCATGATGGTAGAATGAATCAATATACTCTTTGGGAAAATGGGAGAAAGAAAATATTGTTGCCTCTAATTGAGGTTTCAAATGAGATAGACTGTACTACTATGAAAATTTGCAAGGTTAATGGAAAAAAATTTGAGAAAGATATGAAGAAGAATCAATTTTATTTTTCTCTAATTCCTGAGAGACCAAGTTGTGGTAGTAATCGTTGACTGATAGAATATAGTAATGGATGAGAAATAGAAGACAATAATGACATGGTTCCAGTAGAAATTGAAAACTTACTGAATGAATAAAAGGATATTTTTTTCAAAATAAAGCACCATATATATTGACACCTACTGATAATGAAGAACTTAACAGACAAGTGTAGGAGTTGTTGCAAAGAGGTTTAATCAGAGAGAGATTGAGTCCATGTGATGTACCTCTTGTGATAGCACCTAAGAAGAATGGAGAATGGAAAATGTGTACTGATTCCACATCTATAAACAAGATAAAAATGAAGTATAGGTTTCCTATGTCGAGGTGAATGACATAATGCATTGTTTGAATGGAAAAAATTATTTTACCAATATTGATTTGAAAAGTGGTTATCATCAGATCAGAATCAGAGAAGTTGATGAATGGAAGACTAATTTCAAGAAAAAAGATGGTTTGTATGCATGGTTGGTTATGCCTTCTGGTTTGACTAATGCACCTAGTACTTTCATGAGGTTGATGAATGAAGTTCTCAAGAGATTTTTGGGTAAGTTTTTGATTATTTATTTGGATGACATTCTGATATTTAGTAGGACTAAGGAAGAACACCTTGAGCATATTCGACAAGTGTTGCAAAGATTGAAAGAAGAGAAGCTACTGATTAATTTAAAGAAGTGTTCCTTTATGCAGGAATATATTGTGTATTCAGGATTTGTGATTTTAGCTCATGGTTTGAAAATAGATCCTAAGAAGGTTAAAATAATTTTGGAGTGGCCTACACCTGATAATGTGGGTGAGGTAAGATCATATCATGGTTTGGCTACTTTCTATAGAAATTTCATTAAGAATTCTAGTTCCATTTGTAATGTTATGACTGGGACTATGAGAGGAGATACAAAGGATTTTAAGTGGACACATGGAGTTGATAAGATTTTTGAGACTTTGAAACAAAAGGTTTTTGAGTTACCTATGTTAGATTTGCCTAATTTCAATAAGGTATTTCAAGTTGAGCATGATGCAAGTGGTAGTGCAATAGGAGTTGTGTTGGGTCAAGAAGGTAAACCTATTTCTTTCTTTAGTGAGGAATGTAATGATGCTAAAAGGAAGTATTTTGTGTATGATCAATAGTTTTATGCTATTGTTCAAGCCTTGAAAAAGTGGAGACATTATTTGATACCGAGTGAGTTTTTGTTGTATACTCAACATAAAGATTTGCAGTATTTGGTAAGTCAACATAAGTTAAATCAAAGACATATGAAGTGGATTAAATATTTATAGAGTTTCACATTTTTGATCAAGCATAAGAGTGGAGTTACTAACTGAGTTGTAGATGCACTGAGCAGAAGATGTTCTTTGTTGACTAGGATGAAGGTTATAGTTCTTGGTTTTGATGAGATGAATGAGGTGTATGAATATACTGACCCTAATTTTTCTATGAAGTGGAGAGAGTGTAGAGTACCAAATCTATCAAAAAAACTAAGTAAGTTTGATGATTATTTCATTCAAGAAGGTATGTAGTTTAAAGGAATTCAGTTGTGTATATCGATAAGTTCCATGAGAATTAATTTGATAAAGGAAAATCATTGTGGTGGATTGGCTGGACATTTTGGAATTGATAAGACATTTAGTTTTCTTAAGGAAAGGCATTATTGGCCACATATGTATAAGGATGTTTAGAAGTTTTTAAGGAGTTTTTGAATTTGTCAAGTTGTAAAATGAGTAAGTCAGAATAATGGATTTTATACACCTATTTATGCTCCTGAGAAACCTTGGAGTGACATTAGTATGGATTTTGTTGTTGGATTACTTAAGACAACAATAGAGTATGATTCCATATTTGTTGTTGTGGATAGATTTTCTAAGATGGCACATTTCATACCATGTAAGAAGACATCAATTGTAGTGCATTTTACTGAGATTTTGTTCAAGGAGATTTTGAGATTGCATGGATTACGTAGAAGTATTATTTTTGAACGAGATAACAAGTTGGTTGGTTATTTTTGGAGAGCTTTGTGGAAGAAGATGGATACCGAGTTGAGGTTTAGTTCTACATTTCGTCCATAGAAAAATGGATAGACATAAGTTGTGAATACAAGCTTGGGTAATTTGTTGAGATGTTTAGTTGGAGATAAGCTAAGTGATTGGGATATGGTATTGGCACAAGATGAGATTTCATATAATAATTCTATAAATAGGAGTTCACAAAAAATACCTTTTGAGATTGTTACTGGAATATAGTTTAGAGGAGTATCAAATTTGAGGGATATTGTTAGTGAAGAAAAGGGAAGTGTTGAACGAGAAGTATTTTCTGATTTTATGAAGTCTTTACATGAGGAAGTGAAGGTGAAGTTAGAACAAAGTAATCAAAACTATAAGGAAAATGCTGACAAGTCTAGGAGATGTGATGTTCTTGAATTTTGTAGTGAGGTGATGGTTCATTTGAAGAAGGGAAGATTTCCTATTGGAATATATAATAAGGTGAAAATGAAGAAGTTTGATCCTTGTAGAATTTTGAGGAAGTTTGAAAGTGGTAATGCTTATGAAGTTGAGTTACCTGATGAAATGGATATATCTCCTATATTCAATATTGCTGATTTGTATAAGTACCATGAGTTAGATGATGAAGTTGTTGTACTCAATAATTATCCTAAGAAGCAGGTTGAAGAGGTTGAGCATATATTAAATCAAAAGATTGGTAAAATCACAAGAGGAAATGATTGCTATGAATATTTGGTAAAGTGGAAGAATATACCAGTTGAAGATGCTACATATATTTCTCAATCTGAGTTAGATTCATATCGGGTTGTGACATCTGAATGATTCATGAGACTCATTTCTTTCAACCCCGGTTATCTGATACAGGAGCATCTTGGGTTTCCTTGCCATCCTTCTCATTTTGTTCATTCTGCCATTAAGTTCTAAGTTGTAGTAAGTGTTGAGCTGTAGTATATGTTAAGTGTTCATGTGTGTCGAGCTGTCCAGTGTTGGCTGATTGTTCCTATGTGCCAAGTTGTCTACTGTTGGTCGAGTGTTCCTTCCTATGCCGAGTGAACTTGTTATTTCTTGATGCTCAGTTCTTCTTTGACTAAATTTTTTTATGTTTGGTTCTTATTTGGAGATGACTTGTGTATATAATTTAGGTCACAAATTTAATGATTAGGATCTTGTATTGGGATGTATGCAAACCATTTTGGGGTCAGCCTTCTTCTATGTAATGATCTAGAATCTTTTGTAAGCCATTTTGGCAAGTAGAAGTAGGGGTGTCTAGGTATAGAAAAGAGTGAAGGTGGTAAGCAGGTAGATGATAGAGTCCAAGTCTGAATTTTGACAAATCTTATTAGCCATAACTCAAAAGGCCTCACAGTTGCGCATTCATGTGGAAATTTGGATAAATCAATAAAGTTTTTGTTGTTCCTTCTCTCCTTTGTATTGTTCTTTGTGTTGCTTCATTTTTTGTGTTTAATCTGCAAGGTGGATGGATAGTTAGGTGTACCCTTGGCCCTAGCTATTCATGTCCTTCCTTGTCAAAAATGATAATTGACCCCATGACTAAGAAATCACAACAAAGAGAAGCCCATAGAAATCATGAATTCTACCCATCTCTACAACAAAATCCACCTCCATAAGATAGTCTATCACCTTAATTAGATAGAAGAGAGATGCAAATAAAGGAAGAATGAGCCACAACCAAATGACAAGAACATAAAGAAACCTGACCTCAATAAGGGAAGGTTCCAACTCAATATGACCTTTATAGAACCAAAACCATTCACTAGTAGTAGCAAGACACTAAATAAAAAAGAGATGAAGTAAGAACAAGGAAATACAAAACCCTAACACCACAAGTCCTTAACCAAAAAAAAAAAAAAGCCAAGCGAGACCCTTGAAAATTGCTAGTAACTGCTTGGAAAGAAAATAGAAAAGAGCCACCAAGAACCACCAACCTCACCAAGATTAAAGGAAAATACACCAAAATACTAGCAAAGGTGACACTATTAGAAGCCCAACCACTAGAAGAAAAAAATTATGCATACAACATGAAATTTTTGCAAAAGAGAAACCCCCCCAAAATAAGATGCATTCATTTTCCTAACAACCAAAGAAGAAATCATAGTCTAAAACTATTCTTTAAACGTAGAAAACCACACATTAACACAAAAACAATAGAATAAAGGGCTAAGAAATGAAAAAGAAGAAGGAATAACACTCTATTTCTCAATTTTAACAATCCTAAACACAACCATGCAACCACAAACTGAGAAAAATAGAACCGACCATAAAACCCCACAAATAGAACAAAAAATGACCAAAGAAGAAAATAGAGGGACACTACCACAACAACCATAAAGGAGACAAGAATATTGCACAACAAAAAACCCAAATTACCAGGCCAAAGGATGATGCATGTAAGAAAGGTTAGAGATGAAAAAAAAAGGAGGATCATGAATAGAGAGACCGAGACAAGATAAGAACCTTAGCTGATTATGAACCTAAAACTCCCTAAAAAAAAAACATGACAAAAACAACTATGACCACCAACCAAAATAGCCAAGGGTCCAATGAAAGACCTCCACAAATGCCAACTTCAACTCTATAGAGGAAGAAAAAAATCCTACTTACCATAAAAATTCTACTACCATTGCCACACAGGAGGACTAGCAACAAACTCTGTGAAAAATGAGCCCCAAAACAAGCACCCACGAGAGGGAAAACAAGCCAAATGGGGCTAAATAAAACCTACAAGAAAAATCAATGCTCTAGAAGAAAGGTCTCCAAGCCATCCATGGAAGCCTTTCTCCTAGAGAAGTCACTACCATGAACATCAAAAACCCTAGACCAAGCCACAATTAAAGAGAAACAACCAAACGTAGAGCTATCAAACTCAGAAACACCCTTTCAATGGACCTCCATCATAGTGAATATTGTCAATAAATGGTCTATAAAAGAAGAACAATAATGATAATATTTTGCATCCCCTTCATCCTTAGATCTAGAGGCATCCTTTGCCACTCTTTTACTTCCTCAAACTATAACTCCTTGCTCACAAATAATCCTACACTTGATCCTCATTTCAAGCATTCAATATCAATTCATGTTAAATAAAATGGACTTTTACCATTTATATTTGATTCATTTCATGAGGAAGCCTTATTTTTAAAAAGTTACAACTTGATGATACTCAAGGTTGAGGAAAGTTGTCTACTAAGATAATATTTTATCAAGGAGGATATAACTAAAAAGTATTTGATATGTCTATCAAATTTTTTGAGGAGAATTTATACAAATGAGATATAGTTTTTGATTATGGAAAATAGGTTTTGATGGGGCCCTGAAACCCTACAGAACTAAAAGATAAACATAGATAAAGCATTTAAAGTATCCACAACATAATAGCCACAGGAATAAACAAAAGCTCCCCACAAAATAGCAAGAAAAAACTAGAAAAAGAAAAGAGGGAAACAGAACAAAAAACCAGGCACAACTCAAGCCCAACAGAACAACTCAGGCAAATTCTCTGAGAATTTCCGCAGCACAAATCTCTAGCTCAGACACTCTTCTAGTAGCCTCCTTAAGGTCAGAAAGATCTTTATTAGGTTCCTGGATGTCCTTTTTCATTGTGTTGGATCTGGTCCTCTTCCTCAGGAGACTTATCCTTACCACTATTGGGAGATTGATTTTCCTTCTTGCTACCCCTGTGTTCCTCAATTTTGTTTATCAACACCTTTATGTTGTCATTAGAAGCTTTAAGAATGTTATATCTTTTCTCTATGATTTTCTATAGGGTTCCCTCGATGCTCTAAACTCTCCTCTTCACTTCCTCCACTCTATTTCCATATCCTTCTCCTCCTCGATATTCATGTTCTTAATGCTGCAATTGTCCTCCAATCTTCCCAATTTGTACTTTAGCTCCTAGATTTCATGATAGGTCCATTTAGTGGTTCTATAGTTGTCAATAACATTGTTCTTTACATTATTAAGCACATCCATCTATGGTTTCTCCTTAGTGGTGTCGCTCAAAATAACAAGGGCAAGATCAATAAGCTCTTCCATTTGAATTTTTCCATCCTTATTCTCCTTAACCAAAGTTTTCATCATCTCTCTCTTGAGACCCATCCTCACAGAGACATTATCAAAATTCCTCCAAACTGCATTCTTGTCTTTTCCCAAGATCTTGCAAGTGTAATGGCGAGACCCATACTCTTCAAAACCTTGCTCCTCTTCCCCGCTCCCCACTCCCATGATTCTCCTCTTCATCATCACTGTCATTCCCCACCTCTTGCCTTTCTTCCTTGGCTTCCTTATCAATGTCTTCCCCTCTTTTCAGCCTCCTAAAAGGCTTTCCAGCAGAAACCTCCTCTCTATTGGCAGGCATCTTGATAGTAGTGTTTCTCTTTCCTCCCTTCCTCTCCTTATTTTCTTCTTCTCTTAAAATGGTATCTTCCTCCCCATCAACACTGTCACTATCCATATCCATGCCCTCTCCATATCCATGCCCTCTACCCCCTCATTGTAGTCTCTGTCAGACGAGATCTCATTTTTCTATTTAGGGTCGGGAATCTCCTTTTTCTCCTTTTTGATTTTCTTTCTCCCCTTATTGGTCTATGGGGTAGCCTCTTGATCCATATCCACATGCATATCTTGGCTGTCCTCAGTATCAGACAGGATATAATCTTCTCCCGACTCATCTGAATCACCTTTACCCTCCTTGCCCACCTTCTTATTCCTAATTTCTTTCCCCATAGACCTAGCCTTAAAAAATTCATAAATTAACAACAAAGCCCCTCCTAGAAAGTATGATTACTAATGGAATTCTCCCTATAGTCATTGATATTTTGATTAATAGACGAGTATAGGAAGAAATGGATTGGAATTTTCACCCCATACTTGAAATGGTTAAGAAGCACAAAATGGTAGGTGTAGAGGCAGTCAAATCTCATATCCAGGGAGATGTATTTGATGATAACACTCAACACAAACCTCCATAGCAGCTTGATAGAGCCTAGTAGGTACTAGGTGTTTTTCTTCACTAAAGCCTTCTTTTCCTCCACCTCCTTGGTAAATTCGATCACAGCCTGCCCAAAAATTTGTCTATCTCTATAAAAAAATTTCCCAATAATGGGAATCCCCATCACCATAGAGATAACCTCCTCCATCACCATGAAATCCACCCCATCAATTTTAACAATCCCCTCATTCCAACTCTTAACCATTAGATGTGTAATAGTGGGTTTCCACCCATGAAGCCAATTGATGAAATTGGTGACTTCGCCTTTTTTCAAAATGCTCCACACCTTAGAGCGCCTATGCCACTTATTGGCTTCATCCTCAAGTTCCCTCATGTGTCTTTCCCCCACCATTTTTTCATCCTTTTTGCAAACTATTCTCCTGGTAGTGATGTCTTTTGAAGCTTGGTTCCAATTGATGTGAATAGTATTCACGAAACTTTTTTTAGCCTCATGTAAACTATATCCAAAATCTAGCCTCAAAGTGTGTTTAAGAGTTTTGATGAGGTGTAACATACTTTGTCTATCATACTTACACATCATATTCTGGCACCTCTCCCATAGAACATAATCTTTCATAATTAACATTTAATGTTTCCCACTCTTCTTGGGATCCTCTCCCTTTCTGTCAAATCTAAAATTTCCAGCGGAATATTATATTCGTCCATCCATCTTTTCATATCATCATTCTTGACTTCCCAGTTGGCCAACCTGTCAGCCACTTGATTAGCTTCCCTATACTCATGACCCACATAAACATTATCAAAGGACTTAAGGATATAAATGCTCTCTTCAATGATATTCACAATCATCCACGTAGGTTCAGTCTTCTTATTTAGACAGTTTATTATATTCTTCGAATCTCCTTCTAGCCAGAGTTTTTTGACTACCATGTCACAAGCTAGTTTGATGGTTTGATGTGCTACAATCACCTCTACATAGTGATTAGTTTGCAAACCTAGAGGAGCAGAGATAGAAAAAATTCCTTTGCCATAGGCATTTCTGATGATTCCACCCACCCCAACCTTACCAGGGTTGCCTTTGGCAGCCCCATCGAAGTTATCTTTACACCAACCCTCAGGTGGGAGAATCCATCTATAGTCTTCCCTCCTATTTCTATCAATTTACTTAGTTTCGAGAAGAGGGTTACAACCTTTAATGATAATATAGTTCTCTACCAGAGTGATAAGGGTTTTGTGGAAGACAACTTTAGCATTGGTTTCTTTTTCCCTAAAATTATGTTATTCCACTCCTTCCACACTCCCTAATAGACATGAGGAAAAGTCCAATCCCACAAGTCCTTATTCACATCCCCAATAGCCCCATGGTGCCATTGATGAATGAGATCAGTAGTGTTGTTAGGAAAACACCAGGTCACCTTGAAAAAAGATAGGAAATGAGATCATATGTCTCTGGTGAAGTGGCAGTGAATAATGATATGGTCCACACTCTCACTATGATTTTTTCATAGAATGCATTTGTTAGGCATCATATGCCCCCTCTTGGTAAGGTTTTTCACGATCAGGATTCAAGTTTGGAGCATTCCCTAGAAAAAAATATTGATTTTAGGAATAAGGCCAGGATACCAAGTGCTAGCCCAAATAGGGATAGTTTCAATGTTTTGCATGGTTTCATACCCCAAGGCTACAGTGTAGTTGTGAGTCTTAGTCTCCCCCAAAACAATAGCATCGTTGTTGAGGGATAGAGGGAAGTGCATGATCATGTCCATCAGTGGCTTTAGCTCTTGAGATAGCTTAGTTAGATTCACCCATTCATTATTGACCCTGTAGTCTCTCACTCTACAACCATATCTTTCTATGCATCTGTTAGCCCATCTGTTATATGGCTTGATGTTCCATAAGGGCCATAGTCTTAGCTAGTCATCATGGCATAAATTTATGTCTTCACCATTGCCTATTTTCCATTTCACTTTCTTAGTGGCTAAGCCCTTAGTCCTCAGAATGCCATTTCAGATGTTGGATCCCCTTGGGTCATAGTCCCTACTGATGAACTATTTGAAATTGATATTGGTAGAGTATTTATCCTTCAAAATATCCCTCCATTCCCTTGTTGAATTGAAAATCCTCCATATCTATTTATCTTGTAGAGCCCTATTGAACTACTTTAGATTCTAATCCCTAGCCCCCCCTACAATTTGGGTCTACATATAGTCTCCCAAGCCACCAGTGGGTACTTCTTATTACCTTCAGTCCCAGCCCATAGAAAGTTCCTCTGAATGGACTCTAAAGTATCAGCCACTTTGGTAGGGAATGAGAAAAGACTTAAAGCATAAGTAGGAAAATTCTACAATGTAGATTTGGTCAGAAGCACTTTACCATCTTGACTCAGAGTGATGCCTTTCCAGCCCACCAGCTTTCTATTGAACTGATTAATGAGATTATTCCAAAAGAGGTTAGGTGGTTTGGTTCCCAAAGGGAGCCCCGAGTATGTAGAAGGAAAAGAGCCAATACCACAACCCAAAATGCCATCTATTTTCCTCTGTTTGGTCTTAGGGGTGTTAATAAAGAAGACTGAGCTCTTACTCTAGTTAATGAGTTGACCCATGGCATTGGTATAGGTATTGAGAATAGACTTCACATTTCTAGCTTCTTTCACCGAAGCCTCTCCCTAAACAATGGTATCATCCATGAATTGTTGATGGGAGAAAATAAGGGGCCCGGAAGAAGGTTTTTACCCAGTGATTTCTCCTATCCTCCTTTTTTGATGAATAAGTCTTCCCAGGCATTCAGCCAGAATGATGAAGAGGATCGGTGAAAGAGGGTCACCTTGCTTGAGACCCCTAGAAGATTTAAATAAATTAGAGGGAGAATCATTGACCATCACCACAAAAGTAGGGGTTGAGATCAGTTGAGAAATAATCTTTCTAGTTTTATCATTGAAACCAAAAGCTTCCACAACTTTATTCAGGAACAACTAGTCCACCCTATCATAAGCCTTAGACAGATCAAGTTTGAGAAGGAAGCCTTCCTTTTTTCCTTCATCTAAGGAATGGATCACCTCATGAACAGAAATGATAGAGTCAAGGATTTGTCTACTAGGGACAAAACCCATTTGCTGAGGTGTAATAATCTTTGGGAGGATTTTGATCATTATGTTTGTTAAAACCTTTCAAAAAATCTTGTAAAAAGAGTTGCATAGACTTATAGGCCTAAAATTTTCAAAAGAATCGACACCTGTGACTTTGGGAATCAAAACCAAAAAAGTAGCATTGATCTCTTTAAGGAAGCTCCTAGCACAAAAAAATTCCTACACTGCTTTAACAAGGTCATCTTTTATAACATTCGAATACTTCTGGAAGGAAAAAGTAGGGAACCCATCTGGGCCAAAAGCTCTTTTAGTAGGTAGAGAAAAAATAGCCCCCTTGATTTCTTCAAATTTTGGAATAGCCCCCAAAAACTTATTCTGGCTAGCAGTTATCACACTGGGGATGGTCTTGAGAATTTTCACTTGGTCTTCAACACCCAGGTTAGCTCTTTGGTTAAGATGGAAGAGAAGAAACTAATAGCTTCCTTAGCAATCTCTTTGTCTTCCCCTATAGTATCATCCCCCCTTTTAGTACCACTAATTATATTGGCTGCCCTGTGTTTCATACTAGAGAGGTGAAAGAATCTAGAGTTTTTATCTCCTTCCCTTAACCACACCGTTCTTGACCTCTGCCTCCAAAGCATTTCCTCTTTTTCCACAATGTTGTGAAGGTCACCCAGAATAGTCTTTTTAGCATTCAGCCTGCTCTCATCATAACCCATATTCTGAATATCTTCTTGCACCTCAGCAAGATCTGCCATAATCCTTTCTTTTGTTTGAAAAATGTTCCCAAAGTCCATTTTGTTCCACTTTATGATCTCCATTTTAATGTTTTTAAGTTTTTTAGCCACCTTGTACATAGCTGAACCATCCACATCAATACCCCACCATTCCCTAATTTTTTTAGCTAGACCAGGGTAAGCAGTCCACATGTTCTCAAATCTAAATGGGAAAGTCTTTTTCCTATTGATAGAAACCAGAGTAAGAGAAATAGCGGAGTGATCCAATCCAAGTCTCTCCATAGAGGAGATATTGCATTGATAATGGTTCATCCAATCCAAAGTGATAAGAGCTCTGTCTAGCCTTACCTGAATACAATCTGTCCCAACTCTCCTGTTAGACCAGGTATATTTCCCACCTCCTAACTCAACATCAATGAGGGCCAGTTCATTTATCAAATCAGCCAGATGTTGTCTTCTTTCTAGGTCCGGTGGCAGCCCACCTAATTTCTCAGTGGCCATAAGAGGGGTATTGAAATCCCCCATGATAATGCCCTTAGAATCTCCCAACTTGGCCATAAGATTATAGATTTTATACCAATAGATTCTTCTACCATTCTTTGTGTTTGGGGCATAGATATTCATAATGAACCAGCTTTCCTGATCCTTGGAGATTTTTGAATTGAATAAGAAAAATGTTACCTTCATAAAAAATGATATCCGTTTTTAAGTTGTCCTTCCATATCACTAACAAACCACCTAAAGCACCCTCAGAATTAGTCACCGCAGTCTTCGTCCCTTTATTGAAAATATGCTTTCCACTTTCTCCTTCCTCAATCAAAAATATTTCTAGCCTATGATCCCTTATTATATTCTGAACAATTTCCTATTTGTGGATTCCATTGAGTCCATGAATGTTTCCAAGATATAGCCTTCATGATTTGTTTTCGGAACATGATTCCTGGATGGTTTTTTGGGTTCCATCCGCTATATTTCTTCTTTTTTCTTCCTTTCTAATTTGATTCTTTCTCATCCTACCTGGAGTGTTGGATTTACTTCCTGTGTCAGCTTTAGCTCTACTCCTCGTAGTGGCAGGAGAAACCGATGATGGGTCCCTGTTGCTTTTCTTTTTCTTTTCCTTAACTATTATCTAAGGCCCCACATTTTCATCTTTGAAGCTATCAAAAAGAGCCTCCATTCTAGATATTTGTAATATATCTATAAATAGTAGTACTACAATGTAATAGTAGCACTACAATGTAATACATTGTAGATATTTGTCCTAGAGCAGAGGGAGGATGCAAATTTTTGAATTTGCCTTTGAGCAGGAAACTTGCAGAGAAGGACATGATGTTTAGTCTGCAAGCCTAGACCTAGGCAAGGAAAAAGGAAACGGGGATGCGATAGAAGATGGGGACCCACAGACCTTGCAGCCAGATCCAGGAAAGAAAGAGGGTAATGCTCCAAAAACATTAGATTTTTAATAGAGATATAGATATAGATTTTTCATCTACAAATATTATTTATATGCTAGTATGTTCCTACTTTTATAGATGTATTACATTATAGTACTACTATTTATAGATGAAAAATCTAAATCTATATTAAAGATCAATAAGATCATTTTATTTATCATCTCTACTACTTTTATCCAAGAACATACTTATATATGTACATGATTTTTCCTTTTCAATTACTATTTCCTCTTTATTCTTATTCATCAATTGCATTTGTTTTTTAATTCTCCATGTATGAAAATTGAAACCATATTATTTATCTAATGGAATCTGAGCCATTCTAGAAAATACAAATGAGATTATTTCTTATCTATCCAAAAAAAAATTACACATAACCTACTTCACATCCATTTCTAAGAAAACTAAAATAAGTAGAATAAATTGCAAACTTGAGACCGTTGAGAACCAAAAGAATATAGTACCTTGGTACTTGTAATTATCTATCTCTCTTTGTATTTTAAAATCTCTCCTAGTCAAGTGTTTTTGTATTTTTATAAACAATTTTCATTATTTCTTCACTTATCAAAGGATTGATATTAAAATAATCTACATCTTTACCAAGGTTCTATGGATAAAAGAATGTAATAATATGATTTAACACATTACTATTCACATAATATGCCACTTGTACATAATATTTTCTAACCTTCTACTATCAACTTATAAATATAGCTTCTCTTTAGGTTTAGTTCTTAGGATGTGAATATAATTAGTTGAGGTGTTTAAGAGAATACATATATCCACCCTTCTCAAATTATGTTCATGTGTTAAATATGTTCGGCCTAATCATTTGGAAAAAAAAATTAGTTATAGAAGCTCAGGTTAGATGCCTAAACATGAATATGAATTTTTATAGCGTCTTCCATGCCCCTTTTTAAAAATCTCTCTCTCACCACGCTTTTGGCTATGGAATCTTATTTTTAGTCATGCTTCCATGTGTTTAATTCATCCTTGAGTTCCTATTTATTCCAGATGAAGCAAGATAAAGTCTATCCTAGTTGTGGCTTTCAAGTCTTTTAATTCATTTATTTTAAACTTATCAGCTTCACCTTCCATATTAAAACATGAAGAAATGGTCTTCTATTTCCTCCATTTATGAAAATTAATCATGCTTAGACTTTTCTTGAGTTGGTAGAGAAGAAGTAAGGATAGTCCATTGTAGTTCTTCACTTAAACTACCCCCTCACCCTAGATTCTTTCAAACACTACATAATCATATATGAAGGATTGGATACCATGTGTCTATGAGGGGGATAGAAAAACAAAATGTTATATATGTCTATTAAAAATGTGAGGAGACATTATACAAACAATATATCGCTAGGAGAGCTATATAATAGTTAAAATTGCAATGTAATCCATCTATAATTATTTCACTAGCAAAATAATTATAAACATCAAGTCTTCATCAAATAAGATGATAATACTTTAGATATTGTGTGTAGACATACAAAATAAATCCAATGAATTTAATATGTTGAACATACAATTTTTATTTTGACAAGTTAAATGGATCGCTAAATGAATATATGAATTAATATCTATGTTAATTAGGAAATTAGTGTAATGATATATTTTTAAAAGTTTTTTTTTAAATTTTATAAATCAGGAGAGGACTTGAACCCTTCAAGAAAAGAGACACATAGGTGGAAAAAATTTAAGAACTCATAAGAAGTGACACCACTAAGCAAAAAAAGGAGGAACCCTTTATTAGAAATAGATACTTTTGGTTTAAGGAAATAAATGGTGAGAATGAGGAGCCCAACCAATACAAGATTTCCTTATCATAGTAGAGATGTTTAAAAGTTAACAAAAAAAATGCCTTGTACTAGAGAAAATCTCAGACAATGAAGTACATTTTTTAAAAGAACCTCCAAACCTTTACAAATAAGACCAAGAGCTTTTGAAAGGCAACCTCCAACCTAAAGACTAGAAGGTTTTGAGAGGTATCCTCCAAAATTTTATAAATAAAACCACTATGAACAACTAATTTTGTATAAATGAGAAAGGATAGAAAGAAGTCCAAACCAAAGTGAGAAGAAGCTGCTATTGAAAAAGTCATCCAAAATCACCTCTGTAGGACTATTTTCAATAGAAAAAAAATCTCATGAAAGACATCAATAATAACACCTACCTCACTCCACATAAAAAGGAGATAGAGGAAGAAGGAATACTAATAATAGTGAAAAACCTAGAAATAGGCTTCCATTCATGAGAGAGATATCTCCATGAACACCTCCATATGAAACAAATAGCACCAAGGAAAGGTTAAAGTGACAATTATAGGAAATAATACCAACCATTTTATAGTCAACACAATGAATGGGAAGATTGTCTATTTTTGTAAAGGACACAAATGAATACTAGTCCAAAACACACTCGATAAAACAAGAAACCACCAAAACATGGCACCCTGATAGAGTTTAACACTAGTTTCTTCAACTTCCATATTTCCCTCATCTTCAAAAAACTTGACAACTGCATCATATAGAACTCCCTCGATAACAAACCCACACCACAAAAGTAGCATAAAAGTAGAGAAAAGGAAAATAAACAACACCACCAAAATAATTTTGTTAAAAGGAAACCTACGAAATTTAGGGCCACAACAAAAACAACATAGACCATGATAGAAATACAAATAGAAGGTCACCAAATGAACAAGGGAACTCCAAAAGAGTTATTTTACATTAACTATAGTTATACCCTTAATAGAACATGGAAAAAAGAAAGAAAACAAAAATCACAGTCTCTTCCACACAGTAGAAGAAGAGATCATACACACCCTTCACAGCACTGGGGTAAAAATAATAATCACCTAGAGAAGATCCCAAGGAAGAGAGGAACTCACCTACACCCTCAACAAAAACATAAAAATTATGAACATTAACAAAATCCACCCCACTAAATATCCTACCAATATCATTTGGAAGAGTACTGTTATAATTTATAATCTTTTCTTGGTTGTTTTATTTAATTTGAGGATAAACCAATGTATCCTCCTTTTATTTAATTTAGGATATTCCTATAGGAATCTCTACATGTAATTTTGTCCTCTAGTCCAAGTGGGAGGAAAACTCATTTTTTGTAATTCCTTTAATAAGGAAATTAGTTTATTCCTCCTTATGAGGATGCTCACACTTGAAACACACTTAGTATGAATGTGGCATTTATTCACATGGGAGTTACATGAAAACTCCTTCAATCGTGTCTACTTAAGAAATGCTTCTCCACACACTTGACATAATTTTTGTCACATTCCTACACACAATTTTATCTCTTGACATATTAGTTCTCTCATTATTGTATTGAGCTTCTTGTTCATAATCTATCTCTCTCTCTTTAGGATTTTCTTGCCTCATTCATAATATCATAAGGGATTTTTATTTGATTTTCCCCTTTCAAAATTTCTTGGCTCTTTGCTGGAATTCGTGGACCATTCTCTTGTTTTGGTGATTTCTTGAAACTTTATCTCCTAAATAGCTTATGATAAATTCCTTCTTGCACTTCACTTTCTTGGATTATTTCATTAACAGATTTTTATTATTTTAATACTTCTAACATGGTATCAAAGAAGGTTTAATCCTTGTTTAAGTGTTTTGTAGGAAGTTGCCATTTGAAGGAGAAAGCTCTTCTTGTTGATCTAATATTTCTTGCTGCTCTTTCTTCTTCTTTTTTCATTTTAGTTTTTTATTTTCTAACCCTCTTTGGAAGGCTTGCCGCTAGAGAGTAGAGTTTTTGAATTTTTTTTTGGGTTTGGACGGTTCTTTGCCAAACCCAGCTTAGTTTAGTTTCTAAGCCTCTTTTAATCTCATATTTTTCATGGTTTTGCTAACCTTTGTTTGTAGGTTTCATTTGTATCATTTACTTCTAGTTTTCTTATTCATATTTTAATCTTCTTACTAACAATTTTCCTGTAGTATTCTTCTTTTTTGTCTAGTTTCACATTTAAACTAATCCTCCTTGCAGGTTTTTCATCCTTTTATTTAAAGAAATGATATGTTTTGTTGTGCAAAAAATTATAAAGAATCCATATATCTTTACACATTATCTCTGTCATGGGTACTTCATTCTATTTTTTGATGTTTCTTTTATAGGATTTTATCTCTCTTCTAACCTTAATATATTTATCTAATATCTCTAGTTATTTATCTCCGTTCTCTAGTTATTTATCTCTGTTCTCTAGTTATTTATCTCTCATATATCTCTTATCTAACAAATTTATCTAATAGCTCTCATTTGTCTCTTACAACCATATTTTTTTTAACATTTTATATATTTTGTTTAATCTTGTTGTTTTTCTTCTCCTTCTCTCCCACGCAGCTCCCTCACAGCCTTCATTGGAATTGTGCATGAACCAACTCCTCTATTTCATTCCATACTCCTTGGCTACCTATGTGAGCCTCCTCTTGGAATGACCCTGTGGGCTTCCTTCCTTCCTTGGCTGCGTGAGTGTTGTCCTTCCTTGGTAGTGTGGACTCCCTTGGTTGCTTTGAGCTGCTCCTAGCACTTCGTGAGCCTTCCTTGGTTGTGTGAGCTTCTCCCACTCAATTTATTTTCTATGCTCTTCTACCTTAGAAGAATCCTACAACTCACCTCCCCTTGGACGTTACATGCAACCTGCTCCTAAGGCATTTTTTTTGCCTTCTCCTTTTTCAGTATATTCTCTTGTGTTTTGGTGAGTAATATGGGAGCATTGCCTGCCAACATCTACCCCTAGAAGGTTGCTAAAGGTTGTTGAATCTGACTAGTCAAGCTTTATGATTTCCTTTGTAGTCTTGTCTCCTTGTGTTCACTTAAATCTATTACTGGTTATTTTTTTATTTTGGGTTCTTATGGTCACAAATCATTAAGACTGGTTACTTTTAGTAGCTTAGAACTTTGTCTACTTAGAACAATATTCTTCCTTATCTTGTAACGTCTTGGGTTTATTCTAGTTTGATTGGTTTTAAAAATATAGTTCAAGATTGTTCATTATTTCCTTTCTCTGTGTTTATCTCATTCAAATGTTTATTTAAAATAGAATTGGCTTATTAATTAAAATAGCTTTGATTTTGTTTTTTTAATAATATTACTTTAATCTTTTGAAATATATATATATATATATATATATATATATATATATATATATATATATATATATATATATATATATATATATATATATATATATATATATATATATATATATATATATATATATATATATATATATATATATATATATATATATATATATATATATATATATATATATAT
>BSBK01002280.1:925000-1015194 GCA_027943335.1 Chamaecyparis obtusa | reverse complement strand
ACTATATATATTATATATTTATATATATATATTATATATATATATATCTATATATATATATATATATATATATATATATATATATATATAGATATATATATATATATATATATATATATTATATATATATATATATATATATATATATATAATCTATATATATATATATATCTATATATATATCTATATATAATACTATATATATATATTATCTATATATATATAGATATATTATATATATAGATATATATATATAGATATATATATATATATATATATATGGAGTCTTTACTAATAATCGTGAGATGATGTGGGGAGAAATGAAAATTTCAAAATGGTCGCATGATCGTAAGAGGTAAAAAAATACCATGCGATCATGCGGGGGAAGAAGGGAGTATCCAACAGAGAGTCCATCGGATTCGATGGAGGGGAAGGCAGACAGCGATATCTGGAAAATAGCTGCTCCCATGATCGAGGTCACATGATCGCAAAAGGTAAAAAAATGCCATGTGATCATGCGGGGAAGAGGGGAGTATCCAGTAGAGATTTTAGTAGATTCGATGGAGGGGAAGGCAAACAATGATATCCATATGGGGCCAGGCAGCAGCTTCCATCACAGAAGTAGGTGTTTGATCAGTACCAACTACAACAAGATTTGTCACACTATGGTAAGGTTTCCGTCAGCCCTCTTGCCCTCCACATTTTCAATCCGTCCCGTTTGCACAGAAAAATTGGTTGAAGGGCAACACTGCTACCCGTTTTGATCCTGATGACATAATGAAAATATTTAGTGGAAAAGTAATAGTCCAACCAGCCAAGCCTTTTTTGTGAATCCTAGATTCATTAATGCACTAGTAAAGCCCCAGTCTGGGTTGCAGAGGAAGGAGGGTTTCAATAAGGCAGTACAACATCTCAAAGCCCCTTTTAACAATGCACATTCTAGTCATGAGGTGAGAGGTAATCTCTTCTTGCCAAGACAAAGAGCTCAGGGTAGATATCGGCGCTTCCACAAGAAAGAAATACTGGACATTTGGAAGGCACGCCACCGGGATCGCCTATAGCCATACGGTATAATCAGGGTCCCAGTAAAAAATAGGGAGATTTGAGGGTTACGAAGTAGATATCAAATCAACATACTAGGCAATCTCATCAAGTCACAACAAATAGAGCCCCTTTCAATCCAAAGCAACCTATTCAAGTTTGGCAGATTAAGCAGAGCACTCTTCATAAGGCAACTCAACAGGGGACTAAGAATCATGATTATACATCAATATCCTTTCCAGATCATCTACTTCAAGATCAAATTCATCATCTCCAAAAATATAGCATTAATAGGTACATTTTCGAGAACAGGGCTTATGTATTGATGATATTAAAATTTGGCCTTTGACAATTGGCTAGGGTTAATTGATTTTTTTGGTTAAATATTAAGTTGGGTTATTTTCTTGCTAAATTTGAAAACTCTGTTATGAGGGATGGGATACACAAGATCAAAATTTGGTTCTGCAAAGGAGTTGGACTCTTACTGTAGTAATCGACCCCTAATCTAAAACTACAAGATAGAGCTCCACTTTTCTTCCCCATTTGGATTGCCTTGCCAAACTTGCCTTTAGAATTCAGAGATGTGGACATAGTAGAAATCATTGCTAATTAGCTTGGTATCTTTGCTAAGCATGACCTAATACCATTTGAGGTGTCACACCGAGAAGTTAGAGTGTGTATCCTTCATGATGGGACTTCTGAATTGCCAAAATGTATTTCCCTAAAATCCAAATGGGGGGAAGTGGGATCAAAAAAATTCATCTTCAAAATGAGGAGACTATCATGTTATATCAACATCAATTAGGGCATTTCACAACTCATTGCCAATCCCAGCCATTAACCCAATTGAGGGTATGTGATAACTTCTGTACAAATCCTTTCCAGTGCTCCATATCACATATCCCTCAGCAAGCGGAATTGAAATCTTCTTCACCATACTCTGTTGAAGTGTTGCCTAACAAGATTTACCCATATGAAGCTTCTATCTACTTTTATTGGGCTATAAGTATCATTATGGTGTTTTTTGAGTGCCTCCAAGTAGCCTACCTTATTAGATTGGAATAAATCAGAAGACTCAAGTTTCAGTCAGGATGACATAGTACAACACTTAATGTTTTCAGATTCTTCTGCTACAAATCCAATTACAAATGATGTGTTTGATAAAGAGGTGTTGGTAAATCTACGAGCTAGGAAAATTTCAGAAGAGTTATTAATAGACCTAGCTACCAAAATAATATATGAAATAGCAGAAGAAGAGGGGATCCTTCAGTATGAAGGTGTGTACAACAAACAAGATCAACATAAATGCCTGAGTGATGGTTTTAACCACTATTCCAGTAGAAGAGAAAATGCAACTGCTTGAAGAGCATCAAATTCTAAACATGCACCAACAAAGTGACAACAATAAGGCTCGAGTGGTAAATGAGCTCAGTACAGATTCTAAAGGCTCTTCTTCTTCAGATTCTACTAGTCAATCTAAGGGGAGAGTTAATGGGCAGAGAGAAGCTATATCCGTCGACCATAATAAAGACTACAAGAATGCAGCTAGTATGTTGGTGCCTCCATTTGAATCAGAGGAGACTGTTCACTCCCACATTATAGAATGGATATAGAGTAACACATTTCCTACATCAGAGGAAAACCTAGCAAGATATGACCAGGAATTGCATGCTGATCCAGATTTGGTTATTGATGGGACTAATCAAGAAATATGTGATGGCCCAAACAATACCACTTGTGTTGTAGGAGTAGGTCCTATGGCTTTTGACCCTAATATGTCGCTATCAATTGAGCAATCACCATTACATCAAGCACAAGCCAAGGCTCCACCGAAAAAAAGAGGGTAGAAAGCCTAAAAGTACTATAGTCAAAGAAGAAATTGAAGCTGGAATTCAATCAACACTGGATGGGAAGTTCACACCTTCCAAAAGATTGATGAGGAGAACAAAAGGTTCTCCTTGTCAGCAATGAAGATAGCATCTTGGAATGTCAGAGGACTCAATGCCTCTGACAAAAGAAATAGAATCAAGCTAGAAATTGATTCTATAAAAGTGGATATTATACTACTTCAAGAAACAAAGATGTCAGATGAGGTTTTTAACAAAACTATTGGGAAATGGACAAAATGGAATGTTGTTCATAGTCCAGTGATAGGTGCATTAGGTGGGCTGGCTATCCTCTGGGATACTAATCTTTTTCAAGTCCAAATTATTGAGAAGAAAGATAATTGGCAAGCCATCAGATTGGAATGTTTTGATACTAAAATATTATTGTTTAATGTTTACGGGCCCACAACAACCCAAGACAAATTGAGATTGTGGTCAGAGATTACTCAATTTTACAACTTCAATCAGACACACATATCATAATGGGGGGTGATTTTAATGCCATTTTAAAACTGTCAGAAAAAATGGGTGAATTTGTCCACCAATGAGGACAATTCAGGACTTTGCAAATTTTGTTGAAGATAATGGCCTAATGGATGTTGTGCCATCAAATGGGTCATTTACATGGACCAACAAAAGGGTAGACTTCTCTCAAATAGTGATCAAATTAGATAGATTTCTCCTCTCCCAATGCTAGAAATTAGTCAATGTTACATTTCACTCAGAAATTCTACCACAACCAGGTTCAGATCATTTCCCAATTTGTCTACATTTGTACATGACAATAACAAAACAAGATTTCTAGCATAGACCATCATTCAAGTTTGAAAGAATGTGGTTATGCCACCCAAGTTTTTTTGAATTCACTTAAGCATTGTTGGAATTCAGTGCCCGTGATAGATGGAACTAAAATGTACCAGTTTGCACACAAGATGAAGCTCACCAAACAGTGGATCAAGAAATGGAATGAGACGATATTTAAGAATATTTTTAAAGAGAAAGAAAATAGTCAAGGCCAAATTAGAGGACATATATAACACCATCATAAAAAAAAAGGGATGAATAATGACTCCTTCGATACTCAGAAAAGTCTAGTACAAGAGTGGGAGGAAATATGTAGCAGAGAAGAGGAATACTAGAGGCAGAAGTCAAGAGAACTTTGGCTAAAAGAGGGGGATAGAAATACAAAATACTTTCATGCGTCAGCTAAATTAAAAATAGCAAGCAATCGTATTCTCTCTATAACCAAAGCTGACAATGGCATCTTATTGTCAGAACCTCAAAGCATACAAGATGAGGGGGTCAAATTTTTTCAAAATTTGTTAGCCCCTCCTACCATTGCTTGTCCACTGCCACCTCCAATGGAGGAACTGCTAGAGGCAATCCCCAACATGACTTCAACAGTGGAAAATTTAAAACTCATGGCTCCATTTACCATTTAGGAATTAAAAAAAGTGGTCTTTTCCTTGCCTCCGGACAAAGCCCCAGGCCCAGATGGCTTTACTGCTCTATTCTTTCAAGTATGCTAGGACTGGATTGGATGGGAATTATTGGATGTTATAGAAGAATCAAGGACCAACAAGACCATGTTGAAAAACTTCAACACCACTAATATAGCCATTATTCCAAAAGTGCAAAATCCAAAGACATTTGCAGACTTCCGACTGATATCCTTATGCAATACTATCTATAAAATCATCACAAAGGCTATTTATTTAAGGATGTAGTACCTTATCCCTAAGATTGTCTCGCATCCACAAGGGGGCTTCGTTCCAGGTAGAGAGACAATGGAAGGAGCTCTAGTGGCTCATGAAGTTCTTCATTCTATCCACAATAGTAAATCAGCACATTTCATTATTAAACTGGACATGATGAAAGCATATGACAGAGTTAGCTGGGATTTCCTCATTAAGGTCCTACAAAAATTTGGATTTTCAAGAAGTTGGTGTAAATGGGTAAAAGCTTGTGTTTTGGGTGCATCTTTTTTAGTTTTGATAAATGGTGTTCCGGCAGGTTATTTTTCATCTACACAAGGAGTTAGGTAGGGGGATCCTTTATCACCAGTCTTATTCATTTTAATGGCAGAGACATTTAGTAGGTTCATACTTCAGAAGAAAGCATCAAGCAAGTGGCTGGGTGTGCAAATTGGTCAAACAAATATTTCAGTGACTCACTCACTTTTTGCTGATGATACATTATTATTTGGTACATCAAACATCAGGGAGGCCAGTCAAATCAAAGAAACCTTGGACCTGTATACTATAGCATCAAATCAGAGAGTTAATCCTCTCAAATCCAAGATATATCTATTTAATACAAATCAAATTGTATCTAATAAAATTGTTAACCTTCTTGGATTTTCAGTGGATTTTCTTCCATCAGTCTACCTTGGTATCCCTTTTTTCATGGGGGCAAGTAAAATTAGTTATTGGACACCAATCATCGAAAGGATTAAAGCCAGGGCGGTTGCATGGAAAGAAAGGTGGATGTCTCTCTCAAGTAGAATACTTTTAATCAAAATAGTTCTCTCAGCAATCCCCAATTATTACTTTATCAGTCCTCAAGGCTCCTATGCCGGTCATTCAAAAAATTCAAAAATTGATTAGAGATTTTCTATGGACTGGGAACATGAATGGAGTAAAGAAAATCCCTTTAGTCTAGACAGAGAAATTGGCACAAGTTAAGCAGCTGGGTGGGGCAGGGATTCATGATCTACAAAAGCAGAACATAGCATTTGGGGGGAAAATTAGTATGGAAAATGTATTCTAAGCCACATAATATTTGGTGCCAAATTATGCAAGCCAAGTACTTAGATGATTCTATCCCAGCTAGAATTATATCGGTATCTGACCCCCCTAAAGGGTCAGCCATTTGGGACTTCATGATCTCTTCCAGAGATTTAATATGAAAGTATATTACATGGGAAGTCAAATAATGTTCAATCAGTCAAGTTTTGGCGTGACTCATGGAGTGGGGCACCACCTTTGATTAGTAGAAATGACATTGGAATGGAGGATATTATCTCTGTAGTAGAAAATGTTTGGGGTATTCACTTAATTGGATATGTATCTGCTCTATGCCTACACTCAAGGAAAGTAATTTGGAAAGACCCCCAAGAGCTACCTCTCTCACCACAACAAATTCAATTATTTCAGAAAATCTTATCTCGAAGACTGATCTACTTATCAAACTTGGAGGATAATTTGATTTGGGCACCAGCGGTAGATGGGAATTTTAATATTAAGGATGGCTATAAACTTATTCAGCAAGAGATGCAACCAAGCAACCATCCCGAGCTTATTCCTTCTGCTGGAATAATCTAACATTACCAAAAGCAGGATGGTTTTCTTGGCTAGCTTTGAATAATAGGGCATTAACAAGTGAGCGGCTTTAGAGACTTAATATAGCTTAACCTTTTAATTGTCTGCATTGTGATAATCATCAAGAAGACACAAACCACCTATTCTTAAATTGTGAATTTGCTCAAGAATGCTGGCATTTTGTCCTTAGAAAGGTTACAATATCCAACTCCTCTTCCATGCAAGCTAAGGGACCTGTTTGACTCATGGCCACAACTATATTCATACTCCCTTTTTTCAGCAATTTGGAAGTGCACTCCAACAATAGTGGTCTGGGAAATTTGGTGGGAGAGAAATAAAAGAATCTTTCGCAGACAATTTTTGACAATCCAAGTGGTCACAGCTCAAATAGAAAGATCAATATCAGAACTAGTTAATGCTAGTCATAATAAGCTTAAACATAATCTAATTATGACATCATGGGACTCGTTTATATTGTGAGAGTGGAAACAAATACATGCTCCTTTTGGTTGGTGTTATCAACCAAAACCGAATAAAATGCTGGACAGAGAAGGGATTAAGTGGATGCCGCCATCCGAAGGGTTTAGCAAGATTAACTTCAATGGCTCCTCAAGAGGGAATCCAGGTAAATCAAGGGTGGGAATTTGTATCCAAAATTTTCAAGGAATATTACTAGCAGTAAAATGCTGCATGCTTCCTGATGGCACAAACAATATGGCTGAGGCCAAGGCATTATTAGAAGGTCTAATATTAGCAAAAAATGGAGGCTTCCAAAAAATTCAAATAGAGGGAGATTCAATAGTGATTATATCAGCATGTATAAGCAGAATATCTCATAACTGGAAACTATCATACATCCTTCAACAGATTTGGCTATTACTGGATTCATTTCAAGAAGTTTAGATCTCTCACATGCTTAGAGAGGGTAATAGACTAGCAAACCATCTGGCAAACAAAGGTTGTGATGGGTATGAACCGGTGGCTATTAATGATGATTCAATTATTAATCACGATGCCAAGTTGAAGGAAATCTATAGTCGAGAAATAGTGTCATGTGTAGTTGATGCCTCAAAATGTTTGGATGTGAAGTTTGTTCTTTAATAGATGTATGCATAAACAGTTTATGTATTTGCCCCAAGTACAATTCCATTTGTGTGTTTAATGGGAGGTGCAAACAGTTTTCATATGCCATAGTATTTGGAATATGAGAAGTACATAGTAGATATAAATTTTAATAACTTTTAATAAAAACACAACTTGCTTGTGTATCATTTGTGCAGGAATATCTATTTCCCCATCTGCAAGTTCATTGACACACATGTGTTTGTGGTTGAGAAAGTTTAATCAGTGTACTATTGGCAGAATCCCAAGTTCCAAAAATGACATTGAAACTTATGCATAATCTCTCTCACACTTGGGATATCATGATTTTATTTTGGTTGTACTTGGCAATTTATTACAGCTACAAATATGTGGGCTTTTTCTCATATCCATCACTCATTGTCGAGTTACAAGCTGGGAGCCAATGGATTTGTGAGTTAGTCAGGTGATGTAATGCAGACAGTGTGCCTACTATCACCATGAAGTCATGCCCAAAAATTACAGAGTTAGGATGTGATTGGAACTTTTGGAAGAGGCTCTGCCATCTCACATCGATGAGGGCTCATTTTCATTAATGTTTATATGCCAGTCGCAAGCAATAAGGGATGCAATTCAACTGGTTGTTGGGGAAGAAATACTGGACTCTCATTCGTGGAGCATTTGCAACGTGATGGACTTATCCTAGTCAATGTCTTTGGTGTCTTCACTAGCTCACAATGCGCTCTCGAGGGGTGTGCTCAGCAGTATGAACTATGGGATGGTTTTGGCGCTAGTTGGTGGACTACTTTTGCATCATGAGCTGCTCTCAAATCATGATTGCTTTCTAATCTATGAAAGTTTTAAACGCTCCCTCTGTTTGCAAGATGCTCAATTCACAGAAAATGCACTTTGATTCTCGAAGAGGCGTTTGGGGTTTCACTTGGCAAACAAAGTTAGAATTCAGGTTAATGCTGTGTTAGACATCATGGAGCTGCCAAATCCACATCTTCCCTACATCTTCTCTGGTAGCCCGCGAGCTCTTTTGTGGGTCCCTGACCTTAATACACATCTGACTGGCTTGGAGTTTGGCAGTGGTTAGATGTATAAAATGTTGTTGTCATACACATCGGTGTATTGTACATGTCGCCATCATTAGGGCACTTCTGAAGGCTTTTTGGAGTATGATCTAAAATTGGATAAGAAATATTGACATATTGCTCGAAATATGTAATATTTATGTATTTATATATCCTCAGATATATGCATGTATATAACTATGATCCCGGGGTTTCTTACTAGTTCTTCCATGGGGGAGTTATTGAATCAGATTAATAAAATATGGTGGTTACACCACTTTTGCCTATATATATATATATATATATATATATATATATATATAATTAGCTAATAAACACTTTTTTTAAGCTTTTTCCATTCATAAAAAACCTCTCCATTTGTCTCTAATAAATATTTAAAAAATTAAGAAACGGATCTAAACTAGGAAACCTTTATTAAAAAAATCAAAAATCAAGAACAAATCTTAACATTTATTAAATACAATCATAATATTATTTGAACAATAAACATAATTTATTTTTTATTTTTTATTTTTTATTAATTCTTAAAATATATTATATAAAATATATCCTAATATTTATAATTAATTCTTAATACAATTATAATTATAAGAATAGAAAATAATTAATGTTTTGTTTCTTTTGTAAAAAAATAATTGTAAGTAATTTATTCTTAATTTTAAAGAGTTGGATGTTTCTAGGGAAAGGATAATTTTAAATATAAGGATAAATTGTGTCTCAAAAAGTTGAATTTTAAATATAAGCAGAAATTATGTCTCAAAAAGTTGAACAACAGAAATAAACTAAGCAGTAATATGGAGACCTGCTCTAAAGATTTGAAATGAAAAAGAAAAAAAGATTTTTTTTTATAAAAATAAAGAAAGCAAATTAGCTAATAGACTTTTTTTAAGCTTTTTCTATTTAAAAAAACCTCTCCATTTGTTTCTAATAAATATTAAAAAAATTAAGAAATATATCTAAACGAGGAAACCTCTATTTAAAAGAAAAATCAAGAATCAAGAATAAATCTTAACATTTAGGAAGTATATAAACAATAAAGCATTGTATTCTATACTAATGGAATAAAGCATGTATAAAAGCTGGATAAGAAGCAGGGGAAGTCAACATTAATTCTAAAAATAGTAATACTGAGATCTACAAATTCATCAATGTCGTCACCTTCTATTCAACTCTCCCCACTCATAGAAAGTAATAATCAGGTAAGAAGTAGAAACAAAATAAGTGTTTGATTGCCAGTAATCAATAAAAACAAAGATCTTGAACATTTTTGAAAGAGGGACTGAGAAAAAAAAGTGAAGTAGAACTCCATGATGAGAAGTGAGCATGAACAAGAGGATGATCCTCTTGCAGTTCTAAATTCTTTGAAGGCAAGATTGGTTGGAAAGAATTTTTTAGATCTACCCAAAGAAACCCAAGATGAGAGTGGAGAAAAACTGAAACCATTGAAGCCACGTTGCCCTAATTGTTCATCAAAGGATTGTAAATACAGGTTTCTCAACAACAAAAGTAAATCCAAATCCATACATGCCAGATTTGTGTGTCGTTCTTGCCATGTCGAATTCACTCTTGGAGGAAAAAGGTACAATTCTAAGATGTTTTCTTCTTATAATTATGATAATCTTACAACTTGTCTTCTATGAATACCCAAACAATGAACAATATGCCCACTGATTCTTTCATTCAAGTTCCAAATGAATTAGGTTTTGAAAACACTCAAAAGAATAGTAATCGAGGCCTTGACCTAGATGGAAATAATGGGTGCAATGCAATTATTGGAGAAAAATTCTATGGCCAAGTAGATAATTTTTTTACTCCTTGTCTTGACAATAATATTTACATGCCCAATTTGGCTAGGGCTCCAATGGCTAATACCAATTATCCACAAAGGGATTCTAAGCAGTTATCTGTGGATGATAGTTATGGAAACCCTAGTTTTTCAAGTTTTGATGAAATGGTGGGAAGCAATGAAGGAGTCCCTTATGGCAATGGCATGGCTAAACAAAGCACGAATAATATAAATAGTCCAAATGTATGGAACAATCATCATGATAATGCTAATTATACTGACTCCAAATAAGTTGAAGGGGTGCAGGCATAATAATTTTGGGTGCAGTTGTTTAATTCCCACTTTGGGAATGCCAATGGATGACATCATGATGATGGACAATACTCTTCAGCAACAAATGCTTTCTCAATCCTAGGAAGAAAATCCACTCTTTTAATAAGAGGGTGTTATGGTTGGCAAATCAATTACTTAACATGAAAAAAGATTTAGTTATACTATGTATAAATTTTGAAGTTTGATCGAAACATTACTTTTTATGAATGCATCTCTCTGAAATTTTGACAAACCAATTCCTTGTTATATATGAATGATTCAACTATACTGAAAACATGTATAAACTTTGAAGTTTATGCAGTTTTCTTGAAATCTTTGTTGAATATGATTGTCTTTCTGAGATTTTGGAATGTATTGTTGATAAATGAAGATCTTCATATAACTTAGAATTAAGGTCTGATTTATAAATGAGTATAAGTAGTTTTGCTCGAATTCTATGCCATATTCTGGTTAGCAAATGGATATTTACAATTTTGCTCAAATCCATAGCTAAAATAAGGTCTGATTTGTAATTTGGGATTAGTAGTTTTTCCCAACTCTAATTTTATGAGAGGCCATGTTCTCATTAGTAAATGATTTACACAATGTTTTTAAAGTATGCTCATAAATTTTTAATTATCAAATCATCGGTCTTAACATAGCATATCCTTTTGTTAATGTTAGAAATGTTTGTATTTCATGACAGTTTTGGGGGTGACTAATGATGTCAAAAGTATAAAATAAAACAACTATCTCTCTCTCATATTTAGTCAAATTTAAACATTTCTATAAGAGCAAATTCTAGTAGTTCAGTTTCATAACTTGCACTTGAGAATTTTACATCAAATTTAAGTTTGCAGTTGCAAAGATTTGGTTCGCAAATTTAAGTAGTGAAAAATCAATTCAATATCTTTTCCCATCTTCAATATTCAGCTAAAGTATCACATTTGAATTTTCAATTTATGTAACATTTATTATTTTTAGTCGTAGCTCATTATTTTAGGTTAATTTGTTTATAATTGTGAAAGTTTGTTTATGTGAAAGTTGGTTCACTTTCTTACATAATTGATTTTGGCTTCAAGGTTTATCCTTTTCTTCATACAGGATTTTAATTTATATTTTGTTGTACTTCATTTGTTTTATTTTATTTTGGCCCATGTCAAATATTATATATTAGAATGATCTTTTTTTAAGAGGAAGTTGTACTTAACATTGATAAGGTATTGGTCTCACAGATTGGTTATGGCTTTCAGTTATGACTTATGAATGTGCTTTATTATTTTCAAACATTCTAAAAGCATTCAACATTGTAAAATACAATCAATATTGCAAATGCATATAATATATAATACTTTAGTTTTGTTTGGAAAGCTTTTAGTAAGCATAGACAGGAGGAATTGTTCATATCACCTTCCTTTTAAGTGTTTTGGATCTCATATAGCTTGCAAGAATAAGTTTATTTTTTTCATATTTTTGTGTAATTATTTCATTGGGGTCTTTAATTTTTTGATATTTCAAAATGTGTAGATTATATAGTTAGTTACATTCTTTTTGTTATGTTAATTAAAGAATTTTTTTTCATATTTTTTTCATTGGTGATTGATATTTCTTTGTGTTATACTATAATGTTAAAAAATTGTGTAAATTATATGATTTGACATTTCTTTTTGCTATTTTCTTATATCACAAGATTATCAAAAATTGTGTAGATTACATAGTTTGTTAGATTTTTTTTTTGTAATGTTTATTATAGAAGTCTATTTCCCATTTTTTTCAAATTTGATGTTTAATACTTCTTGGTGTTATATCATAAAATTAAAAAAAATGTAGATCATATATTTTGACATTCTTCTTTGGTATTTCCTTTTCTTATATTACAAGATTGCAAAAAAATGTGTGGATTACATCTAGTTTGTTACATTTGTTTTGTAATGTTAATTTTATAATTTTATTCCATATTTTTCTTTCATTTGGTGTTTATTATTTCTTACTATTATACCATAACAATAAAAAAGTTGTGTGGATCATTTAATTTTCTATTGTTTCTTTCTATATATTTCTTTCTATTACTTCATAACATTCCAAAAATATTTGAGATTACATTGTTTGTCAATTTCCTTTTGTAATGTTAATTGTGGAAGTTTATTCTATATTTTCTCTCATTTGATATTTCTTAGCCAATAACATAATATTAAAAAAATTGTATAGATCATATAATTTGACATTCTTTTTTTATAGTTCTTTCAGATATATTATAACATTATGAAAGAATGTGTAGATTACATAGTTTATTACTTTCTTTGTGTAATATTAATTGTAGTTTATTACATATTTTATTTTGTATGATGTTTGATATTTCTTAGTATTGTACTGTAAAATTAAAAAAATTGTGTAGATTACGCAATTTGATCTTTTTTCAATGTTATTTGTAGAAGTTTATTGCATTTTTTTTCATATGATGTTGAGCTTAGCCAACATATTAGAATCGTGATTTGAAGTAGGAGTTTTTTTTATTGTGATCCCATTTTCAAGATGTCACCATAACAAGCACATGATAAAATCTTTGATTTGTAATAGTATATAAAAAGTTGTCATACATAAAAGGTAAAGATTAAAAGGTGAGGAGTCTCATGAGGCTTCCTTGTAGATTCAATTTTCTTAAGCTAGGTAATTTATCTAAGATAAATTTCCTAGTACATATAGAAGCAAATCCCTCATGAAATCATTATGCAAAGTAGACCTTAGGAGACAAAATTAAAATAAATAAATAATTTTAAGAGATAATTTAAAAATTATAAAATTTATTTATAAATAAATAAATAAATTATTAAGAGATAATTATAGAATCATAAAATCTGATGGCATAAATTGATTGCAAAAGAATCCATGGGTAAGAGACAAAGAAGGTGGGTGAGAGAGAAGTTAATTTGTTTGGAGAGGAGAAATGACCTTGAACATCATTCAAGAAAATTTGACATTCAAAAGATTAAGGGTCCTAGAAAATTCATCTAACCTATTGCATTTGGTTAGAATTAGTTGAAAGATATCTGAGCCTATCTCATGTATGTATGATGTAGAAACTTTTGTGGGTCATTTACTAATGCATAAACTTCCGGAGGTTATAACTTTTGACTCAAGTCTAGGTTTTTGCTGAAATTTTTTGGGTGCATACCTCAGGGGGTGCCATTTATTTTTCCAATGGATCTCAAATTGATTGGGGTCCATTTTGGCACATTTTTGGGAGCTGAAAGTATCATTTAGGGCTTTGAAATCAACTTTTAGTGTTTTTTCTCTAGTTTTTAGAAAGTTTTGTTTTGTAATAAATTTGAATTTATGTTTCTAATCTCGGATATTAGTTGACAATTCATTCTAACTTAGTCAAGGGCATGTTAGGAAAAAAATCAACTTTTTAGTTGTTGTTTTGAAAATTACCAAAAATGGCAAAAAACAACTATGGGAAAAAATTGCAAAAAAGGGTAATTTTTTTATTTCTTGATTTTCTAGGTTTTTTGGCTATTTAAGAGTTTGCAGTGAATTGTAGAAGTGGTCATTGATGAATGGAAAATATTGAAGGTTTCAAATCTATGTTTATTTGTCTTGTAATTGAGTTTTATTTCTAATAGAGAGTTTGTGCTACATCAATGTATTTGCTCGTTGATCTCTCTTATCTACCTTAACTTTTAAATCATTTACATCAACCAAACAAGTAGTTTGTTTGAAGGTATACTTTTAAGTTGAGTAGAGAATAAATTAGTCATGGTTAGAGATACCACTTGATGTCATTACTTTTATATGTGTTTGGGTGTATGTAACTCATTGGTCAATTATGATAGATATGAGTTAGTTCTAATGGGAAGCTACATTTCTTAACCAACAATTCTCATACCTTAGTATTAAGTGGTCAAAGATAAGCATAAATTTTATGGGAAATGTTTCAAGGTGATCCCAACAAAATACTACTCTTAATATTCTTCTAGTTCCTCTTATAGTAGTAGGTACTATTTTTATTATACTATTCTTTGAATTCTTCTACCTTTGATTACTCTTCTAGTAGTAAATACTATTCTTATATCTTTGATGCCTCCTATAGTAATAAATAAAAATTTTTAATCGTATATCTTTGTTTCCTCTTATAGTAGTAAATGCACTCTTTCAATCCTTTCTTTGTGCATTTTCTTGGCATGGAATTCTTTATCTTGATATAATATTTTAGTATGTATTTCTAGATATATCTAGTCTCACACCATAACTTTCTAATATATTGTGAAGTTTTAAATCATCTCTTCAATTACTTAAAAAATAATTAGTATGATTTACTCATATAAATATGATATGAACCACATAATTTAGCTCATTTAAATAAATAAAATAGTGTGAAAACTTAATAAAGCTTTACTTTCTACTATATCTATTTATTTTATTCTTCTTTTTTTCTTTATAATATTTAGACTATCAATATTTTTAAATAACTTTATAATATTGTTTTTGTGTTGGAAAGGAAATCATTCTCTTGTGTACCTTTTGAAAAGTTAGTCAAAATATCAAACGCTGTAATTTTTACTCAAATAAATGTGTTCTTTCCTATAATTATAATGACATTAGAAATTTGGGTTAAGTTAGTTCTACGTAGGAAAGAAACAAGAAAGAGTTTGTTGAAATTTATATTTATATTTAAATCTTAATTCTAGAGGTCAAATCTACAATTACAATCTTTTTTATTTTTTTTGTGATTGTGAATTGAACTTGTCAAATTATGAGATCAACCTAGTTTAGATATCATTAATTTGTTTCCAATGCACACAAGATGGACTTTATGTTATAATTTAAAATTTATGATAAATATAGAAAACAATTAAATAGGATCAACTTGAATGATCTAATGAATGTTGTAAATAAGAAAAGCAGTCTGAAATATTTAGCTAACAAGAAATTGTTATTATAAAATAAATATGAATTATTATGTATGCTTTTGTTTTATGATTTAGGTAAAAGATAATGTTATTTATTAAAAGTAAATATTTTATTTGAAAGATGATTTTCATTCCATAAAACTTATTATTCAAGGACGGTGCATCTCAATCTAGGAATGGGAGATCAAGGTGAGTGAATTGGGGTATCACCCATAGAATGCGTTACATCTTAAAGACAAATAGGAAAACCAAGAAACACAAGACATCACATGAATAAAGTTTCTATTGTACAATCCATTAAACATGGAGAACTTGTGGTTATAACTAGAGGTTACAAATAAGGTAATGGGTTTTTTTAGTATAGCCATTCAATGGATTTGCTAAATAAATGATATTACAAACATTTTCATAATCAATAATATTGTACATTATTACGTTTAATTTAATTATGTTGGTATTTTTCATGTTAACATCTTTTTATTATTTTAATGATGGATATGAAGTGTTATTTAAATTATTTATTCAATTAGATTGGAGTGCAAATAATTTGAGCATCAAAATTATCACTCTTGATAATTATGGCATTTAGTACAATGAAGATCTATATAAGTTTCAGCACCTTGGTCAGTTTTTCAAAGATGCCAAATATATTTTAATTGTAATCTTGTTAACATTCATTTAATCATCATAACTTTATTTATTATCTATTTGTTAATAAGATATCATGGAACACAATTCAAATGATAATGAAAAAGATTCATAAATAAATTCAAAAACACCAATGCATAACACGATAAAGTGTGAAAATCTACTATCTTTAATTCAAGATACACAATTAAATTATTATAAATCATTGACTAAAAATTAAATTATAATAATGAAATTGTGAATTATAGACCTTCTAATGATAAATCTCTCATAACTACAAAATCAAAACCATAAAACTAAAAATTCACTTACCAATAAAAAACTAAAGAGAAATAACAATAATATAGAAGGGTATAAGTCTGAATTACTCTCAATGATGTCTGATGTGAAACCCACAATAGTGTTAATGACTATGGAAAAAGGAGCAAGCTCCAAATCACCCACATGTTCTACAAATGCATGTATTATCACATTCAACCCAAAAGTTGCAAGTTGTTGAATACTTTTGCCCCTGTAATTTTTCATGTGGCTTTTGACTCAACCCAAAGTCTTCTTGGAAGATCTAGGTTTATGAAGAGTCACGGACTCTTCCTCTATTATATATTCCTTCTAATTGATTTACAATACTTACAAAATAATATAAACATCTAATTATTTCCCTTGGTCATATCTTATGCCTTGTAGTTGGAATATGCAGGCAAATGTAAAATAATTCAATCAACTACTTACATGTCATGCCCCTGACAGTCTCAAGCTTTACTTTTCAATGTTATGTTATGGTTGGATTTCTGGTTTGATTAGCATCGTTTTATCTGGAACAATATTTCTATTAGACTTCTATGAGTTTGAACTCTGACTTTGTTCATTTGAACCTTATTGTTTGGAATAAATATGTTTATCTCTGTAATAGGTATTTTGGTTCTGCCAGACACTCAGAAAATTATGTCTATTCTATAGCTTAATGAGATTTTCTGATGTAAGAATTGGTATAGACTGACTTTTGAATTAATGGTACTAGATGGTTCAGTTAGATATTCGAGTATTGGCATAATTGTGGAAATAAGTGCAACTAAAACTGTTAGTCAATTGTCTTATAATTGGTTCATTGTTTTGGAATTCTAAATAATATGTTAAACATAATTAGAATTGGTTTTATTATTATGGATAAATGTATCTGGATGTTGCAGACAGTAAATAGAGATTGTTGTTACTTAATTTTAATCAAATTTTGAGTTCAAAATAATATATATATATATATATATATATATATATATATATATATATATATATATATATATATATATATATATTAATGAGTGATTGTTTTAGAAATTATGTGGTATTTCTTTTGCTAAAACTAAAAGAATTATCTAAGTTAGCATACCCTATTTTGTATGTTAGAAGGAGGTTAGTTTGGTTAGTGTTAGTAGTTTGGAATTGTTAATGTGCTATTATCTATGATGCTTAAGCTAGTTTGTTTAACCTTAGACCGACAAATGTTATCTAACATAGATATATATTAATCTATCCCTAAGCCTTCCTATTTATGATCTAGCTCGAAGACATGACTTATCACACGGCAGGGTTTAATTGCACTTTCATCGCATAGTGGAGTTAGTGGGGTTTAAGCTATTTTCGGGTTATGGGATTGTACGTTGATGGACATATGGCAGGGAATGTATTATGTTTGCTGAAAGAGATAAGCTCGTATTGAATGAACTCATCGATGTAATTCATCCTTGTGTTTTGATGTCTGCCATTAGCTCTGGTGAAGAAGTTGCAGTTGAATAATGACTCCATTTTTCACCATGCATTTCTGTGACAGTTTGGGTAAACAGTTAGTAATGGACTTGTTTTCCTGTTATATTTTATATGATAAGATGCTTGGGATGGAAAAGGGTTTTCATGGCAAGTTTTACCCTTCTGTTCGTGGTCATTTTGGGAAGTTTTGTGTTTCATATACTGTCATCTCTGTATTTGCGTTGTGGGCTCTTTTGCACGACACTTGGACAGTTAGTGGAAAGAGATCTTCGTGGTTGAGATTAGGGTTTGACTGTGAAGCTCACCAGGCAGGAGCTAGCTTTGGCATACTTTGGTTTTTTGGTTACCTCCCCACACAAATACCAGGCAGGGGCATTCTCTCACCTTATCCTCTGTTTCCATTATTTTCTACAAATGAAATATTAGAATGTTTAAATGCCGCTGTTAGTTAGTTGACGAATGTAAGGTATTTGTGATTGTATTCTCTGTGAGCTTGGTCATGAACCAGTTTCTTCTTGGATGGATTAAGAAGCTTATTAAAGTTAATAGATGTTATGATTAGTGGAGGAATTTGAAATGATTCACTGTTTCACTCTTGATGTTTGTCTTTAAGTTGAGGAAGTAGGAGATTGGTTTTTGTGTGGTATTAAATATATGTTCTTATTATGTTGTTTTCGAGCATATTGTGTTGATGGGTTTTCTTTGTTTCTAAGTATGAAGTTGACAGTGTTTTCTTTAAGCTTGTGCCGAACTATGGGGAATATAGTTTGTTGCTATGAATATGGTTATACCATGGTGCTTTTGTGTCGATGTTTACCTTTTATGTTTAGTAGTAAGGGGATATTCGGGGATGAGTATCGGCTTATAATTCAGTTTGAAACCCAGAATGAGTTTTGTTTAAAAGTTTCTTTGAAGGTATTCTCGTACTGATTCCTATTGTTAGGAACACTATAGCAATAAAATGTTTACAACATGTAAGAGTCATTGGTCATAAGGTGAAATCGGGTATTCTTACCATAGTTTTAATACGAATCTGGTATTGATGTTTTATAGATCTGTATTGTAGAAGTAAAGATTAGTGGTAGCTCATAGTTTTACCTGAAACCTGTTGTATTGTGTACTTATACTCTCGCAACATAGGTTTCATTTAAGGTATTCTTGAGTTTACTCTTTTAGTTATCTAAATATGTGTTATGTCTACTAGGTGTTTGTCACTGTTTTGGTTCAGTCAATAGTGGAAATGTAGATATTATGTTGTACCAAATCTTGACTGCGAGCTAGATGATTTTTTAGAAATAATTACAAGTGTGAAATATAGTTTTGTTTTTGACATTAGGAAATGCAAGGAATATATAGGAAAGTCAATTAATATCTTTTTTAGTCAGTAAGGAAGTCCACTTTGATATTTTTTTAAAAATATATAGATGACGGTTCTTATTATTCTATTATTCCTTTTATGTAATCGGCAGATTTAGTGGTATTATAAAGTAGATGTGTTTTGATAGGACTGAGATGACTAGTTTGGTTTTCCAATGTGTATTTATGGACTTGAACTTTTGCGAATGATGAGTTACGTTTTAGAATTAGAAATTTTGTTTTGAACCTCTGTTTAGTAAATAATTATGAATGTTTGTTAATTATTTTGAACTATTATTTACAAGTCTATATAATTATATATACCTACTAGAATATGTATATGTATACACAAGCCGTGGTGTATACATGTACATACGCCGACATGTATATAAAAGTATGAACTTATAATTAACAGAGCAGGATGTATAGCAAATTGGTTTATAATTAATTGGTTTATGACAAGCTTGTATGTTTGTTAAAAGTGATGGGTGTTGTGTTGATTCAGTTGATATATGATTATTTTAGTTCTTTTCTATTCAATGGAATCGTGATTTCAATATGGACATTTTTATTGTACAATTTCAGATATAATGCTAAGTTAATGTGGAGGTTATTATTTGATTGGGTTTGTGATGGAGAAAGTATTGTGATCTTTTCTTCTTTTGGGAAACATCATGTTTAAGTATGTACATTATGGAAAATGGAAACATGGATCTAAATGGATTTATGATTGTTGTTTCAATTTTATAATTGATGCAATAGAAATGGAGTGTTAGTGAGTATTGTGTAATGTAGTTTATTTCATTTCAATCATTAATTGCTAGATCAAGTGTTTTGAGATAATGCAAGTGTGATCCTTAGATTGGGGGGCTGACACTAGTCTAGTACCTTGTGGTGATAGAATTTCTGTCACTTGTGACTGACACTAGTCTATATCCTTATGGGAAAGAATTTCTGTCAGTTGTTTAATTAAGTGATAATTATAAATTCAAGGGATATGGGTTTCAATTAACAAGATAAAACATTATGGTTTCATCAGACATAATGGATTACTACGAGGTTTCCTTACGGATACATAGCGTAGGTCCTTATGTGGACACCCATGAACTATTGGATCATTACCTTGTCATTTTCTTTGTGAGTTTATTTCTGTTAGAAAGAGATATAGTGCTTGCTGATTTTAGGTGTAACAAGAATGGAATTATGTTATTAGGTTTCAATAACATCTGTGTTTAATCTACATAATTGTTATGTTATACTGACTTTTATGGTTGCAAAATTTTGGAAATGATTCGTTATCTTAATTAATGTGACTGAGCCCTGTTTGCAATTGTGCTTGTGTTTATTCTTGATTTTCAGATTTTAGATGGATAATTCAATGGGTATGGGACAGTGGATAGCAGTTGTTAAGATTTATGGGAAACAGATCATTTCTTGGTTATTAGTTATCAGAACTATTCGTAGAATGTAAAAGATTGGTTAAAAAGGAAATTTTGTTTTTGAAACTAAGTCTTTGAATAAAGAGTATTCTTATTACTCTAATGTAATTCAGTTGAAAACTATAAAGCTCTTAGAAGTAGTTACTATGATTATATGTTCCAGTTTGTAATTTTTTTTAAAAAAATATTGTTACTATGGTTCTATGTGGGTTTTGGTTGATTCTTCATTGGTTCTATCTTTTAGTTTTTAGTAAGTTTGTTGAGGTGTTACATTTGGTATCAGAGCAAAGTTTAAACACTTAGGGATTGAGGGTTTAAAAAGAAAAGGGGGTTTTATCATTATGCTTCCGTTAGTGATTTTATTGATCTTTTCTATAGGATTTCAAGCATGCCTCCTGTTACACAAGGAGCACAAAGATGTGGTGACCCAGTTGATGCCGATTTAGGTAGAGGTAGGGGTGGATGACACGGTCATGGTCATGGCTGAGGAAGAGGATGAGGTCACCAAGGAATACTTGGTGATGAACAAGTTGATCCTTTAATAGGAATGGATCAGGAAGATCGAGAGGTACCTCAGGTTGAAGTTCTCCAACGGATCCTTGATAGGTTGGATAACATTGAAGCAAGGAACAATGTTCCAATTGGTGTAGCAAATGCTCATGTTATATGAGTCCCTGTAGCAGAAGATCCTATTATCAGGACTTAGTTAAAAGACCTTTCTAAGCTCAAAGGACCATATTTCAATGGAACAGAGGGTGGTGTTGAAGCTGAAGCATGGCTCTTGAACATCGAAAGATGTTTTATTATCCATGATTATCATGGTAATGTGAAGGTTCGTTGGACCGTAATGGAGCTAAGATCCTTTTCTTCCATATGGTGGAATATGGAACTAGAGAAACTTGGAATTCTTATCTCTCAGGTTACATGGGAGCTTTTCATAGAAAGATTCCGCAAGAGATTCATGTCGGATTATTGGCAGCAAACTAGATCCGAAGAATTCTTCAGTATTTCTCAAGGCAATTCAATGATGGTAATGTATGAGAGGATTTTTTTCCAACTGAAGAAATATTTTGGTTGGTTAGAGAATGATAAGCCTTTGGTACAACACTTCATTAGGGGATTGAACCCTAAAATTGGAGAAGAAGTGAGAACTTTCAAACCTAAGACAGTGAAAGAAGCTGCTGATCAAGCCAAGCTCACAGAATTGAAGTCAGGATTTTTAGCAAAAGGATCAGTGAATCCACCAGCTCAAAGAAGTGGGAAGAATCAGAAACCTTATCAAGATAATTTCAAGGTAGTTTCCAGTGGATCGAGTGGTAAATTTTAGAAGAGGAAGTTTGAAAAGTTTTCCAAATCAAACAAGATTTTCAAGGTTCCTGAGCAACCTAAGTCTTTTAAACCAACTCAGAGTGTACAAAAAAGTTATGCATCACCTCCAGCGAACTCATCACAGGATAAAAGTACCAAGAGAGGAGCAGAGTGTTGGCAATGTGGGCAATTGGGGCATTTATAATGGAATTGTCCCCTTCGAGGCAATAACCAGGTCAGGCCTAAAGCCACAGGTTCTGAGGCTACTGTTGGTGATTCTAGAAGGAATCATCACATCTTTGCTACTATAGATCAGAAACAAGCAGATCATTAGAACACTGTGATTGAAGCTAGAGGTAATTACCAAGGTAAGAAGATCTCTATTTTATTTGACTCTGGTGCCACTGACTCTTTTATTTCTTCCAATTTGGTTAAGCAATGTGGAAATCCTGTGAGTAAAGCTGATTTGGCATGGCAAGTTGAGTTAGCATCAGGGACTAAGGTTGAATCGGGGTTTATAGCTGAAAATTGTAAGGTCCAATTTAAGGCTTTTACTACTATAGTTAGCCTTAGGGTTATTCCTTTAGGTTCTTATGACATTATTCTAGGTATGGATTGGTTAGATCACCACCAAGCTATCATCGATTGTAGAGAGAAGATCATTAGATGTATCGATGATAATAGAACCATCAAGTTTGTTATAGGTGTTAAGAGGCCTATGTCAGTCAGAACTATTTCTGCTAAGAAACTTCAGAGATGTTTACAAAAGGGATGCAAATTGTTTTCTATTTCTATCAATGATTTTGAAGAACCAGTTGCTTGGAACACTAGCTTAGATCATCCAATTTTGAAAGAATTCTTAGATGTCTTTATTACAGAGATTCTGGGAATCCCACCTAAAAGAGAAATTGATTTTAGGATTGATCTTTTGCAGGAAACTGAACCAATTTCCAAGACTCCTTACCACATGACCGCTCAAGAATTAGTGGAACTCAAGGTTCAACTTGAGGAACTTCTTGAGAAGGGGCTTATTAGACCTAGTGTTTCACCTTGGGGAGCACCTGTTATCTTCGTCAAGAAGAAGGATGGATCTTTGAGGCTTTGTATCAACTATAGACAACTGAACAAAGCTTCCATCAAAAATAGATATCCTTTGCCTCACATCGATGATTTGTTTGATCAAGTGAAGGGTGCCAAGGTGTTTTCCAAGATTGATCTCAAATCTGGATACCATCAGTTAAGGATTCAGGAAGCTGACATTCATAAAACCACCTTTTGCACAAGGTATGGGCATTATGAATTCATAGTAGTGCCATTTGGGTTGACTAATGCACCATCAGTATTCATGAGTTTGATGCAAGGAGTATTCAGGACTTTCTTAGATAAGTTTGTGGTAGTATTCCTTGATGACATTTTGGTATATTCTAACTCCTTGGAGGAGCATGAGCAGCATTTGAGCCAAGTCATTGAATGTCTCTACAGGAACAAGCTATATGCCAATCCTGAAAAATGTGAATTTTTCAAAACTAAAATAAGTTATTTGGGTCACATCATTACAGGAGATGGAATAGCTGTTGATTCTGCTAAGATTAGGGCAATTGTAGAGTGGTCAACTCCTACCAATGTGTCTGAAGTATGAAGTTTTATGGGTCTGGCTAGCTACTACAGAAGATTTGTGGCTAATTTTTCAAAGATAGTCCATTCCATTACTTCTCTCCAGAGAAAGGGTAAGAAATTCATCTAGTCAGATAAATGTGAAGAAGCATTCCAACATCTTAAGGAACGTTTGACTAGTGCACCAATTTTAGCAGTACCTAATCCTTCTAAGGAATTTGTTGTGTGCACCAATGCCTCATTGGATGGTTTAAGGGCTGTCTTGATGCAAGATGGCAGGGTCATTGCTTATGAATCTAGGAAACTAAAGGATCATGAAATTAACTATCCTACTCATGATTTGGAACTTTCAGCAGTGATTCATGCTTTGACCAAATGGCGGCATTTTCTTCTTGGTCAACATTTTGAGCTACATACCGATCATAGAAGTCTACAATATTTGTTCACGCAGCCCAATCTTAATGCATGTCAATGCAGATGGATGGAGTTTTTGTGTGAGTATGACTTCGAAATGAAGTATATTCAGGGTAAAGAAAACAAAGTAGCGGATGCTCTTAGCAGAAGGCGTCATGAACTCTCTTCTTTAACCCTCACAATTGACTTGAGAGAGAGAATACTTCTGAATTTGGTTACTGATCCTTGGTACTTAGATGTTAAAGCAGTGATTGATAGTGGCAGTATATTAGAAGGCAAATTTGAAGGTTACTCTATCAGCACTGAAGGACTGATGACTTACCGAGGTAGCATATATGTGCCAGAAGTCAGGGATCTTCGGAACCTAGTTATGACTGAAGCACATAAGGCACCTTATTCAGCACATCCTGGTGTGAAGAAGATGCATGCTGATCTTAAGTAGCATCACTACTGGTTGGGTATGAAGAGGGATATTGCTGATTTTGTGGCTAGATGCTTGGAGTGTCAGAGAGTAAAAGCTGAACATCAACATCCAGCTGGTTTACTTCAATCTCACAACATGCCTGAATGGAAATGGGATACCATATCCATAGATTTCATAGTGGGGTTACCATTTTCAGCTAGGTGACATGATACCATTATGGTTGTTATTGACCAGTTAACCAAAGTTGCCCACTTTATTCCCATTAGATCCACTTATAATGCTGCATCTGTGGCATGGATTTATATGGAACAGGTTGTTAAGCTGCATGGGATTCCTAAGAAGATCATATCTGATAGGGATTTAGTTTTTACTTCATCTCTATGGAGATCCTTGCAGCGTGAATTAGGTACTCAGTTGAACTTTAGTTCAGCATATCATCCTGAAACTGACGGACAGACTGAGCGTGTCAACCAGATTTTGGAAGATATGCTTAGAATGTATGTGATGGACAGGCAAAATAGATGGGAAGAGTACTTACATCTGGTTGAATTTTCTTACAACAACGGTTACCATAGTTCTATAGGTATGGATCCTTTCCAAGCTTTGTATGGAAGACCGTGTAGAACACCTTTAAGCTAGGACAATCTTGAGGATAGAATTCTTTTAGGTCCCAAGATGCTTCAGGATTTAGAACAACAGGTTAAGCACATCAGAGAACACCTATCTATAGCTCAGGACAGACAGAAAAAGTATGCAGACGTGCATAGGATTGAACGTCAATTTGAAGTTGGGAATAAGGTATTTCTTCGAGTTAGGCCCCAGAAAAGTCCTATTAAGTATGGTAAAGGGTCAAAGTTGTCTCCAAGATTTGTGGGACCATTTGAGATCCTAGAACGAGTGGGTCCAGTTGCCTACAGACTTTCTTTGCCTCCCAACCTTTCATGAATTCATGATGTATTTCATATTTTTGTCTTAAGGAAATACATACCTGACATTTCTCACATGCTAAATTGGAAAAATTTATAGGTGGTAGATGGTCAACTGATGCTGGAACCAATATAGATCATCTAGCAAAGAGAGCTAAACCTCAGAGGATGCAAGGTGGAGCAGGTAAAGGTGTTATGGGATCTTGATGATGAAGCTTCTACAACTTGGGAAGATACAAGGGCTATGAGAGCTTCACATCCTCATTTTTTTTCAGGCTTCTAGGAGTAAGCCTAGTCTGGTGGGGAAGGGTGTCATGCCCCTGACAGTCTCAGGCTTTACTTTTCAATGTTATGTTATGGTTGGATTTCTGGTTTGATTAGCATCATTTTATCTGGAACAATATTTCTATTAGACTTCTATGAGTTTGAACTCTAACTTCATTCATTTGAACCTTGTTGTTTGGAATAAATATGTTTATCTCTGTAATAGGTATTTTGGTTCTGCCAGACACTCAAAAAATTATGTCTATTCTGTAGCTTAATGAGATTTTCTGATGTAAGAATTGGTATAGACTGACTTTTGAATTAATGGTACTAGATGGTTCAGTTAGAGATTCTAGTATTGGCATAATTGTGGAAATAAGTACAACTAAAACGATTAGTCAATTGTCTTATAATTGGTTCATTGTTTTGGAATTCTAAATAATATGTTAAACATAATTAGAATTGGTTTTATTATTATATAAAAACTACATCCAACAAATATAAAAACATGAAGTTTTCCTTGAATTTTTTCCTCAAGTAACCAACTATTGGTTTTTGGTGACTGATCAGGAAAGTATTGTACACTCTCCATTTATTATGGGGTTTGGAGTTAACCTGTCAAGTATTTTTGAGTTGACTCATCAATTATTTCCCTAGATTGACTCATCAAGATTTTTCCTAAGCTGAATCGTCAAGTATTTTTAGGGTTAACTTGTTAACTGACATAAGTCTTGTTATAATGGATTAGGTTAGGGTTTTCTTAATATGATAATTTCATACCTTCTTGTAATGGTATTGAGTTACAAGGGATTGAACATTATAACACACTAAATTTTTTGGATAATGGGAGTGGACTCTCTATTTGGTGGATGTAGCCCAAGATTGGGTGAACCACATTAAATATTTGTGTCTTCTTGTTCTACTTGTGCTTTATTCCTTTTAGTTATTTGTTATATTTTCATGTAATTGTTCAATTTTTTATTCTAATCCTAACAAGTGTTATTAGAGTGGGTTAATTTTTGGTTATCCTTTGCAAGAAGGTCTCATAGTTTAATGGGTAGAAATTTTAGCTATGGAAAATGAAAATGGAGGACTATCTCTATTAGAAGGATCTGTGGCGGCCACTAGGAGAAAAATTTAAGAAAGTGACAAGAATCTTTGATGAGGATTGAGATATTTTGGATAGAAAGGCACTTGGCGGTATTTGCTTATGCCTAGCATAATCAATGGAATTTAATATTATAGAAGAAAAGACAAATGAAGAATTGATAGAAACCCTAGCGAACTTAAATGAAAAACCTTCCTCTTTGAATAGGGTACTTCCTATGAAACATTTATTTAATATGAAAATAGTAGAAGGTGGGTCATTTTATGATCATTTAAATGATTTTAGTATAGTTACCAGTCAATTATCTTTTGTTAATGTCAATTTTGATGAATAAATTATGACTCTCTTGATTCTTTGTTCTTTTCCTAAAAGTTGGAATTTCTTGGCAATGGTTTTTAGTAACTCTATTTTTTGTTTAAATACCCTAAAATATTATGATGTTGTTGTTCTCATTTTGAGTGAGCAAATTCATAGGAAAATGTCAGGTGGATCCACACTAGGTAGTGTTTTGAATGCAGAAGTAGAAGAAGATCAAGGGAGAGAGGAAATAATTATGGAAGTCGTGGGAAATCGTGAGGAAAATCAAAGGGCAAGAGTTGTCAATCTAGAGGACTAAATGATTGTTGGTGCTGTGGGAAACTAGGACATAAGAAGAAATATTATTGGTCTCAAAAGAATAAAGGAGATAAATAAGAAGGCAATAAGGAGGAAAATTTGGCAAGTAATAAATCTAAAGAGGACATTTTTCTTCTTTCCATAAAAAATGTTGATGATTCATGGGTTCTGGATTTAGGGCCTCATTTCATACTTGATGCAGGAGCATCCTAGGATTCTTGGCAATCCTGTATCAACCAAAAATATGTTTTTCTTTGAAGGTAGATTGTTAGTTTTGATCTTGGTTTGGTGGAGTTCTTGATCGGTTTGGGAGACTGGTTGCTCGGTTTATGTGGTTACCGAGGTTCTTGGTCTCTAAAGAATGCTTGGTGACTGAAGGCATTGGTTCACTAGCACTTGGCAATAATTGCATTATCTCTTCTGTTGTTCGGTGTTCTTGCTTACTGACTAGATGGTTTTGTGAGATCGGCTTGGTCGACTATTGCATTTAATTTGGGTCACACTCCTTGAGTTATGGATTGACCGTTGGACATGTGGGGACCTAGATCTAGTGTTTTGCATTCTTCTATGCAGATCTGATGACCATTTGGGGCCATCTTTGAGAGTTTATTTATTTTGTAAGGCTATGTGAGAGCCGACTGATGTTTTAGCATTTAATATTTGTTTGTAAGAGTTTATTGTTTCATCAGCTGACTTGTGGTTGGGAATCAGTATTTATAGGACGGTTGGGTAGATGTTTCGGGATCAAATTATTGGAAAGAAGGTTAGTATCTTGTGATCTTACGAGTAGGAAGATTGCTTGGAAGTTGGAGTACAAGTTTAGATCTTTCCTGGGTGCCTACTAGTGTGCTGCCTGTTGCAGACCTAGACTAACTAGATGTTGATGTTGGGGAAAAGATTTAGATCCTATGAGATCTTGTAGACTATTACTTTTATTGTAATTGGCCACAATCAGGAAGGCCTTACAGCCTGACACATTGCATGTAATCAGTGTTTTCATGAATAAAGACTACTATTTCTTTGTAGATATGTTGTTTTCTTGTGTATTTTTGCTGCATATTGGTTTGGTTGCAAGGTCGGTCAGTCCTTAATTGGATCCACCGAGCTTGACTACATTAAGTGGTATTAGTGCGAAGTTTGTTCTTGTTGGGGCCGAGTGGATCTTATGTATCTAGATCTTGATTTGAAGATGTCTTCGAGGAGAAATCATGAGATCTCTGAGGAAGAAGAAACTACTGGAGAATTTTTTCTTGATGATTTTAGGGCTTTACAGAAACAAGTGCAAGACCTACAAGAGGAATTGAGAAAGAAGCCTACCTTGAAAGAGGATAGTGATGATGAATCTGAGGAAGATCATTTTGAAGAAGTCGTTGAAGAAGCTAGAGATTCTAAGGAGAATCAAATTCTGAAAGCTATGTCTAAGATTGGGAAAAGACCTAAGATTGAAGTTTCTGCATTTGCTGGAAGCCTTAGGCTAGAAGAATTGATTGATTGGATCAATGAGATTGATGAATACTTTAAGTATGAAGAAATAGAAGATCTTGATAGGGTTAGATTTGTGAAGACTAAGTTGAAGGGTCATGCAAATATCTGGTGGAGAGAAGTTCAGTTGGAAAGAGGTAGAAGAGGAAAGGAAAAGATCACTAAATGGAACCGAATGGTTGATAAGTTGAAGAAGCAATTCATTCTAGTGGATTATGAATTGGACATGTTTAAGAAGATGTAAGCTTTGAATTAGACTAACAAATCAGTACAGGAGTATACCAAGGAGTTTTATAGAATCCTGATTACGACTGGTCATTCTGAAGTTGAAAAGAGAAGGTTGCTAGGTATGTCTATGGTTTGAGACCTAGTATTCAAGAAGAGTTACTATGCGAATGACAACAATCGGTGATGCTTATCAAATGGAATTAAAGATTAAAGAGAAACTAAATAGGAAGTATGAAGTAAAATAGAATAATAGGAACGGATGTGTTAAAACTGGTGAGACAGTTACTGAGAGTAATGTGATAGAGAATCCTAAGCCTGATGTGGGATTTGGAAGTGGTCAAGTTACTAAGAATGCTGGACAGAGAGGAAAGTGGAAGAATGAGTTCACTAGCACTTGTTATAACTATGGTGAAGCTGGTCATAGAAGTTGGTGGTGTCCTAATAAAAGAGTTGCATTAGCTGTTGAAGAAGGCATTGAGAATGTTCTAGAGAAAGGTGAATGTCTTGTCACTAGGAGATTGGCTACATGTGTTCCTGAACTGGTGCAAAGAAATAATTTGTTTAGGACCAGATGTAAGTGCAAGGATAAGGTATGTAATGTCATAGTTGATGGTGGTAGTTCTAAAAACTTTGTTTCAGATGAAATGGTTAGTAAGTTGAATTTGGAAAGAAGGAAGCATCCTAATCCTTATCAAATTAGTTGGATACAAGATGTTCCTAAGGTTAGAGTTGAAGAACAATGCTTGGTTAAGTTTTAGATTGCATCTTACCATTATGAGATATTGTGTGATATATTTCCTATGGATACTAGTCATATGTTGCTTGGTAAACCTTGGTAGTTTGATAGGAATGTTTTTTTTTATGGTTGTGCTAATACCTATGTGGTTAGGCATGAAGGAGCTTGACATGAGCTGATACCTTTGCAAGAGATAGGGGTTAAAGGATGTGGAGTTATCAGGTGTTGTCCTTATGACAAATCTCAGGAACACAAGGTTGATGAACTTATTCCTACAAAGTCTAGTTTGAAGAAGGAGAATGATATCTCTAAAGAGTTTGTTGAGATTAAAAAATAGATGGTCTTGCTAGCAGAGATGGTACAATAGATGGTGACATTTGTGACCTAAAGAGATGTAGATGATATTGAGTTGGTTGAGGAGTATGGAAGGGATGAACCTTACCGAGGCACTGATGTGATCAGTAGTGGTCAGATTCGTTTGCTATCAATTTTTGACCGAAGGAATAAGCATAATGGAAAGTAGAAGGAATTTCTACATGAGACAGTGAATGAAGTAAAGACTACTTGGAATGAAGGACAAGAAGAGATATGGGTGAAGAATAGATTCAACATACCTATTCTGATTGCCTTGGGACATTCTTGATTTCCTTATGAGAAAATCTTTCTTACCTGAGGTGTTTGATGTAGGAGCATCCTAGGATTCTTGCCAATCCTGTATCAACCAAAAATATGTTTTTCTTTGAAGGTAGATTGTTAGTTTTGATCTTGGTTTGGTGGAGTTCTTGCTCAGTTTGGGAGACTGGTTGCTTAGTTTATGTGGTTATTAGGGCACTCGGCCTCTGAAGAATGCTTGGTGACTAAAGGCGTCAGTTCACTGGTGCTCAGCAATAACTACATTGCTTGGTCATGCTTGGCATGGTTGGTCGACTGGTGCTTGGTTATCTCTTCTATTGCTCAGTGTTCTTGCTTACTGACTAGATGGTTTTGTGAGATCAGCTTGGCCGACTGTTGCATTTAATTTGGGTTGTGCTCCAGTTAGGGATTGACCATTGGACATGTGGGGACCTAGATTTGGTGTGTTGCATTCTTCTATAGAGATCTGATGACCATTTGGGGCCATCTTTGAGAGTTTATTTATTTTGTAAGGCTATGTGAGAGTCGACTGATGTTTTAGCATTTAATATTTATTTGTAAGGGTTTATTATTTCATCCGCCAACTTGTGGCTGGGAATTAGTATTTATAGGATGCTTGGGTAGATGTTTAGGGATCAGATTATTGGAAGGAAGGTTAGTATCCTGCAAGCTTAGGAGCAGGAAGATTTCTTGGAAGTTGGAGTACAAGCTTAGATCTTTCTTGGGTGTCTACCAGTGTGCTACCTATTGCAGACTTGGACTAACTAGATGTTGATGTTGGGGAAAAGATTTAGATCCTATGAGATCTTTTAGACTATTACTTTATTGTAATTGGCCATAACTGGGAAGGCCTTACAACCCAACACATTGCATGTAATCAGTGTTTTCATGAATAAAGACTTTTGTTTCTTTGTAGATCTATTGTTTTCTTGTGTATTTCCACTGCATATTGGTTTGGCTACAAGGTTGGTCAGTCCTTAATTGGATCCACCGAGCTTGACTGCATTAATAGTACACCCCATAGAAGGGATTTTCTTGATTATGCCTAAGGTGATTTTGGGCTAGTTTATTTGGGAGATAATAAACCCTCTTAGATTGTTGGAAATAAAAGAATTAACATTAAGTTGTAGAATGGGAATCATTGGCTACTACAAGAGGTAAGACATGTTCCAAGGCTGGGTAGGAATTTAATTTCAATAGGACAACTAGGTGATGAAGGTTGCACGGTTACTTTTAATGAAAAAAATTGGAAGCTTTCAAAAGGTTCCTTAGTAGTATAAAAAGGTGTGAAAGTGGGCACCTTATATATTTTTACAGGTCATATTGTTCCTTCTACTTTAATTTTTACATAAAAAAGTCAATATTCAAGAATAGTTATTGCAGTTGAGTAGGTATAACATGAAATGATCATTATGGATTCTAAAACAACACTATGGCACAAAAGACTTGGGCACATGAGTGAAAAAAGTATGAAATTACTTAATTCAAATAAATTATTACCAGGTCTAAAATGTTTCAATATATATTTCTATGAAAGTTATGTGTATGAAAAACAAAAGAAATTTAGTTTCTAGAAGAGTGGGAAGGAAAACAAAGATGAGAAATTAGAGCTTATGCATATAGATGTGTGGGGATCAGATCAAGTATCTTCCCTTGGTGGATCTCTACATTATATTACATTCATTGATGATGCAACTAGGAAAGTATGGATTTATTTCCTTACGCATAAATATGATGTATTTTAAACTTTTAAAAAATGGAAAATATTGGTTGAGAAAGAGACTAGTAAATGACTGAAATATCCCAGATTTGATAATGGTGGTGAGTATTGAAGCAAAGAGTTTGAATATTATTGTTCCTTTAATGGTATTTGTAGGTAGAAAATGGTTCCAAGGACTCCACAAGAGAATGAAGTGATTGAACACATGAATAGAAAAATAATTAAGCGTACAAGGAGTATGAGGTTACATGTTGGGATTCCCTTAAACATGTGGGAATAGGATTTAAGCACTTCTATTTATTTAATAAATAGAGGTCCCTCTACTCCTTTGGGTTGTGGTAATCCATAGGAAGCATGGAAAGGTAAGAAGGTGAGTTTTTATTTTCTCAAAACCTTTAGTTTTGAAGCATTTACACATATTAATTTTGAAAATAGAACTAATTTGGAAGCTAAGCCAAAGAAATATATATTTGTTGGATATGGTATTGATGAATTTGTCTATATAATTTGGGATGTTCAAACTCATAAAATTGTAAGAATCAAGGATGTCATATTCAATGAGAAAGTATTTTACAAAGATCAGTTGCAACAACATGAGAAGAAATAAATGATTATGTAGTGCTGAATGATAATAAAAAAGATAATTTTTGAGTGGTCCCTCATGCTCCACAATAATAGAAATAAAAAATACCAAAAACTCCAATGAATTTTATATGGTCAACAAGGCTAAGAAGACCTCCTAAAAGGTTCTCTCCCTCTTTTTATTCTATTTTATTAATAGATGCTAGTGAAATAGAAGGATATGATGAAGTTGTGTAGCTAGATACAAAGGTTCTGAAGCAGGACCTTCCGTAGGTCATAAACTAATACAGAAACTTTTGGAGGTCATAACTTTTGACTCAAGTCGATTGGGGTCCATTTGAGCACATTTTTGGGAGCTGAAAGTTTCATCTAGGGCTCCGAAATCAGCTTTTAGTGTTTTTTCTCAAGTTTTTAAAAAGTTCTATTTTGTAATAAATCCAGATTTATGTTTCTAATCTCAGATATTAGTTAGCAATTCATTATAACTTTGTTGAGGGCATGTTTAGGGAAAAACTCATCTTTTTAGGTGTTGCTTCGAAAATTACCAAAAATGGAAAAAAAAACTATGGAAAAAATTGCCAAAAAGGGTAATTTTTAGATTTCTTGATTTTCTAGGTTTTTTGGTTACTTAAGAGTTAGTAGTGAAATGTAGAGGCAGTTAGTATGAATGGAAAAATATTGAAGGTTTCGAATCTATGTTATTTGTCTTGTGATTGAATTTATTGTTAACAGAGATTGTTGTGCTACATCAAGTTTAGTGGGAGCTTTCCATGGAAGAAGAAATGGACTCCTAGCTGAAAAATCAAACATGGGAGTTATGTAAGTTGTTTGTAGTTAAAAAGGTTTTATTAAAAAAATGGGATTATAGGTTGAAAGAGGAGGATGGAGATAAGAAAAGATTCAAATCCAAGTTAGTTGTAAAGGGATTTCAGAAAAAAAAAAAAAAAAGGCATTGATTTTGATGAGATATTTTCTCTAGTTGTAAAAATGACTTGTATCTATAGTATTTTAAGTATTGTGGCTATTGAAGATTTTCATTTGGAACAACTTGATGTGAAAACACACTTTCTCCATGGTGATTTGGAAGAAGAATTATTTATGTGACAACCACAAGGGTTTTATGTCAAAGGTAAGGAGAAATTAGTGTGTAGATTGAAGAAAAGTTTATATGTCTTGAAGAAAGAACCTCAAAAATGGTATATTAAAGTTGATAGCTATATGACTAGGCATGGCTACAGTCGGTGTAATTCAGACCATTATGTTTATTTTAAGAAGTTGGATGATGATGACTACATTATTTTATGTTTATATGTTGATGATATGCTTGGAATATGGTCTAACATGAATCACATTAAGAGGTTGAAATAACAATTAAAACATTCTTTTTCTATGAAGGATTTGGGGGCATCAAAACAAATCCATGGTATGAAATTTTGAAGAGATAGGAAGAACAAAAAATTGACTCTATCTTAGGTTGATTATGTTGAAAAGGTCTTGCAAAGATTCCATATGGAGAATGCAAAATCTATCAACACACTTTTTCCAAGTCATTTGAAATTAACTAAGGAGATGTGTCCAAAGACACAAGAGGAGGAAGACAAAATGTCTAAGGTACCATATGCTTTAGTTGTAGGTAGTTTTATGTATGCCATGTTATGCACTAGACTAGATATTGTACATGATGTAGGAATTGTTAGAAGGTATATGACTCATCCTAGAGTTGAGCATTAGAATGCAATAAAGTGGATTCTCATATATTTGAGAGGTACATCCAATAAAAGTTTATGTTTTGGGGGCTCTAATACTAATTTAAAAGGTTATGTAGAATTAGATTTGGAAGGGGATTTAGATACTAGGAGGAGTACCATAGGTTACATATTTATTGTTGGTGGGACTGTACTGAGTTGGATTTATAGATTGTACAAGGTGGTTTCTTTATCCACTATAGAGGTAGAGTATGTAGCTACTAAAGAGGTAGCTAAGGAGATGATATGGATCTAATTTTTCATGGAAGAGTTGGAAAAATCATACACTAAAATTTATTTGTTTATAGATAGCTAAAGTGTTATCCATCATGCATAGAATTTTTTCTTTCATTCAAAGACTGAACACATAAAATTGAGGTATCACTTCATTTGATTGGTATTAGATAATGGATAGTTAAATCTATAAAAGATACATACAAATGAAAATATAGCAAATATGCTTATAAAGAAAGTAACAATGGATAAGTTAAACTCCTCTTTAGCTTCAGTTGTTCTTTAAGACTAAAAAAAATAAAAATAACAAAAGAGTTCAAGGTGCACCAATCCAATGGGAGCTTTAGAGGTAGCGGTGTTTCTACAGGATAAGTCTCCAAGTGGGAGGTTTTTGTTTAGAGTGGAGCCTAATCATTCCCAAAGTGGGAGACTGTTGGTTTGTGGTGACTAATCAAGAAAGTACTGTATACTCACCATTTATCATGGGGCTAACTCACCATGCATTTTTGAGTTGACTCATCTAGCATTTCCCTAGGTTGACTCATCAAGTATTTTTAGGGTTAACTTGTTAACCGACATAAGTCTTGTTATAATATCTTAGGGTTAGGGTTTTCTCAATATGATAATTTCATAGCTTCTTGCAACAGTATTGAGTTGCAAGGGATTGTGGATTGTAACAGACTAAAATTAGTAGATAATAAGATTGAACTCTATGTCTAGTGGATGTAGCCCAAGATTGGGTGAACCACATTAGATATTTGTCTTCTTTTTCTACTTTTGTGTTCTTTATTCCTTTGTATTATTTTTTTATATTTTCATGTAACTGTTATATTTCTATCTTCTAATCCTAACACCAACTTCATAATGTCCTTGCCACCCACAATTTCTACCAAAAACTTATGAATCTCCTTTTTTACTATTCCATATAATCCACGTACTCTACACACATTCAACAACAATTTTATCTTATATATACCATCAACTTCATTGCAAACATCAACTAGGTTGGCCAGAGTAGAGGAAAAACATAGATCCTATCAATTCAACAACCAAACATAATTCTAGTGGAAGCAATCCAATCTAGAAGATAGAGAATACCTAAAATACCTTAAAAAAAATTTCACTTATTTATATAAAATTCACATGCTAATTCTCATTTTCTAAGGTTGAAAACAAGGTAATATATAGATATATCCAACTGTTAGAATAACTGAGAGGGGGGTGAATCAATTAGAATAGTTATCCTACAGTCCCAAATGCAAAGATTTAACTCTCAAAAACAATTTCAATAAATTTTGCAGCTCGGTAACATAAACTATTAAACTATTTGTGCCTTTTACTGATTACCAGTTAATTAACTCACTATGATTACCGACCAAATCAAATATGCAGTATGTAAAGTATGATGATAAAACAATAATCACAGAAACACATAACACAATGATTTAACATTGAAACCCTGCTAAAGGAAAAACCACCTGGGACCGAGAACCCAAAATAATTTTCACTCTTCTAAAGTGAGCTTGGTGAAGAGCTAACCATGTTAAAGGTTACAAACACATTGTTAGGTGTGACCTTGTTAGAAGATTTAAGACTAATAGTTAACTTTAGACCAGCATTCACTATGGGGTCAATAAGATAACAATGTACATTCTTTGAATGACATAGAAGCATATCATAAGATGGTTAAGTCCACTTAGTTAGGATATTTTCTGTATCAATGGTTAAACTAAAACAGTAGTTGATCTGATTACAATAGAACTCAATTTGTAGAAGTTCAAATCTATTCTAAGCCCATACAAATCCTCTGATCAATGTTTCAATTCACTTCCTCAACTTACTTTCACTCGGTAATAGCTCTCTTACGCTCAGTAATGTTTTGTAGTTCAGTTTTCCTTCAACTAGTCTGATCAACCATGCATGAAAGTGTATTCATGCAAAATATCTCTAGTCTTCTTTCTTCCAGCATAGTTTCAACAGTGAAACTCATATCTCTTATATAGATAGATAAACCCTTTTCATATCAACCATCAGATTTTGCCACTTATTCTTCTTCGTTTATGATTAGACAATTTATTGTCTCTATTTTGTTATAATCTATATATTTTGTTGAAACTCTTTTATGCTCTGTTTAAACATTCCCAATACATTTATAAATCTATACCTATGAGAACTTGTAATAAGTACAGTTAGAACCACAGTTGATATGGGTAGTTAGAATGATATGTTTTGCTGAATATTATATATAGATTGAAGTACTTCATATAACAACTTTAATCCGTGTTCTAATATTTGGGTAGGAATTGAAATTTTGACTTGTATATATATATACCACTTGCTACTAACTTGTCAAGAAAACAAGGAGCAGCTAGGAGTGGATCGACTGTATTGAAGAGGAGGCATTGAAATTTTAGCTATAATGGAGGAATCCAACACAGTTGTGAAGGACATGCCGCTATTAGAAAGGAGTCATCATTCCAGAGAATATAGGAAACAATTCTGCTATATTTCCTCATCGCGTGTTATTATGCTATCTGTATTTTATTGTAACATGTCATGGTTGTTATACTTCCTCCTTCTATGGTGAGGACTTAGTTAGACTTTACTTTTATGCTTTCAATAAGCGTCAACTCTCTATATAGATGGATTTGATTGGCTTAGTTAGGTAATGAGAAAATATATTCAAGTGTTGTGTTTAGCATAACAGAGTTACTCTTTTTTATTCTTCACATATTGTTCCATTACTATGTAACAAGTTTATGAGAATATAATGAAAGAGTGATTTTGAAGTATCTTATTTTTTATTAGTTAGCATAAGCCAACCAAGGGAGCCCACTTGGAAGGTGGATTAGATTAGGATAGAGTAGAATTAATTTTTGCATTTTTTGTGCTTTCAAGTAGAAGTTACTATTTTACTCCTGCAACATTACTACTGTGAATGTTCCTACAACACTTGCAGAGATAGGCATAGTGAACACTTTGAGTTGATAAATAGGCTTAGGATAAGTTTACAAGCTTTCAGAAGTAATTTAATTAAGTGGTTAAGTGTGTTAAATTTCCTACAGCAATAGAATAGGTTTCTTTCATGAATAGGATTCTTTGAGGAACTTTGTGTACAAATTATGCTATCCCATTTCAAGTCTATGTCCCTGGGTTGAAAATCTTAATGCATTTCATGATGGGAAAAGTAAGCCTTAGTATGAATACATTATTCCTAAGAGAGAGAAAATGGCATGATTATCATTACCTATTGTGAGACTATTCATTTTTGGCACCGTTGTCAGGGATGGTGTCAAATTGAGAACCTTAATGAGTCATCTTTATTTTAAGATTAGTTTCTTGTTTTTAGTCAAAATTTAGTAGTTGTGATCTTTCTTCACAAGTTCATCAACTTACTTGCATGCATCGAAGAAGGTGAAATGTTAATGGCAGATTTTTCCCAAAAGAACCTGTTAAACTAAAAGAAGAATTTGAAGAGCTTGAGTTACCATTTTATTGATGCAAGTCCTAAGTTTGTTGCATCATCTTCAACAAAAGGAGATCCTCTTGATCCATTTGACCTCTTCCCTTTTGCAGAGATATTAGCTAGTTTCCTCAATAAATCCAATATAGGACCACCTATTGACCAAAACCTTTTGGTTAATAATAGTCACTAGCCATAGTTTCATTATCCACTACCTCTAGTAATGATAGCTCCTACTTTCCCATTTCCTATTCCAAGTCTTGTCAACAATCCTAATCTCAAGAACATACCCACTTCAACCCTTCCAAATTTATATGGCCTAATTACAGAGGACCCTGACACCTTTTTGTTTGAGTTTGACATTTTATGTCAATTTTTTTACTATAACATTGATAGTCATAAGCTTAAGTTGTTTTCAACAACATTGAAGGAGTCAGCTCTCAGATGGTTCAGGGGCTTAGGAGCGAATGAAGTAACAAATTTGGCCAGAATGAGAGATTTATTTCTACATAAATATATGGAATATGTCAAAGGAGCTGATTTAAAAGGAGATGACATCTGTAGAATATCACAGAAGGAAGATAAGACCCTGAAGGACTACATGTCATGCTTCTTATACAACTTGCAAAAGAATCCTCAACATGCACTGCAAGAGAATTCACTAAAGTTAATCTTTCTAAGAGGAGTGAATGATAACTGCCTCGAAGCACTAAACCTCATGGATGGAGGAGATATATCTCAGTCTTCTTGGGATGATCTCAAGAAGATTTTTTTAAATTATTCTAGAGTAGTAGTAAAGAAGGGTAGAGGATTCCGTCCAACACTTGAAAAAGGAATTGGCTCTGGCATAGCCAAGATAGAAATCTCAAACATTCTATCAGACTTCAAGCAAGACATCATTAATGATGTCACTACACACCTAGACATGATGAATGCCAAGAAGAAGCATGCAGATGCAGAGGCATAGCTCGCTAAATACTATCCCCATTGCCGCAAGAAAAAGAAGGATTGCCACTACAAGCTAGTCACAAACCTGGAGAATTAGCACCTTCCAACAAAGTACTTAAAGATAGAAGGAGAGGATGAGAAATATTTTTTTGTTGCTTAATGTCAACCATGAGCCAGGAGACAAGGTATGCTCAAGACCCACTATAAATTTCAAATCCTTATAATAGTCAGTGGAAAAAATGGAATGTCCAAAGTCCTCCTTAGTATACTCAACCTACTTGGAATAGTTCCTGGCCCAATAATCCACATAACCAGTGGTTAAATGCACAACAACCTCAATGGCCACAACCTCCAAACCAATGGCAATCACCACAAGGAAATTGGCAGCCCACTAACTATGTACTCTAAATAGTGCACTTCTATGAATCATTATAATCAAGAACACTCAAGAATGAGGTATCAAAAATCGATCCATAGCTCCCTAGGCATGGAGTGCAAGGGTGTTTAAGAATTCTCTTAGCTAGAGCTATTAAGCCAATAACCTTGCTAGTAAACCATGCAATGGGAGATTCGAATGAAAACAAGGGCGAGAATGCCAATATCCTCAAAAATCAATATGAAAATAAAAATGCAAGCTAGATTAAGATGAATATGCAAGCTAAACTATGAAAATGAAAGAACAAGTATTACAAAGCCTCCTAGTTAAGCTAGATGAATTAATCTAAAGCATAAATGAAACTAAGCTAAGTATGAAGCTATGAATGCTATGATAATGCAAGAAATGAAACCATGATAACATGTAAATGCAAAAGCCAAGAATGCTCCAAATCTTCAAAAGCTCCAAAGTGACCTAGAAAACCTGCAGCATAACATTAGCATAAAAAGTTGGGGATCTAGAATGAAGAAGAGAGCTCTCCTTTTATAAGAAATGAGAAGGAATGGACCATGGAGATTAAGAGGCAAAAGATTTAATCAATGGTGGAGCATCAAAGAGGAGCAATCCATGTGCACAAATATCCTCCAATGAGAAAATAAGAGTTGACTTTTGTGCCCATATGAGACAAAAGGTGTTTTTCTTCTTTTTATAAAATAAGAATAATGCTTTATTTGTGCAACTTAGGATAAGAGGAAAAGTGAGGGAGATTTTTATTTAATAAAAGGAGAGGGAATTCCTTTTAAATAAATAAAGACTTTAGGATAAAATGGTTATCCCATAGAAAATAATCGAATAAATGATAGAACTAGGATTTGATCAAGAATAAGCAATTGATGATTTAGCAAAAGGGGCTAATAATCTAGATGACCATTTTTAGGTCTATACATTTTCCCATCTTTGACTAATGTGTGATCGATCTGGGAACACATTACATCAAAGAATAGATCAGCCAAGAAGGCAAGCAATAGCGATCTTACTCCTAAAGAATGAAGTGCAGAGAGATAGCAAATCCTGCATGGTTAGCCTAGTAGCGATAGTACTGAGCACTTAGGAAAGAGATGGATAGTATCAGAACTTGAAATGAGAACTAATATGTCAAGCACAAAGATAGATCAATCAAAGCAAATGGAATGGTCAAGCATATGCTCTAGAGAATATCCAATAGGATATGATGAGTCTGCCCCCTCGAGATCAAAAGTGAAATCAGGTAGAGGGAAGGCAAAAGCAAGAGCAACATGATCAAATCACTAGAAATCATAATCGAAGATGAGAGAATGATAGGATAACCATCAAGCAGTGAAGATATGCCCCAGTTTGACTATAGGATAAAGATGAAGTCAAACCTCAAAGAGATGAAGTGAATGAAAATGAATGAAAGACTAGGAGGTTGAAAGAGATGGGGATGAACAAAGAAAAGATGCCCCAGCGAAGATCGAAGGATCAGGCCTCAAAATGTCAGCCAACTATGCAGAAGGAGAGATGCAATTTGGACAATCAAGGTGAATGTGGATTTTGGTTTCAATCCCAAAATGAATAGAAAATGATGTGATATGAAAGACAAGAAGTGAAAGACATGATCAAGAAGAAGTGAAAGGTGAGTGCAGTTGACTAATAAGTCCATGAAAGATGAAAAGAGAGCTCTCTCCATATGGAAGATGCAAAACTAACTAACATGAACCTAAAAATGCAAGCTATTATGAAAAGTGGTTTACTTGCAAGGTTACAAAGCCAATAGACATCTAATAATTATCATCGAGTGTTATTGGTAGCGTCGTAAGATCATACAATACACACTAGTATAACTATGTGGATCTGAATATGATCTATATCAGATAGGAATGTGGAAATCCCACCTAGGCACCAAAGACATATAGGTCAAGATGACTAGTGCAGTGAGATTACCTAAGTTTGATATAGCAAGATTATACTCACATCGAGACACAAGGAAAGTCAAGATGGCTAGAAGTATGCACTTGTGCAAATAGTCAAGGATAATACCTTGTAGATCCCAATGTCAAGTGGATCAAGCATAAATGCTAATGATAGTGAGAACCAACAAAATATACCCACAAGAAGAAAAAACAATAAAACATGTCCTCATGCCCTCAGTCTTCTAGCTCAGCATCATTGAGAACTATCATAGGGAGAGAACACTCATCAAATAAATCATTATAGATAGCACACAAAGAAATAAAAAAAAAATTTAGCAAGTCAAGCATGTAAGTGCATGTGTGTAGGTCATAGAGTCAAACTTTGAGTATCGCATCTGCTAGTGAAAAATATTGCATCATTCTAGACTGCGGGTAGGATATCTGATAAGTGTTAAGAAACACTCGACGCTAGGGAAGTGTTGAAAAAAATTGTATTGGGGTGGTGTTGAAAAACACCATTGGAACCAAGAGGCCCAAGAAACCCCAACACACAAAGAGACCCAAGATGAGCTAGAACAATGTATGCCCCCTAGACTAAGACTAGAGTCAATTCCAGGCTAGGAGCGGCAAAGCAAAAAGTGGAGTGAAGGAGCACCACACAAGACTGATAGACATAGGTGCAAGGGTCTGAAGCAGCACTTGTTTCCAAGTTTTCACCACTTGATAGATTTTTTCAGGACTTTTTTCAATTTTTTTTGTATTTTTGCCACCAAGGTGTCCGTTTCTAGGTTTTCACCAAGGCACTTTTTCTATTTTTTTTTTAAAAAAAATTTTTTGAATTTTTGAATTTTTTCATTTTTTTTTTTTTTGGTGAGACATCAAAGCACCTATTACTAGGTTTTCACTAGGATGCTCATTTTTTCAGTACTTTTTATGATTTTTATGATTTTTTCAACATCATTTATGAATTTTTAGTAATTTTTTTCAGGATCCATAAGATATGCACACAGGATGCCACTAGATAGAACATGCATCAAACTCCCTAGCAAGATCAGATCATGAAGTCCCAATTTCTAGGAAGGTGGAGAACAAGAGGGATTAGCAAGCTGGTGGAAGAGATGGAAGACAAGAGAATGAAGGGTAATGAAGGGAAGAAATCCTCAAAGGCAAACTCCTCAAGAGTACCCAAGCTAGTGAAAAATTGTCATGCAAAGCACATTTGGACAAGCAATGAAAGGCCAGCATAGGATAAATCATAAAGGCATAATGCAAAAGAAGGAAAGGATGTAGTCCAAAGGAGTAGACATGTCAAGAGGCTTCATAGCATCATGTTTTACTATTTTTTATTAGATCAAGACCAAAGGGGAAAAGGATAGCAAAAGGCTAGAATCAATGGAGGAAAATGATGGCTAAACATGAATGGAATGAGAGCAAGATCATCGTAAGATAGCTCACAAGATAGCCAAATGTTCATGTATAGATCAACATTGTCAAGATCAAAGATGGAAGATAGAAAGGATGAAATATGTAGAAGAACTATGCATGATGCTTGATTGCCAAGTTTTCATCACGGTACTTATCCAAGGTGCCACAAGGGAGTGGTTTTCACCATAGGATGAATTTATTTCTCTTTACTTTTGCTACCAAGGCATCTATTTCCAGGTTTCCACCAAGGTACATTTTCAAAAAAAAAAATAAAAAAAATTTTGTTTTCTTTTCTCTTTTTTTTGGAAGAAGGCAAGCATTTTAGATAATGCTTCTTGAAAGGATAAACCACGATATGCCAAGGATTAAAAATGATATGCTCAAAGATTCTAATAGGGAAAGGAACATGGAAGAGAAAAATGGAGGATAAGGTTTTATGTAAAGTGAGTGAGGTTGGAAGATAGGAGGAATAGGCAAATGAGGAAAAAGGATAGAAGGTAGAAGAATAATGAATGGAAGGATTGTGAAAGGTTAGATGGAAAGGAAGGCAAGATAAACATCAACACACACCTTGAAGGGTGGTGAGAGGATGGAGGAAACATGAATGAAGGAATGTGAGAAAGAATATGGTGAATGTTTAGCAAAGGTTGTGGTTCAGGCACATGGAATGGAAGAATATTTTTGGAAAAAGATGAAGTGGAAGCCTTTGGAAGCTTGAATATCAACTTCACTTGTTGTTCAACATAAGACTCTCTTCAGAGAGACTTTGGAATCCATACAGCCATAGGCTTTTCATTTCTTTTTGATGATCTAGAGAGAATATCTTCAATGATGGATTTTGAAACCCATACTTGTCTTGTAATTTTCTTCTTAGATATCTCTTTTGACTTTATGTATCCATGTCAATTAGAGGAGACATGGTGATCTTCTTTTTTTGATAGATTCTTGTATTACTTCTTTTTCTTGTATTGAACACTCAAGTTACTCCCAAAAGACTTGGGACTTGTGGAAGAAGAAGGACGATATGACTAGTTTAGATGGGTGGATGGATGAAAAGGATTCAAAGGTATACATCTATGTTGATCTTGAGGAAATATAGGAGATGGAGGGACGTAAGGATCCAAGATGGATGAAGAATTATGAGAGTTAGGAGGGGAAAGTGAAGGGACATAAGGACCCAAGATGGAAGGAAGACATGAAGCCCTTAGTATTGGTGGAGGAGGTCCAAGGATGGATGTGGAAGATGCAAAAGGATAATCAACCAATTTATCAGCATTTATATGACAGCCAAGGACATCATCATCTTTAGAGTGAGCATTAGGATTTTCAATAGGATCGTGAACATCTTGAATAGGAGCAACTTCTTCAATAGGAATTTTCAAAGCTTGCAAAGACTTAGGAAGAGTAGAAAGTGGAGGTGAACATGGAGTGGTAGAACAAGAAGATTGAAGACTTTGATCTTGACAAGTTGCTTTGGATAGCATAAGTGCATCATTTTTTTCTTGATTTTCAATAAGCTTAACATTGGAAGTAACAACACCATTTTTAATAACCTTAATGGAAGTATCATCTTTGGAAAGCGCAAGTGTAGTAAGGTTATTTTGATTGTCAATAAGCTCAATGGTGTAAGTAATAGCTTGATCTTGCTTAGGAAAAGACTCAGGACATGGTGGAATGAAGGTGGAAGGGTGTAGAGGATCAAAAGAACCAAGAGACGGAGGAGAGACATCATTAAAAGTATTGGATGACATGGAGGGTTCTTGATCTTGATATTTTTTTATATCCTTTTCTTTATCATTTTTAAAGTCCTCTTGACATGGAGCCACTTCTAAGGACAAGGAAGCATGTTGGAATTGCATGGAAGATTTTGGAATAGATGGTGAAGGACTAGCTAAAGTAGGAATTATAGTTCATAAGGCTTAGGCTCACTAGGTGTAGTATTATTGGAAGTATTTGCAGCCAAGTGAAGGTCATCTTGAGTTTCTTTAAGAGATAACCCTTGAGGATAACTATAGGGAATCGTATGAAAAGTATTAGGAATTTTATTGGATGAAGGATTTGCAAAAGATTTGAAAGACTTGGAATCTTTAGGAAGTGTATGGTTATTGGAGAAAGTAGGGGATGGAAGGGAACCATTACAAGACAAAGGTTCAGCATTAACATGATCTTTCTTGAGAGTGTAATCTTTATCTTCAGCATGAGAGTTCTTAGAGGAAGGATTCTCATAGTAGTAACATTTCATATCAGTGCAGTACATTTTATATTCCTCAACAAAAGTGGATGGATCATAATCAAGGTATTGTTTGCAAAAATCATCAAACTTCCTTTCAAAATCTGAATCATATGGATCACCATCACAATCTATCTAATGTGGTGACCCATTTCTAGTAAGCACGAGCCTATGACTAGGAGGACTCTTAAGAATAGAGGTGTCATAGGTATCACAAGGGCTATCATATTTCTCATCATGGTACACCTTGAGACAAGGAGTAAGACTCTTGGGAGAAGTAGAAGAGAAATGAGATCTTGAAGAAGAGGAAAATGAAGACCTAGCAGATGAAGAAGACTTGGATAATGAGGAATATGAATAAGACTTAGAAGAATCATGATAAGATTTGGAGGATGAGGAAGGATGAGAAGAATTAGAAGATGAATAATGTTTGGAAGCAGGATAGCATGCCAGGATCATGCATAGGATTCTAGCAAAGGCGTCTGATTCAATCAATTTTTCTTCCACTTTTGCCATAAGTTTATCATCCATGCAATTTTTGGAAGAATAAAGATACTCTTAAAATTGAGCAATGAGTTCAAGATCATCCATTCTCAAGAGAGGTTCCATAACAAGATAATTGAAATTCATGGTTCCAAAAGAGGAGGAATCGAGCATGGAAGAAATGAATAGAAGAGATGAAATAGAAGAAGGTAGACTAGATAATAAGAGGAAAAGAACCAAGAAGACATGAAGAGTTTAGGAAGAAGAGGAAGAAGCATGAAGGAAGAAGAAAATGAGAGACTAGGAAGACATGGAAGAAGTGGAAGAAAGAAGACCAAGAGTCATTTTGTGCAATTTGATACCATTTGAGTTCATTTGGATGTTGAGCAACATGTCATGGCACCTAAGATCCAACCTGGACTGACCAAGGAAGACTGGGAATGGCAAGAATCAGCTTCAGATTGTAGACAACTATGAGATAGAAAAATAAGTTTTTGCGATAGTTTCCAGACAAGCAGTGTGACTCTTGACCAATGAAAGTGGGAAACTCAGTTTGGAAAGCAAGTTGGTCAATGTTGTAGGTTGCAAGTATAATTTTTTTGTTTCAAGCACAATAATATCAGGAAGTAGATAAGTTTGCAAATAGTAGGTGATCAAACATGTCATCAAACACTTGCACAAGGGCAAAAGCAACCTTGCCAAGACAATCAATTGGGATATCAAAACTAAAAATCTATGAGCATTATCGAGATGTTTGAGTATGCAAGAACATTTACATAGGTATAGCACAATGAGGACACTTCAAGCACTTACTATCCTAAAAATACAAGGCTCAATACTTAGCAACATGGCCCACAACTTGATGCTCCATTACCTCACACAAAGTGGTTTCCCACAATAGATATTGGCATTGTCATGGAAGTGCCAAAGACACAACCAAAGGAACACATATGGTGAGTAATCTTGGGGTGATCTGGGTTATTCCACTTGGATCAATCCTTGCACCAAGAAGTTAAGTGGCAAAATAGGGTGGCCTCTACCTATGGTTCTTAGTAAGGGCTTCCATTCGTAGTACCCCTCTTGCTCTTCAAAAAGGACTGGGAGCTCGTGGCCTCAAGAGTACCTTAAGCATTCTTGCTCAATGTTTTCCTCACGATCACAATCCCACAAGTTACTCACATCAAGCAAACACAAGAACTACATCTACCAAGGTTTTGTGTCCTTGATAGCCTTGAGATTATAGTGGGTTGGAATAGCTCAGTATTAGGTTGTCCCCACTTGGGTCATTCCTCTTGATTGCTCAAGAGCAGGCCCGCTAAAAGATTCTAAAAGATCTAACCAAAGAAATGGATCAACTTATAAGATTTAAGGTTTTTGTTTCACCACAAGGATGAAGAGCATACTCCCTTATCCCAAAGATTTCTCCCAAACACACCAAGAAAATGTTCAATTACCCTCTTTCTTTCAAAATCCAAAGATGGGTCAAGATTTTTTGGTTCACCATAAGGGTGAAGAGCATATTTCTCCTACCACCCAAGAATTCCTACAACAAGATATTAAGTGCCTAATAAATGAAACAACTAGTATATGCCACACTTAAAAAGAAATAAACAACAAGCACTTGATTTGGTTTTTATGCTTTGGGCAGCCCTGCAAAAACCGTTAGTAGCCCTCTTTGACATGCATTCTTTTGGAAAAATATTCAAGCAAGAGGCACCTACAAGCACAACTTGTTAGCCCACAATGGTTAGGACATCAAAAATCAAATACTCTATAAGTAAAATAGCTAATCAAATGGTAAAATCTGAGAATGAAACTAGCATGGTTGGATTAGGCTAGGAAAGACCTTTCCAACGATATATCACACTTCAATTTTCGATACCGTTTGCAAAAATTTCTCAAAAATGGGTGCTCATTTTTCAAAAAGATAGCAGAGAACCTGAAACTTGCAAGATAAACAAAATAGCTCAAAAATAGCTCACTATCGAGTACAGGCAATAGTTACAGACACCAAAATTATCACGCAATACTTCTCAATATACTGGGGCGATAATATTAGTCTGTGCGATACTTCACTCTATACCAGATACTTCACCGAGACCAGGTGATATTCTCTGCAATAGCCATGCGATACTTCCGACAGGTGAAGTGTCACTCGTGCATATAGAGAAATATCATGTGATACTTTTGGAAGTATCGCATGATAGTCTAAGACAAAAAAATAGAGACCGAAAATTAAGCTCAAAACTTGCTGAAAAAAATTGACAGAAATTGACGAAAATGCAAAAAAAGAAGGGACAAAGCTAGTCTACTCTGCCCCACGGTGGGCGCCAAAAATGTGTACTCTAAATAGTGCACTTCTATGAATCATTATAATCAAGAACACTCAAAAAATAAGGTCTCAAAAATCGATCCATAGCTCCCTAGGCATGGAGTGCAAGGGTGTTTAAGAATGCTCTCAGCTAGAGCTATTAAGCCAATAACCTTGCTATTAAACCATGCAATGGGAGATTCGAATGAAGACAAGGGAAAGAATACCAATATCCTCAAGAATCAATATGAGAATTCAAATGCAAGCTAGATTAAGATGAATATGCAAGCTAAACTATGAAAATGAAAGAACAAGTATTACAAAGCCTCCTAGTTAAGCTAGATGAATTAATCTAAAGCATAAATGAAACTAATATAAGTATGAAGCTATGAATGCTATGATAATGCAAGAAATGAAACTATGATAACATGTAAATGAAAAAGCCAAGAATGCTCCAAATCTTCAAAAGCTCCAAAGTGACCTAGAAAACCTGCAGCATAACATTAGCATAAAAAGTTGGGGATCTAGAATGAAGAAAAGAGCTCTCCTTTTATAAGAAATGAGAAGGAATGGACCATGGATATTAAGAGGCAAAAGATTTAATCAATAGTGGAGCATCAAAGAGAAGCAATCCATGTGCACAAATATCCTCCAATGAGAAAATAAGAGTTGACTTTTGTGCCCATATGAGACAAAAGGTGCTTTTCTTCTTTTTATAAAATAGGAATAATGCTTTATTTGTGCAACTTAGGATAAGAGGAAAAGTGAGGGGGATTTTTATTTAATAAAAGGAGAGGGAATTCCTTTTAAATAAATAAAGACTTTAGGATAAAATGGTTATCCCATAGAAAATAATCGAATAAATGATAGAACAAGGATTTGATCAAGAATAAGCAATTGATGGTTTAGCAAAAGGGGCTAATAGTCTAGATGACCATTTTTAGGTATATACACTAACCAGTGGAGAGGACCTCAAAAATGGTCTAATCTGAATCTTGCATATCCATCTTTTCCACCTCCAATGAACACACCTGTAATTATGCCACCAATTGCAAATATAGGTCCTCAAAAGTAGACACAGTTACCTTCTCAGCCACAACCAAATCCAAATAGTCAACAAAAACAACAAAAAATGTATGCTACTAATGCTCAATAGTATCTTTCTTATGCACTCAACATAGCCGATATACACTTTAGATCGGGAACTACCTTTCTTGCACATGAACCACCTCTTATTACAGAAGTGCTAGACCTTCCTGCGACATCAGTACCACTCCCAGAGAGTGCCTTGCCAAATAAAGTTTCCCAAGCTAATGATTCCAATAAAGTAATGTTCACACACCAGTAAAACCTCATTTTCCTCAGAGGCTTAGCCTGGATAAACCTATACCAAAAGAAGATGAACTGTTTGATATCCTTGACTAACTAAAAAACATGCATGTCCAGATTCCTCTATTTCAAGCCATTAAAGATGTTCTTATTTATGGAAAAGAAATCAAGGAAGCTTTTCTGAAAAATACTAGATGAAAGAAAACTAATCCCAAAATAGTTCATGTTATAGAACAGCTAGCTGATATCATGTTGGGAAAACTTGTAGTTCCAAAATATTCTGATCCAGGGAGTCCGGTTGTCCAATGTCAATATCATCATTAATGGTTAGTTTGTCAAAAATTCTTTAATAGATTTAGGTGTTGCCATTAATATAATGACAAAGGATACAATGAATAAACTAGGCATAGAAAGACTACGAGCTACTCCAACAATCCTACAACTAGCAGATAGTTTTATCGTCACCCCTGATGGGATGATAGAGGACATAATAGTTGCCCTAGATTCCTGGGAATATCCTGCTAAATTCATGATTCTATCACCAAAGGTCAATCTTGTTGGTTACCCTGTTATTCTAGGATGCCCATGGTTACCAAAAACTGATGCAAACATTAGTTGTAGATCAAATGGATCATGACAATTTCAAATGGGCAAGCAACTAAGAAGCTAGCATTATACCCTCCATCTCAACCAAAGCCAGATTTAAGCACCCCTATATGGCTAGATTTAGGAGATGGATAAGAAGAGTTGAAATTTGTGGTTCAACTAATGATGTTACATAGGTAGTCCTTTCTAAATTTGTAGGAGGAAGATGTAGTAATTCAGAGTATTCTCAATAACAACTGTGTTGTGATCAAAGACATATCTAGGAGCTCTTTGTTAGAGTTAACTACATATGAGGACCATGACGAGGATTGTATTTTTCCTTCAGAACCCAATATTATCCATAAGTTACTACCCTATGAAGTATCCATGAGTCCTATCCCTGAAGTATCCATGCTTGACCTTACAACTACTGTTAAAGTTTCAAAGGGTCATGACCTCCATGTAAACAATAAGCTACCTTCACAATAGCTGGAGCAATTAACAAGACTCCTACAAACACATGAAAAGGCCTTTGCATGGGACTATGGGGATATGAAGGGACTGAGCCCCACACTCTGTACACATAGGATTTATATCAATAAAGGAAGTCTACCACTCCGCCAGCCTTAGAGGAGGATAAACCTAGCATTAAGAGAGATAGTCAAAACAAAGTTACAAAAGTTATTGGATGCTGGTTTCATTTATCCTATATCTGATAGTAAATGGGTATCATCCTTGGTCATAGTGCCTAAAAAGGGTGGAAAATGGAGAGTTTTTGTGGATTACAAGGAATTGAATAGAGCCACAAAGAAAGATCATTTCCCCTTACCTTTCATTGATCAAGTACTTGATACTTTAGCCAATAAAAAGTATGTTTCCTTTCTTGATGGATATAGTAGATATAATCAGATTTGTATAGCTCCAAAGGACCAGGAAAAGACTACATTCACATGTCCCTAGAGGAAACATGCATATTTTTTCCTACCATTTGGGTTATGTAATGCTCCAACAACATTTCAAAGAGCTGTAATTAGTATTTTTGTTGACATTTCACATGATTGCATGGAGATATACATGGATGATTTTACAACATTTGGAGTCAAATTTGAAGAAGCTATTAAGAATCTAGAAAAGGTACTGATTAGGTGAAAGGAGCACAACCTCTCACTCAATAGTGAGAAATGTTTTATGCTGATGTAGGAAGGCATTGTACTTGGAAATTTCATTTCAGCAGAAGGCATCGAAGTAGACCTAGGCAAAATTGAGGCAATTCTTACATTACCCACACCTGCTAAGCAAAAAGATGTAAGATCTTTCTTAGGACATGCTGGCTACTATAGGTGTTTTATTTAAAATTTCAGTCAAATAGCTAGTCCTCTCTACACATTGCTTACTAAAGAGGCTCAGTTTATATGGACATCATCTTGTGATGAATCCTTCCCGCAGCTTAAGTCACTCCTAAAAATTGCACCAGTCCTTAAAGGACCAGATTGGTCACTCTCATTCCATGTACATACAAATTCTGTAGACTATGCAATAGGTGTTATATTAGGACAAAAGCTGAGTAACCTTGAAAATCTCATTTACTATATCAGTAAAATCCTTCATGGACCAAAAATAAATTACATAGTAACTGAAAAAGAATTATTGTCTGTAGTTTATGCCTTAAACAAATTCTACCATTATGTAATAGGTTATCGCATCTTTGTTCACATTGATCATGTAGCAATCAAATATCTAATGAACAAACCTGCTATCACCGACAGGCTAGCAAGATGGTTACTTCTTTTGCAAGAATTTGACATAACCATAATTGACAAGCTAGGGAAGTAAAATGTAGTGACTGAATATTTATCTAGAATTCAAAATCTTGATGCTGACACTACCCTAGTTGATGATACATTCCCTGATGAAAACTTGTTTCATATCATTGTCTAGAATCCATGGTACGCTGACATAGCTAATTACCTTGCAACTAGTAAAATGCCCCCACATTTCACTCCAAAGGATATATGAATTCTTGTAGAGAAGATTTTCCAATTCTCATGGATTGATAACACCTTATTTTATACTGGACCAGACCAAATCATGAAAAGGTGTGTGTGTGAGGATGAGACATATGATATACTCCATGCTTGTCATGATGAGCCATGTGGAGGCCACTTTTTAGCTAAAAGGACAACTCTAAAAATCCTAACAATAGGTTACTACTAGCCAACACTTCACAAAGATGCAGTCAGTTATACAAGGAAATGTCATAAATGCCAGAGGATGGGTTGTCCAACAAAATTAGATGAAATTCCCCTCAATCCACAAGTGGTGGTAACAACATTTGACAAATGGGGTATGGACTTCAAAGGTCCAATAAATCATCCTTCAAATGGGAAATCTTACATCCTGGTGTGCATAGATTATCTAACCAAATTGGTCAAAGTAAAAGCCATGTAGCATGCACAAGATTAGATGGTAGAAAAGTTTCTATATGGGGATATCTTCACTCATTATGGAGTGCCAAGATAACTTGTAACTAACCAGAGAGCACAATTTACTTCAAATCTAATCAATGAACTAATGAAGGAATACAATATCAGGCATCATGAGTCTAGCCCTTACCATCTATAGGAAAATGGACAGGTAGAGGTCACCAACAGAGAAATTGAGGTTATCTTAACAAAAATAGTTTAGTTGCAATGAAGAGATTGGAGAAGCCAACTCACAAAAGGAGTCTGGGCCTACCACACAACCTGGAAGATAACCATGGACTTCACCCTATTTGAATTAGTATATGGGAAGGCAACAATGTTATTAATTGAGTTTGAATATAAGACATTGCACATAATGCTAGAATTAAACATCAATCTTCTTATAGCACTGACTGAATGCCTTCTGCACCTCAATTCCTTAGATGAAATGTGTAAAGCCACATTAGAGCACACGGAGCTAATACAAAAACAAAGGAAGAGGTGGTATGATTTCCATATTAAAAGAAATCAGTTTCATGTGGGTGATTGGGCATTATTATATGATTTAAGATTTAAGGAGATACCAGGAAAGCTATAGAATAGATGGCTGGGACCTTATGAAATTGAATACATCTTCAACAACAGAGCAGTCCAGTTGATAATAATTGATCCTATGCAATTCAAACTACTCATTAACAGTCATCACGTGCACTTGTATCACAAGTCCCAAACCAAGGAGGACTTCCTGCAGCAGCTCAATAACCATACTTTAGCAGCACAACAGGTAACACTTCCTACAGAAGAAAGTGAAACCCTTCTTCTTGTAGCTTCAAAATAGCATGCCTTCAAGAATGCACATAATAAAACTTCATTTCATATGAAGTCCACTTCTCCATTCATTTTTCTTTATTCTTCTATCTAACCCATTCTATTTCTCTCTCTTCCATCCACCCACAATCCACATCATCCACTTTTTCTATTTTTGAAAGTTTTCAATAAGAGCCACGTTAGCTAACATATGTAGCCGCCAGAAGTGTTTCACTCTCACCACCTCCAGCTATGAGCATACGGTAATCAACAAATAGGTACAACTTCTCTAATTTCTATTCACTTTTAGCACATACATCTTGGTAATTTTATATAGTACTATAATAAATATATAATTTAGGCATTACATCAATTCCCTATCTCATGCTGAATGTGCCAAGTGAGGACACTTGTAACTATTTTTTAGGGGGCAGGGGAAGTGTAATAAGTTCCAAATACCATTACTAAGTCACCCTTGTCACTTCCTTGTCACTTCAAAGTTGTACTTAGGTCTTGTTTCATTAGGATCTTTTATTCTCACACACTTGTCATACTGCAAATCCTAATTTTCTAAAGTTGATGTGACCGAAAAGGATTATAATTAAATTATGTGGTAACTCCCAATTAAAGTTATAATTAAATTGTGTGGCAAATTGTAGTTAAAGGTATAATGTCCTCTATTAAACATCATTATTATTATTTCATGCTAAAATAATAGAGGAATTAAATGAGAAAGTTGGTATTTTCAAGAAGTGCATTTAAATCTCAAGAAGGAAAGAAGGTATTTGTAGAGTACAAGAGGTTGAAAGATTAATAGAGGAATTGGTGAGAAAAAATTGGAGGCTGGAAATTGAAAACAAATGGGTGGATAGCTGTTGAGGTGTGAGCTAGTGCACCATGGCACTTTACTTGCAGACGTCAAAGCAGTCAGGAGATTTAATGCATGTGGTTGGTTGGGCTATTTTCTTCAATTGTCAGATGTTAATGAGGAAGTTGCAACTGAATTTATGAAAACCTTTGATGAAGAAAAAATGACTATATGGGGCTTAGCAGTTGTTGCAATAAAGGAGAGAATAGAAAACATCACTGGGTTGCCAACAATTGGGGAACATTACCCCAATGAACATGATGCTAGGTCATCTCGAGCCTAGTTCACTCTTTCGACTGATCCTCCGCTGGAGATTACCAAGCAAGGGTGCAAAAGAATGTCTCTCCCTCCACTATTCAATGAGCTAGCAATGCACATTATCAAGTACCTAACCTGTGAGGGAAGATTTTTGAACTTGCATGCTCATCATTTTAAATTACTTAGCTGCACAAGGCATAATCTCCCAATTAATGTCTCTAATTTCTTGTATAATATGCTAAGCATTAGTACTAAGGAGACTCAGAAGGGGAAGACAAATTTTGTTACCCACCATGCCCTAATAAAACTGCTAGTTAAAAAATCTCTTAGGGATGTCTCTCCCTTGACATGGACATAATTTGTTCAATATAAAACATTGCAACCCTAGGATAATCTTGTTGAGAAACCCCTAGGAAATGATGCAGAACCTTCTGAGCCCGTTGTAGAAACAACTACCAAAGAAAAAGAGCCATAATTACAAGAAAATATACCTACACCTATTCCCCAAAGCAATGTTCCTACTTTTCCATAAGGGAAGGAAAAGGAAAAATTGGAGAAGAAACCCATGTCCTTAAAAGTGAAAATCAAAACCATGAAGTTCAAAGAAATAAAAGGAAAAGGTCAAATCATGCAGCATCTATTCCTGCAGTATCTTCTCCTATAGAAAAAAGGCCAAAAAGAACCTGCACAAAGAAAACAATAGAGGTTGTGGAAACAACAGTGTGAAGAAGTCCTTGGATGCAAGGACAAGTACCCCAAATTTCCCCTAAAAACCCAAATGTTTCAATACCAAAACCTACTACAGAGCCTTCTGTTGAGTACATTTCTGATAAATCCCATGAGAAAACAACAGTGTTTTCGTCTCCCAAAAATTTGCAAGAATCCCAAAATCTGCAAGAACCTTGTGGTAACATACCATATGATGATCTAAGAGTAGCTGAGAAAAGGCCTTATGAGGTACAATAAATCATTGTTGAGGATGTCCAGATGACTCCTCCACTATACCCTGATTATTCCAATATGTCTATTGTTCCCTACAAATCAACATGGTTTTTCTGGGTATTTTAAGCAAGTTTCCAAGGAAAAGAAAAGACAAAAAACCTAGCTACAAAAGTTTGGCCCTCCAACCATTCAATCTATTCTCTTTAGTTTATATAACAAGTTTTTTTTCCAGAAAACTTGGTGGAAACAATAAAGAAACAGAACGCAAAAAGAGATAGATGACAAGCAAGAGGAAATTGAAGATCTTAAGGAACAACTAAAGAAATAGAAGAAACAAATAGAAAAAGCTCTTAAATTAACTAATCACGTTATAGCATGTAGGCCACCTCCCAGAGTGTATGCCATTTTCTTGAAAGAACAGTTCCTCTTGTTTCAGATCATGATGACTATGAAGGGTATAGATTGTGAATTTAAATCAGCTCATAAATTCTATGGATTATACTAGACTCTCCCTTCATGGCACCACAACTTACTTTGTGAGCTCTATTTACATAAATTTGTTATTCCTCATGAAATTGAGTGGAACCCTTTACTCTACATAGGTGATATCCATTTGTGAGATCTGATGTCATGGATGCATAATGAGGGAAATTATGATAGGCAACTAAATAATTATAGAGACTTGGAGAAGTCTGAACCATTACCTTGAGGGCTAAATCAAACAAACCTGATGCCCTCTTACAATATTGGCTCAACCTAACCTATGGGAGGCCGAAACTAGAAATCAAGGAAAAGGTCTTTGCACTCAGAGACAAAGTTTACAGGGAATATCAGGGATTTCCCTACTTTTCATTTTAGAGAGCTATTACAGGAGTAAGGAGTAGATGGAATAGGTTACTAGAGGCCTTCAATAAAATAGAGCCACATAGCCCAATCAATTTTTAACCAGCAGAAAACATAGCAACTAGGTACATGCAGTTGGAGCACCAAACTAGAAGAGAATTGTGGATTCCCTTGTCTTTCCAACCACCTACACTTTTATGGCTTCTATATGATATCAATGCCACCAGATTAGACCATCTGTAGGAGGAACATCATGTAGATTACTTGGCAAGAACAAGAGGCTTCTATTACACCTTTAAGAGTGGGAAGAAGGGAATGACAAGTGTTAGTGATTTCAGGATGACAACCAGAAAATGCAATGCTTGAGGACAAGCATTATGTTAGTAGGGGGATGATGATGAGACAATTTATTGTCTCTATTTTTTTATAATCTTTATATTCTATTGAAACTCTTTTATGCTTTTTTGAAACATTCCCAATACATTTATGAATCTATACTTATGAGAACTTGTAATAAGTATAGTTAGAACTAGAAAGAATATGGGTAGTTAGAATGACATATTTTGCTAAATATTATATATAGATTTTAGTACTTCATATAGCGACTTTAATCTATGTTCTAATATTTGGGTAGGAATTGAAATGTTCACTTGTGTATATATATATACCACATGCTACTAACTTGTCAGGAAAACAAGGAGTAGCTAGGAGTGGATCGACTGCATTGAAGAGGAGGCATTGAAATTCTAGCCATAACAAAGGAAGACAACATAGTTCTAAAGGACATGTCACTATTAGAAAGGAACCATCATTCCAGAGAATATAGAAAATAGTTTTGTTATATTTCATCAGTGCTTGTTATTCTATTATCTTCACTTTATTGTAACATTTCATGGTTTTTATACTTCCTCTTTCTATGGTGAAGACTTAGTGAGACTTTACTTTTATGCTTTCACTAATCATCAACTCTCTATATAAAGGGATTTGATTGGTTTAGTTAGGTAATGAGAAAATATATTCAAGTGTTGTGTTAAACATAATAGAGTTACTCTTTTTTGTTCTTCACGTATTGTTCTATTACTATGTAACAAGTTTATGAGAATATAATGAAAGAGTGATTTTGAAGTATCTTCTATGTTAGTAGTTAGGAGAAGCCAACCAAGGGAGCCCACTTGGAAGGTGGAGTAGATTAGGATAGAGTATAATTACTTTTTGCATTTTTTGTGCTTTCAAGTAGAAGTTATTGTTTTATTCCTGCAACACTACTGTGAATGTTCCTGCAGCACTTGCAGAGATAGGCATAGTGAATGTTGAGTTGATAAACAGGCTTAGGATAAGTTTACAAGATTTCAACAGTAATTTCATTAAGTGGTTAAGTGTGTTAACTTTCCTATAGCAATAGCATAGGTTTCTTTCATGCATTTTATCTTCCTGCAGCGTAGGTAGTATGACTCTATGAGGAACTTGGTGCACAAACTGTGTTATCCCATTTTAAGTCTATGTCACTGGGTTGACAATCTAAATGCATTTCATGATGGAAAAAGTAATCCTTAGTAAAAATACATTATTCCTAAGAGAGAGGCGATGACATGATTATCATTACCTATTGTGAGACTGTTCAATTTATTTTTCCTTTTAAACCTTCCTCGGTAGTTGTGTCAATAACATGTTTCAATTCCATCCTTTAGATCTTCTCCGAATTTTGTCAGTCGTGGATCTGATAACAAACTTTATCCTCAATCTCAAAATCATAACAATTTCTAGCTCATCATTTTCTATCGGCTAAACTAAGTATTTAATACTTTTGTAGTACCTCTCCAAACCAGTCATTACAAAGAGGTAATAGAGCCTTAAACCTTAGATTGCGAATACAATGAGATAAGTATACTTGATGTTAAATACTATTTGATTTAGCTAAGAATATGTTGCAGTAAATGAAATATTATGATGTTATATCATGTTGTTATTTATTTTTTTGAATAATATATTCATGATGGTACTTTATTGATTAATTATATTATTTGTTTACCTTCAAAAGATTAGATTAGTAGGTTAAGATGTTTGCCACTAATTCTTAGATACTGTTCCTTATATGCCACTAGAAATTTTAGGAAGATTTAAATTGACATATGATCATATTGTTAGAAATGATTTATTTAAATGCTTCAAGATAATGCAATAATATATAGTTATATGTTGTATATGATGTACCACATCTTGCTATGCATTTTTCCTATTGGTGTTGGTACGAAGTGATACAGAGCCATAGTCACTTGCTTGTGAGATCCACATGGTGTCCCGTTATCCTTCATTATAATTATATGTGTTATATGTGCTTCAGTTATTTATATATTATGAACAGTTGCACTTGATATTTGCATGTTATTGAATAGGTACCAGATAAATTCACCCTTAGTTGTAGGGACTGAGTGTGTGTCTATGTTCCCGGTAGTGGCATAGGAGATAGTAGTTCTGACCTTTCATACTGAGCCAATATCATCCTTTTTCAGATGATGTATCTTTAATTTATTATTATATTACTCCCTCCAGTACAAGTTGGTAAATCCAGAATTCATATTGCATATTGTGAATGACCAATTGTCTATTTGTGCATTAGATTCTCGTAGTTGTCGCTAAAGATGATTTAATTAATAATGTTATTTTTAATTATTATTATAAAGTATTTTACATTTTTATGATAGTTTTATTATAGTGCTATTCTATTTAATTAAAATTAGATAAATTAATCCAGATTGAGTTCGGGGTGAATTTGGGGTTCTAAGAATACAACAATACACGTGCATTGAATAGGTACCAGACACATTCACCCTCAGTTGTAGGGATTGAGTGTGTGTCTATGTTCCCGGCAGTGGCATAGGAGATAGTAGTTCTAACCTTTCATAAAAAGCCAATATCGTCCTTGTTCAGACGATGTATCTTTAATTTATTATTATATTACTCCCTCTAGTACAAGTTGGTAAATCCAAAATTCATATTGCATATTGTGAATGACCAATTGTGTATTTGTGCATTAGAGTCTCGTAGTTGTCGCTAAAGATGATTTAATTAATAATGCTATTTTTAATTATTATTATAAAGTATTTTACATTTTTATGATAGTTTTATTATAGTGCTATTCCATTTAATTAAAATTAGATAAATTAATCCAGATTGAGTTCGGGGTGAATTTGGGGTTCTAACAATATAGCAATACACATTACAACAACACAAGGCTCAAGATCAGGTATATACATGTGCTCTAGGTAAGATCTCCAAAGCACATGTGGAAATGCATGTGTATTGTTGTATATTATGGTAGAAGTGGATCCTCATATTGTTATGTTCATATATCATCATGTTTTATGAGTTGTGGCACTAACTATTCTATGAATTTTGTGAAATTGAAAATGTATCATGAAAAAGTATCTTTTGAAATTATTAATGATATTAAAATGATTAGTTTAAATATGTATTTTTCTCGAAAAGAAGATAAATGATAGCAATTTGATTAGTATTGTATGATTTGACATGTTTACTAGAGGAGAAATGGTGGAAAATAATGTATTCGATTGAAACCATGTATGAATTCTATATCAAAAACTTAAATTAGACTTATGATGGGGTTGAAGTGTGTATAGTAAAGATAAATTTGCAAAAATTGTTGTATTGATAGCTAAACTTCTCATTAATACTTGATCTACATTGATGTTGATATACATATATGCATTGTGTGTAACCATATTAATGAAGATTATTTTATGTCATTGCTTGGATCTAAGGAACATCTATGTTAGTAGTATAAGGTAAAATATATTTCAGGACTAATGTGTGGTATGTTTCCACCTTAGTGTTTCTGACTTCCAGGAGTAAGTCAAGTTTTTGGGGGGGGGAGAATGTAGTACCTCTCCAAACCGGTCATTACAAAGAGATAATAGAGCCTTAAACCTTAGATTTTGAATACAACGAGGTAAGTATACTTGATTTTAAATACTATTTGATCTAGCAAAGAATATGTTGCAGTAAATGAAATATTATGATGTTATATCATGTTGTTATTTACTTTTTTGAATAATATATTCATGATTGTAGTTTATTGATTAAATATATTAGTTGTTTACCTTCAAAAGATTAGATTAGCAGGTTAAGATGTTTGCCACTAATTCTTAGATAATGTTCCTTATATGCCACTGGAAATTTTAGTAAGATTTAAATTGACATATGATCATATTGTTAGAAATGATTTATTTAAATGCTTCAAGATAATGCAATAATATATGGTTATATGTTGTATATGATGTACCACATCTTGCTATGCATTTTTCCTATTGGTGTTGGTACGAAGTGATACAGAGCCATAGTCACTTGCTTGCGAGATCCACATGTTGGAATTAGGAGAGATAGGTATTGAGAGGGGAGGGGTGAATCAGTGCCTTCAAAAACTTTACTAGTAAACCTTTCAGATATAAAACTGTAAACAGTGATAACCAACCAAAACAACTTGAATCTAACTGCATGTATCAATCATTCATTTAACTTATGAAAGTAAACAACATGAAATCAATATGACAATCACATGACACAAGTATTTTGGTAATGTAGAAACCCTTGTTAGAAAGTAAAAAATGATGAAGGGTGCTCCCCTTAATACCACAAACACATAACAGAAACAGAGAAACAACAACAATACGCAAGAACAGAAAATTGGCTTCTTATTATCTCCACAAATGTGGAATTACAAACTTTCAAAATTACAATATGCAAAGCCACATGGGCATTCCCTTACAATATTCTGTAGGAAAAAGCCTCAAATCAATACCTAGATCTACTACCCAGAACTATCCTAGACAACACTACGGGCCTTCTTTATATAGGCATTTTCCACCGCCTGAGAAAGTTCTAAAAATTTAGCCCTTAGGGCCAACCAAACTTAGAAGTATTTTATTTTTCAATTTATTACATCAAAGTCGGCTCAAAATAACTTTTGAAACCCGAACAAAAATTTTGAAGGAAAATTATTTTTCGCCAATCTAGGTGACCCAACTTCTGGAGACCATAAGTCATCACTAGTTGACCCGATTAACTATTATAACCCCATTTCAGAAAAGCCACGAAGTGCTCTACAAGCTTGACTCACACAAGTGCCTATCACCTAAATTTTTGACCTCATTCGGGGCCTCTAAAGCCTTCAAAACTGAGTTCAAAGTTTATGTACCCTGCTGCCAATATCGAAAATCTTCAATATCTTCAAAACTAGACCTAATCTAGCCATGAAACTTTATTGGCAGACTGATATGACTGAGATGAACCTCCACATGTAAAATTAGAACATTTTGAGATTTATGACCAACTTACTAAAAATAGCAAGTTCCCATAAATAGTAGCTCTCCACAAGATAGCCCTTATTGAATACAAAAACATAAATATTTTTGGGTGATGAAAGATTGCTCTTACACCCAGGATGCTCCTGCATCAGACACCCAGGGTAATTTGAGAAGTGACCCTGTCACGACTCAGGTATGTAGAGGAAAACCAAGATGGTTAACCTCCTCCTTTGTTAGCCATGATGAATCTTCAACAGGTCATCCTTTCCATTTCACCAAATACTCTTCATATGTCCTATTACTTGTGCTTTTGCCAACATGACTATCCAGTATGTCTTCAATCTCCTTGATATCTAAACTGGTTGCTGGAATACTCCACTATGTTGCTGTAACCTCATCTTCAACACCTCCTTCATGATACTCTGTCATATCTGAAATGTTAAACACTGGTGAAATATTCAGCTTAGTAGGCAATTCTACCTCATATGCATTTCTTGAATCATGCTTCTTTAGTATCTTACATGGCCCAAACTTCTTCATTTTCAACTTGTTATATGTACCAACTGAAAATCACTCCTTCTGCAAATGAACCATGACTTCATCTCCAACCTAAAATTCCTTATGCCTCATTTTCTCATCTACCTTAGCCTTATACTGCACATTCATCTTGGTAATATGCTTCCTCACCTCCTCATGGATGTTCTTCAAATGTTCTGCAAAATCCTTAGCTTCAACACTACTTATTTCTCCTTTATCTATCTTTCTCAACTCAGATGCATTTCTAGGACTACTCCCATATACAATTTGGAATGGTGATTTACCAGTGCTCCTATTGATAGAATTATTGTATGCAAATTCTGCCTATGGTAAAATCAAATCCCATCCAGTTGGCTTATCTCCAACCAAACATCTCAGCATATTTCTCAAACTCCTATTCACCACCTCTGTCTGTCCATCAGTCTATGGATGATGTGATGAGCTAAACTTCAAATCTATCTTCAACTTCTTCCATAATGTACGCCAAAAATATCCAACGAACTTAGTGTCCATATCTAAAACTATACTTTTTGGCAAACCATGTAGTCTCACTACTTCTTTGAAAAACAATTCTGCTACATGAACAACATCATTAGTCTTCTTGTAAGGAATAAAGTGTGCCATCTTTGAAAATCTGTAAACTACCACAAAAATTGAATCATGTCCCCGCTGTGTCCTTGGTAAACCAAGAACAAAGTCCATACTGATATCCTCCCAAGGCTTCTCTGGTAAAGGTAATGGCTGATACAACCCTATATTCTGCTTCACTCCTTTCTCCATCTAACATACTCTACAACTCTGTACAAACTTCTTGACATCTTGCTGCAACTGAGGCCAATAATAATTTTCACTAACCAAAGCAAGGGTTTTATCTCAACCAAAATGTCTAGCCAATCCTCTGCTATGCTTCTCCTTGATGAGATTCTTCCTCATAGAACTTTTTGGAATGCACAACTGACTCCCTCTGAATAGCATATCATCTTGAATGATGAAATCTAGCCACTTCATTTTGTCTAGAGTAATAGGTTCTTTACAAGCTTTCCAAGCTTCACCAAAATCAGGATCCTCTGGATACAAATTTTTTAGTTCCTTGAACCCAACCACCTCAATCTACATCTCTATCAGCAATACTTTCCTTCTGCTAAGCACATCTGCAACCCTGTTAGACTTTCCACTCTTGTGTTTCAAAACAAATGTATAACTCTGCAAAAACTCAACCCATTTCAAATGCCTTTGATTCAACTTTCCTTGACTACTCAACTATTGCAAAGCTTGATGATCAGTATACAAAACAAACTCCTTAGGAAGCAGATGGTGTCTCCACTTCTTCAATGCCTGAACTATAGCATAAAATTCTTGATCATAAACAGAATATTTTCTATTGGCATCATTTAACTTCTCACTGAAATAAGCAATAGGTTTACTTTCTTGGCTCATAACAACTCCTATTGTAGTACCACTAGCATCACAATCTACTTGAAACACCTTATTAAAATTTGGAAGTGCTAAAATAGGTTGTTATGTAACTTTTTGTTTCAATAGTTTAAAACTCTTATCTACCCCATTAGTCCACTTGAACTCTTTTCTATCCCCTCTCATTGTTTCAGTCAAGGATCCACAAATACTGCTAAAAATTTTTATAAACTTTCTGTAAAAGCTAGCCAAACCATGAAAAGACCTTACCTCAGTAGCATTCCTTGGAGTAGGCCATTCAAGGATAGCCTATACCTTCTCTGGGTCTATTTTTAGACCTTTTGCTGAAACTACAAATCCCAAATACACTAACTCTTTCTTCACAAAATTGCACTTCTTCAAATTAATCAATAATTTCTCATCTCTTAACTTCTCAAAAACCATACGAATATGCATCATATGCTCTTCCCATGTCTTACTAAAGATCAAAATATCATCTAGGTACACAATGATAAACTTACCCAAAAATTCTTTTAGAACCTCATTCATGAGCCACATGAAAGTGCTCGGTGCATTGGTTAACCCAAAAGGCATGACTAACCACTCATACAGTCCTTCCTTTGTCTTGAAGGTAGTCTTCCATTCATCTCCTTCTCTGATCCAAATCTAGTGATATCCACTCTTCAAATCTATTTTTGAGAAATACACAGCTCCACTCAAACAATCCATAATATCATCTATTCATGGCAATGGAAACCTATACTTGATTGTGATCTTGTTTATTGCTCTGGAATCTGTGCACATCCTCCATTCTCCATTTTTTTTTTGTGCTAATACTACTGGTATAGCACATGGACTCAAGCTCTCCCAAATCAATCCCTTCTGTAACAACTCATGTACTTGTCTGTTCAACTCTTCACTTTTTGCTAGTGTCATTCTGTGTGCTGCCTTATTCAGAAAACTGGCTCCTGGAATCAAATCCATCTGATGACTGATATTTCTTACCGATGGCAATCCATCAGGTACATTATCAGATACAATATCCTAAAACTCATTAAACAAATCTACAACCTCTATAGGTACATCCTCTACTTCCTCTTTACCAGCTTTTGGAATTAAAAAAAAACACAAATGCTCATGCCTCATACCATCTAGGAATTTTCTTCCATCAACAAAAGTTATTCTTACATTACCACATACCTTTTCTTTGGTCTCCTTCAATGGCTTTAGCTTATGTTGCACTCCATCTTTTATCAGGGAATAGGTATTCGTACGACCATCATGTACAATATATCTGTCAAACTGCCACGGTCTACCCAACAACATATGACATGCATCCATAGATATGATATCACATAGTACCTCATCTTGGTACCTACTGATCTTGAACTTTACTAGGCACTGTTCACTGACCATGACCTTGTGGTCATCCTGCACCCAGGCAATCTGATATGGATGTGGGTGTTTCTATCTCTTGAGCTTCAACTTTGTCACCATCTCTTCTGACACCAAATTGCTAGTGCTTCCACTATCAATAATCACATCACAACATTTACCCTCACACTTGCATCGAGTGTGAAATAGGATCCTCCTTTGTTCAAATTCATTCTCACCACTCAACAGGACTCTTCTATTGATCAGCGTTTCTCCTCTTTCAGCATCTTCAAAATTTGAGGATTTGGCATCTTCATCTACATGTGCCACTCTGGCCTAGCCTTCATTCCTCCTATCCATCCTTCCTTGGTGTTGAGGACATTCAAATGCCCTATGACCTTCTTCTCCATAGTGAAAACATGTTCCATGGAAGCCTCCTCTTCCTAAACCTTGTCCTCTTCCTCTTCCTCTTTGATCTCTATTCTTCTGATCTTGGAAATGATTGGAATTGTTTCCTCTCTGATTTTGACTACTACTAGCCTCATCCTTCTTTTTGGAATCTTCATTCAGCCTCCATATGACCGTCCACCAAATTGTCCACTGCGACCTCTTCCATTTTGTCTACTTTCAAACTTCTTGTTCAAATTTTCTTCTACTTTTAGGGCAAACTAGTATGCCTCTTCAATACTGTTCATCCGAACCAAATTCAGCTCCTCCTGAATGCTCTACCTTAACCCATTAAGGTAACAAGAAACTTTCTCCTTATCATCTTCTGCATGGCCTATTCTGATGAGGATTCGATAGAACTCCTTTGTATACTCCTGAACATATCTTCCTGCCTACTTCAAACTTTGCATCTTCTTCAGTAGGTCAAGCTCATAATCAACAGGAATGAACTGCCGCTTTAGTTTATCCACCATTCAATCCCATCTTGTGATTTTATCTTCCCTCTTCTATTTCACTCCAATTGAATCTCTTGCCACCAGATCTTCTTATGACATTTCAGTCTGGCCTTCGCAAATTTGACCCTATCAAGATCCTCAATGTCTTCATACTCAAAATATTCTTCACATTCACTGATCCAGTCGATCAACTCCTCTGGGTTAAGATTTCTTGAAAATGCAGGAACCTCAATCTTAAGTCTTTTTTCGATCTTGGAAATGCCCCAAAAAAGTCTTTCTTCCTCTTGGTTCACAACTTTGACTTCTCCTTCTTGATCTTCTTCTTCGGCTTCATCCTCGCTTTCATCTCTAACATTAAGATTCATTCCTCTGTGAATATCCTCTTGCAATGCTCGCACTTGTCTCTGGAGTGCTCTAACCTCAGGTGTTACAACACCAGCTCTTCCGCCACATTCCCTTCATGGAGGCATTTTCGTGATGCGTGCTAAAACCCTAACCATGGTCTTGGTGCAAATTTCCTCACCGTTGGTGATCTATTTACACACTCAGGAACTCCTACTCTGATACCACTTGATGAAGGGTGCTCCCCTTAATACCACAAACACATAACAAAAACAAAGAAACAACAACAATACGCAAGAACAGAAAATTGGCTTCTTATTATCTCCACAAATTTGGAATTACAAACTTTCATAATTACAATATGCAAAGCCACATGGGCATTCCCTTGCAATATTCTGTAGGACAAAGCCTCAAATCAATACCCAGATCTACTACCTAGAACTGTCCTAGACAACACTATGGGCCTTCTTTATATAGGCATTTTCCACCGCCCGAGAAGGTTCCAAAAATTTAGCCCTTAGGGTTGACCAAACTTAGAAGTATTTTATTTTTCAACTTATTACATCAAAGTCTGCTCAAAATAACTTTTGAAACCCGAACAGAAATTTTGAAGGAAAATTATTTTTCACCAATCCAGGTGACCCGACTTCCGGAGACCATAAGTCATCACCAGTTGACCTAATTGACTATTATAACCCCATTTCAGAAAGGCCACGAAGTGATTTACAAGATTGACTCGCACAAGCACCTATCACCCAAATTTTTGACCTCATCTAGGGCCTCTAAAGCCTTCAAAACTAAGTTCAAAGTTTTTGTACCCTGCTGCCAATACCAAAAATCTTTAATATCTTCAAAACTAGACCTGATCTAGCCATGAAACTTTACTGGCAGGCTGATATGACTGAGATGAACCTCCACATGTAAAATCAGAACATTCTGAGATTTATGACCAACTTACTAAAAATAGTAAGTTCCCATAAATAGCAGCTTTGCACAAGATAGCCCTTATTGAATACAAAAACATAAATATTTTTGGGTGATGCAAGATTACTCTTACACCCAGGATGCTCCTCCATCAAAAACTGCGGTGGGATGACATCCACAAATTCTTCACTACTACAAATAGAAAAGGTTTGCTTGTTAGGGCTACAAGTTTTGATCACTTTTGGTGGTCTCACCCTATTAGGAGTGACATGTTAGATCAGCTAGATCTACCTAGATACAGGATTTTAACAACACTAATGAAGTGTGCACTCAGTTAAGAGATTTACATAAGACTGTTAAGTCTACTCTGTTAAGAGATTTTATCCAAAACTCTATTACAATTGTCAGAAAGTAATAGGTAATTATCTACTATTTGACAACTCACTTGTCTGCTACAGATCTATAAGCTCTGATAAAATATCACCTTACTTGTGATGAATCTCTGCTCTGAACTGCTCGGTAGCCTTTTCTAATTCTCCTCAATCTGAATTCCTCTGTACTCGGTTCTACTATGTTAACTGATAGACTTGAAGTTAGACAATTGTTTCAAGTGCTCCATGATTCATATATCAGCTCACACCAAAAATGATGCAAACACACAAATATATAGTGTTCTATTTTTTCCACTTTAACAAAATTAGGTTACACAACATAGTCATAACCATATGATCTACAGTGTACAATAATGACCTAGATCAACTATTATAAAAGATATACATTGCATTTAATGAATATCATTACATTAAATGTTCCTCGATCTTGGTAAAACATTTTATGAACCGTTGTAACTATATGCATAGATGTATGTGCCATTTTAGATTACTATGCAATTTTTTTTTATCCTTGGTAAACATTGTATAAACTTCTCGGTGTATACTACGATGCTCGGTGTTTACTGTCTGTCAGTGTTGGTGTTTGCTAGTGCTCAGTAAACTATCTGCTGCTTAGTATACTGCTTTATCGACGAGTTTGTCTTGCTTCTAGTTATTGATTAGCTCAATGTAAGTGACCGACCGATATCTTTACAAACCTTTGATACTAATGACAACCTTAAATGCTCATTAGAGATAACACCACACGGTGTCCCGTTATCCTTCACTAAAATTATATGTGTTATATGTGCTTCAATTATTTATATATTATGAACAGTTGCACTTGATATTTACATGTTACTAAATAGGTATCAAATACATTCACCCTCAGTTGTAGAGATTGAGTGTGTGTCTATGTTCCCGACAGTAGCACATGAGATAGTAGTTTTGACCTTTCAGACTGAGCCAATATCGTCCCTGTTCGGATGATGTATCTTTAATTTATTATTATATTACTCCCTCCGGTACAAGTTGGTAAATCTGAAATTCATATTGCATATTGTGAATAACCAATTGTGTGTTTGTGCATTAGAGTCTCGTAGTTGTCGCTAAAGATGATTTAATTAATAATGTTATTTTTAATTATTATTATAAAGTATGAATTTGTGTATGCTTGCATTTTGGAGAAATAAAGTAAAATAGTGTTATGCTGCCCAAATTTTTTAGAAATAATGAAAATGTAAATTTTATGTTCAAAGAGGGGTGTTGGGCACTTTTAGAACCAAATGGTATATTTAGAATTTTGATTTTTGAAAGTTGAAAATTGAAGCTATTTTAATGGAGTTTATGAGAGTTTATGGTTTTGCTTGAAAAATGGATGAAATGTAAAAAGTAGAATTTGGGTATTTTGAATTCATTTTCTTTTGTGGAATGATGGAATTATATAATAAAAAAATTTATTTGACTCAATTTGAGTTCATTCTCATATAGTTATGGTCATTTGAAAATTGCATGTGAATAGTGATATAACAATGCAAATGTGACAATTTATGTAAATAACAGAACTTCATTGTGAACCCGAAAGTGAAATTTTATTTGAAAAGTGTGTTATTGGGTAGATTTAGACCAATGGGTTTTAATTTTTTAGCCTTAATTCAAGTTTGATTTTTGGACCTTTTATTCATCACATCATTTTGCGTGTTGTCCAGAACCCATCATTCGTCATATTGAGCATGAATTAGATTTTGATATAACTTGTCTTTGCTACAAATAATATGATGGGAAAATCAGAATGGTTATATGACATTCTAAGTATTTTAATATTTTGGCCCGAAAGTGACATTTCAAGTTAAAATGCTGATTTTTAGAAACTTTATCAAAATTTGTCAAGAATTGGTATTTTTATGTTTTGAGCTTTTTTGTTTAATATTTGAGTCATAGATATGTCATGAAACATGTAAAAATGTTTATACCACATGTTTATTTATTAGATCATTTTGAGTTTTGTGCTTTTGGTGATGTGGCCAATAGAGCATGTGGTATGTAATCTTCTTGCTTCGAGTGTTTTTTGTTTTTTTATGTCGGTGTAATTTTACCTTCGTTATTGTTTTTGCTCTTACCCTTGTGATAGTACACCTCATGCTTGAGAATGAACTCTCATGTGGTGTGTGGATGTAGGGTGTTGAGACCGCATCTAAGATATTGTTGAGTTATGCTCTTATGCCAAGTTTTGAGGGACTCATACCTTTGGTATTGAGACCAATTAAGCTTAGTTAATCCTTATGATATTTATGAACTTTTGAGTCCTTTTGATTTATGCCTTATTGCATCTTTGTTTTTAGATGTGCTTTGTCATTGTGATGAGATGACCTTTTTAATACCGAGTAATGACTGTGTTTTTCTATGGATGTGCTTGGTATGCACCTTGGATGTTGGTCCACATGTTGAGTGTTCTCTATGTTGTGATCTATTTGTACTTATGTATATAGTGTTGGGTCTTGGTACTCTCCTATAGGATATACATTATTTGGCGTGTGTGTTAGACACCTTGTTTATGTGTTTGCCTTATGTTTGTGGCTGGACTACTATCTCCACAAGCACGGGGGTTGGGCCTATGGGTACCATATGGTTGGGAGGCATTGCTAACTATACCATTGTTGGAGACTGATATACAGAGATAGACTTTCTCCAACTTTAGCAATTAGAGCTTGAGAGCTCATTTCTCTTGTTGCATTGTATATGTGAGTATATTTACATTTGATCATGTTTACTCTTGATGATGAATGTTTATGTTTTTTACATTATTGCTCTTCTTATGATGATCAAAATATGTATCTAAAATGTTAGAAGATCTAGATGTTGATTTATATGTATTTTATGCTTTTAATATATTTGAGTATCTATGTCTTCAATTTACATGTTTCTGATACTCCCTGGTGTGGAGGTTTATTTTTCCCTTCTTATTTTTGTTTAGAGAATGTCGCATCTAGTTAGTCGTTCTTAGACATCGAGCATTTCCACATGTGTGTTAAATTAGATCTTTGTATCTTGAGTATCATTTTTTTGGAGATATATCTTTTCAAATCAAAATAGATTGGCTAATGATCACTTTATTAAAAATAAAGTAAAATAGGTCCATGTGGTTTACGAGGATAAATCAGTAAATGAACTTGTATGACTAATCATGGTAGGAATTATACTTTGAGCTTAAAAAGAATATTGTTATAAAAAGAGATAACATAATAACTTGAATGAACCTTGCTTATTAATCACTTAAATAATAGCAAACGTGTGGATGTGTGTAACTGTCCCATGAACTTTAGTAGTGTGCTTGAGAATTTATGAGATGTAATACTTTTGCTTGTATATGAAGATATGTAGTTGTGTCATGTTTCTTGCACCTCTTATATTTCTTGATGCTTATTATTGCAGTTGGTTGTATTGTTGTAATTTTATTAGTTTATCTTACACAAAAATATTAATGCTTATTTTGATCTTTGTTTTCTTAGGACTTCTGAGTGGGGAACCACATTAGAATTAAAGTATTTTAAATATCTTCTAATAAAGCTTCAATATAATAGCTAGACTATTATTTAATTGTAGATCAATTCTTATTTAATTAGGAAATTAATAAAGAGAGAATTTAATTAGTATTCCTTATTGAAATCAAATAATATGTTTATAATTAGATGATTAATTTTAGTCAACTATAGTCAAATTATAGTAACACTCAGTCAAACTTTTTATCTTGGTGTTCCTATGATAATTGATTAGAAATTAAATTTGTGACTTTAATCTTAGAGAGAGGTTGACCATGCCAATGTTAGTCATGTTGCTCCTTAAATCTGTTCAAGGTCTTCACCTTTAAACTGTAAACTATGACTGTTTAGTTAAACTAAACAACTTTAGTGTTAGTTGAAGTTTTTTTTATTGGTGTGTTTTGCTCAAGTTTTTGGGCATGACAACTTTCATCCATACTTGGTTAACAAGAAAATGTGTTAGTGAATACAAGCTCGATTAATACTATCGCTCAATATACACTACACTGGCTTGGTGTATACTGAAGTCTTCATTTACCATCCACATTGCCTTGTACAATTTTTCTTCCTACTTCATCATAGATTAATGCAACATAATCAAGTCAACAATATGAGATCATAGACATCAATAAGTTACCCAAAGTGTTCCTTATCCTCATCTGTCATATCCATCTTTCTCTATGTAGATATCTCAGTTCTTCATTTTTTCTCTCTTCTACAGATGTTTAGATGTTTGTAACTTACATGATATGTATTGTCAAAACTAGTTGACATCAATGACAACATATTACTGATTTAATCATCTTACATATCATTTCAGTAACTTGGTGATCTTTAATCACTGATCTTCAAGTCATTCAGGTATTCAATTAGTTGTAGTTCATCAATCTCTCACTTTGGCATTAATGGCAACATGAGAAATATGAAATATGTCATACACATACCAAACATGTATTCCACAACTATGTAAGTAAATGTTGTAGCTTGGTAAGCTCTCCCTAGCTTGATATTTAATATGTTTAATCACTATGTTACTTAATAGCTTTACAAATGCAAACTCTCCTCTATGGATTTGATCTTTTTCAGCTCTTAGATTCCTTTTGTTCTCAGTAAGAAATATTCAAGTCTCTCCCTGAATTTCTTAGATTATCTCTCGCTTAGATAGATATTTCATGATCTCTCTATTTATCTCTCCTTACGTTTAGCTCTCCCTTTGACAACAATGCCAAAGAAAAACATAAAACATACAACTCTGCAATAGCTAAGTAACTTTTTGTTGTTTGGTGTAGACAATATATCTCAATATACTGAAATGAAAATTATCTATTCTAGCTCCTCAAATATTTCACAACCTTAGATATAATCCAAAGTGTGAGCTATGTTGCATCAACATGAGTTATCTTCTGATAAGATTAGGCTGATGCAACCTCTAGATCACATTAGTGACTGGTAGACATGGGACAGACCCCAAGTCTAGTCCTCAAGTATTCAAATGTGTCCTTTAGTAGAGGCTGGGTAAAAATGTCAGCAAGTTTCTCCTTTGATGTAACATATTCTAGTTTGACTTTCTTCTCCTATACTTGTTCTCTTAAGTAGTGATACTTAATTGATATATGATTTTTTTTTTAATGCATTACATGATTCTTAGAGATATTTATAGCACTAGTCTTGTCACAATATATAATCACCAGCTCAATGATTACCTCATTCATCCCTTCTGACACTTATTTGATATAAGCATTTGAACAATTTGTAGCAGTAGCATCATACTCTGCTTCAACAATGGACTGAGAAGTATAGGGTTGTTTCTTACTTGTCCAAGTTACAAGTCTTTTACCAAAGAAAAATGCTCCTCCAATTGTGCTTTTTTTGTCATCTATATTTCCAGCCCAATATACATCAGTGTAAACTCTTAGTTCAAATTTGCCTTCCTTAGGATACCATAAACCATAATCCTTTATTTTATTTAGGTATCTCAGGATTCATTTCACTGCAACCATATGTGAATCCTTTGGATTGGCAAAAAATCTAGCCACAATCCCTACTGCATGTGCAATATCAGGTCGACTATGTACAACATACATCAATTTGCCAATCATAGATCGGTACAATGTTTGATTTACCTCTATAGATTCATCATCTTTTGTTAGTTTGTAGCCTATGACCATCGATGTTCCTACTGGTTTAGCATCTTCCATGCCAAATGTTCTCAATAATTCCTTAATGTACTTTGATTGTGTGATGAAAATTCCATCATTTTGTTGAATAACTTGCAAGCCTAGAAAGAATTTAATCTCTCCAAATATTGACATTTCAAATTATTTTCTCATCTCATTAGCAAAATATTTACATATATGATCTTGTTCCCCAAAGATTATATCATCCACAATTATTTTAGCATTCAAAATATTATCATCTAATCCTCCTTTCATGTGCAAATTGTTGCTTTCACTAGCTCTTACAAAACCAATACTTAAAAGATAAGTATGTAACCTTTCATACCATGCTCTTAGTGTTTTCTTTAATCCATATAGAGCTTTATGCAATCTACATACCATGTCTTTCTTATTTGGATCAACAAATCCTTCTTCTTGTTCTATGTAGACCTCCTCCTTTAGTATTCCATTGAAAAAAAGATGACTTAACATCCATTTGATATACCTTAAAATTCTTATGTGCAACATATGCAAGTAACATGCAGACTCCTTCCAATCTAGCAACATGTGAAAAAGTTTCACCATAATCAATACCTTCTTATTGTGCATATCCCTTACAAACAAGTCTAGCTTTATTTCTAATAACTTCTCCATTCTCCTTCAGCTTGTTTCTATAAATCCACTTAGTACCGATAACATTTTTATCTTTCGGTCTAGGTACTAAAGTCCATGTCTCATTTTTCTCAATTTTTTCAATCTCTTCATTCATAGCATTGACCCATTCATCATTCTCAAGTGCAACCTTAACATTCTTCGGTTTAAACTCATAAACTAAGCATGTGTTTTGTCTTAACTTACTTCTTGTCAGCATGCCAGCTTGCCTATCTCCAATGATTTGGTTCTCAGGATGATGTCTTCTGAAAAATATTGTTAGTACTTGATCTCTCCTTTGTTCTTCATTCTGTTCAAGTTCATTTCCTTTCTCAACATCTTCTTCTTGATCCTTGGTTTCCCTTTGTTGTTCCTCGGTGTTATTTTCCCGATGCTTGGTCAACTTAGCATGTGGCTTCGATAGGTACTCTAGATGCTCAACATAAGTGAATCTACCATAGTCTTTCATCTCCTCAGTGCTTTCTTCATCAATTTTATCAACAAATTCATCAACTCTGACATTAGCACTTTCAATCATCTTATTAGAAACCTTATTCAGACACTTGTAAGCTTTTCTTTTAGTAGAATATCCAAGGAATATTCTCTCATCACCTTTAGAGTCAAATTTCCCATTCCTATCATCTTTTAGAATAAAATATTTTCTACCAAAAATTCTGAAATAACTTACACTTGGTGTGTGTCCAAACCATAACTCATAGGGTGTTTTGTTTATGTCTTTATTTAGTTGAACTTGGTTCAAGACATATACAGTTGTGCTAACTGTTTCTCTCTAATACATTAGTGCAAAATTTTTCTCTATCATCAGTGTTCTTGCACAATCAACAATAGATATATTTCTCCTTTCAAAAATCTCATTCTGTTGCAGTGTTCTCGGTGCAAAAACTTTCTTTTGATGGCATGCTCATTATAATAGTTAGTGAATTCATCAGAAATAAACTCACCACCTCTATCAGACCTCAAGAATTTTAGTTCTTTTCTAGTTTCTTTTTCTACTTTAGCCTTGTACCATTTAAACATTTTAAATGTCTCAAATTTCTCTTTTGAAAACATGACAATCATCAATCTAGAATAATCATCAACAAACAGAATAAAGTATCTATCACCATAGTAGCTTTGAGTTCTCATGGGACCACATAGATCGGTGTGAACTAACTTCAAGATTCTTTTTCTTGAATAGTCTTTAATTTTAAAACTAGATTTTGTCATCTTCCCTTTTTGACATTGATGACACATGTAACACCCTGCCAGCGAACCTAGGAGAGATTAACCTATAACTTGCAACTAAGTTTGGTGAACATTTTTTTAAAAAAATTTAACAAACAAGATGAACAACAGTGTGGAAGCAATCACCATTTAGTCACATTAAACCAAAAACCAAAATAGATTACAAAACTCAAGGGTCCCATGACGTAGAATTACTTAAGAACAAATAAAACAACTAAAGAAAGATAACAAAAGATTCCATATCATAAATGATACAATTACAACTTACAACAATATAAACAATCCTCATGATAGTTCTAATAAAATGACATCCACTGCACATGTCGCAAGGTATGTAATAATAAATATAACAAAGAAGTACAATGTCCATATTATGTATCACATGTGATACTCTAATATAGGACTACATAAATGAAGGTATGATAAGAAACCAATAAAGAAGAATCAATGAAGAACCATAAGGGCATCCAACTGTAGGAGTACCAACAACACTTGCACCAGGATGTCAAATCTCAAATGGTAAAGAATCACTACCACCCATCTGTGTAGAACCACAAAGGTCTACCCCACTATGCTGAGGAGATAACCACAAACCCCAATCAAATGACCAAAACCAAACAAGGATAAAACCACTGAGCAAGGAATCCTGAAAGCTCTCTACTCAAGGTTTACAAAATAAAGTGAAAGGTGAGACACACTAATCTAGAGGCATAAACAGAAAACTCAGGAGATGATCTAGGCTACATGCTTATGGGAGTGTCATCACATGTCTATCTACTTGAGTTACCCTGGACTGGTCACTCTGGACCCCAGACCCTCAAGCATTGAGTTACCCTAGACTGGCCACTTTGGGCTCCGGACCCTCAACACAATCCATGTGGGATTAGAATACTCTCTCTCAGATATGAGGAATTCTAATCATAACCATACTCTATATTATCATTTTAATGATCTCTAAACATTTTAATTACTATGTTATCACTTAATTACATAACCTACAATAGGTTACCTAGGTACTGACCACTTTGGGTCCCGGCCCCTATTGTAAGCCACTCCCCTAAGATGCACTTAATCAATCTCTCCTAGGCTCATAATCACATAAACATCAAACAAGTATACTACCAGGTAATCCTAAATGTAGTTTCACACATAGAAACCCAAATGATTACAAAGATACCCAAAATAGATTATAACCAACAAGAGCCCAAAAGATCGAAACATAGATGATAATTAGAATAAGCACACACAATAAAACATGATACTGAAATACAATCCACTAAAGCATATCCCTGCCTCCGTTTCCCCCTAGGCCATCTAATGCCCGATATCACACAACATACATGAAGATAAAATTGGCACGAACAAGACAACATTCATGCTAAAAATAACTGGTATCAATCCATAAGCATTAAAGTTTCATTTTGACCACATTTGATGTTTAGTATATGTAGACACCTAAAAATCCTTTAGAAAATAAAGTATTTTTATTTTTCTGAAAAATCTCTGATGACATCATCATTTATTAATTAATTATTTATTTAATTAATTTATTTATTTTTATGTCATTAAATCCCTTTTTCTTAATTAAAAATATTTAATTAAAAAATCCCTCCCAAAAATGTTTAAATCTTATTTAAACATTAATCTCCTATTTATTAATTATTTTAATTAATAAATTGACCAAAAATCCCCCAAAAAATAATTTATTTATTTTTTGACCAAAACTTGGCCAATTTCCTTAAGACCACTAACCTCTTCCAAAATTTTCTAATCCCTTCTTAATTTCGATTAAAAGGCTAATCCCATCTTTTTTAACCCTAATCCCAAGGTTAAATATTTAATTAAGGTTAAATATTTAATTAAGGTTAAATATTTAATTTTCATATTTATTGAAAATATTTTAATAAATATTCATAAAACTTAAGCTTTTGGAATGAATAACTTTTATTCCATGAAACTAAGGAGAAATCTAGACTCTTCTAGAATCTTCTCAAATCCAGCCCTCTTCACCCATCCTAATCATTTTCTTTGTCCTAATCTAATCCTAATCCTACCCTTAAACCTTTGTGCAATCCTAACCAAGCTTAAGACTTTCCTAAACCAAAGCAAAGTCTTTCCTTCCAAATATCTCAACCACAAAGCATTTATTGCTTCCCCAAAGTCTTCAAAGCCTCTTAAAGCCCATTCATTGCTCTTACAAGCATTTATTTGGAGAGTTATGAGCTTGGAGCCCCCTTTGTTGACTCCTCTTTTCCCTTCCCTTCATCCACTCACCTTGTGACATGTGTCACCTCCTGATTGGCTGAGAACTAGCACAATCCATGTGCTTTCCTTTGAGTGAATCTTGACCTCTCTTAAGGATTTCAATCCTGGCCATTCATTCCTCCTACCCCAAGCCTTAGAAATCCTATAAATACCCTCACTTCCTAAGGCAAATCATCTTTCAACTCTCAAACTCAATAGCAAAGTTATAATGCCATTTTCATTCTAGCATAAGCATAAACTCATCATTTTAGATCATTTTCAAGCTTAAATCACATCTAAATTAGCTTAAATGGATTAACATAGATTCATTTCTTGTTTTAATCTTAGTTCTTTCATTTAGCTTTGCATATTTGTGTGATCTTGAGGCCTTTGAGGCAAAATAGGTTCCTCATACCTATTTTGTGTCATTTTGGGTCTTCTTGATCCTCAAATCATCCATCTTGCATGCTCCAAGTGCTTGAGTTTGCACACCCACATCCCTCTATATCTAAGCATATCAAACGGTGCATGGGCGCATCCGTTTTAAGCTTAAACTGAGGTGGCTTTGATTTTAGTTTGTTTACCTTTAAATTTGATTTGATAATATGCTATGACGTTTGTTTGTCTTTGGCCTTCAAAACAGGTTTAGGTGCACTCACAAATCCTAGTCTACATTCTGGCACGCCCGGTGGGACACAAACCACAATCATTTTGATGAAATTATACTTTATATGCTTTTTTTTTGCAGAAAATAAAGAAATGTCGCCTTCATGAAAAGAAATGACGCCCACAGCAATTAAATGTCGCCTTCAAGCAAAGAAATGTCACCTTCAACAAAAGAAATGTCACCTACAAAGAATCCAGTCACGCCTTCATGCAATTAAATCACGCCTCTGAGGAAAGAAATGACGCTTATGAGTTCTATTTTCACGCCTGCATAACTGAGATTTTCCTGTGATTGACAATTTCTGTTCCATTTTAGAATTCTTCTTCTGTCGCCTGCATGTAAAGAAATCACGCCTGTAACAAAAGAAATCACGCCTCTGGTTTTTTATCTGTCGCCTTTTGAGGTACAGAATGTCGCCTATAGGAATTAAATGTCGCCTCTGAACTTTCCAGCGTCGCCTATAAGCTGGACAGTGTCGCTTTTGGTTTTTGTCTTGAGTTGCTTAAGACTGATTTTTTTCATTTATTTTATTACAGCAAAGGTCAAACTCAATCTTGAATGAAACTTAAGGAAATGAACTTAGGTCCTAGAGTGTCATTGTCAATTTGAAAAGCAAACCAAATCTTGAATGCACTAAAGGAACAAACAACTCTATTCCCTATCTCATTTCAAATTCCAAAGCAAGCAAACAAATTCAATCTTGAGTGATCTAAGGGACAAAACAAAGCTTTTTCAAAGTTCTTAAATCAACTCGCTAATCAAATCTTGAATGCACAAAAGGAAAGAACTTGCAAACGTTCAACTCATTTACATTTTGAGGAAAAGAACAAATCAAAATCTAATCACGAGTGTCTTCATTTCAAAGTTCAAAACATCACTTAATCAAATTTGGGAAAATGAACAAAATCTGCTTGATGTGCATGTAGGAGTTTTTTAATTTTTGCATAATCCTTGTTAGAGTAAGCAACGTGGAACATTTGAACTTGGACAAGTTCACCTGTTCTGCTTTTAGCGAGGCCTGTCCAAGGAGAAGCGCTTCCTCCTCGGAGAACGACCTCAAACCGGTATCCCCCCCGGCCGGTATATAAATAAGTGAATATCAAAAGAATCACTTACATCTCCTAATCGCCGGGCGTTTGTGCCAAACACGTGTCTGGGGATGGTAAACATTCCTCTCCCCCAGCATAATTGGCAAGGCTCTTAAGTGAGTCATGGATGATCAGTATAACCGGGTATGGAGACACCACGGAACTATTAAAAATCTGATAAACTAGAGGCTACCCTATCTACACCCGAAAGTATCAAAATCCTTGTGCAAGGACCGATTCCAAGGGGTTTACCGGGTCGCCTCAAGATTACTCACCATTTGTATTCCCTTCTGGGGGATACCAAGCTGTGGGCAAGCGATTTTGATACTCACCTTCCTTAGGTAGATCTATTTGAAGTGCTTGACAGTCAAAGACTCCGTGAAAACACTTGTTGAAACATACACTTTCAAAGCTTTGTCAGAGTCAGTTGCTTTTGTTTGTATCCCGCAGGGTTGCTTTGTCCCTTGCGGAGATTGCTTTGACTTTAACCTTTGCCATTGGAAACCTTTGCCTCAAAATCAGAAGCCTCTTTTCCAAGTGATGCCCAGCAAGAACAAACATCCTAAAGCAAAGTTGCCCAAATCCCAAGCCTATCAAGAGCGAAAAGTTATCAAGAAGAACACCAAGACCTATCAATCCATTATCCAAGCAACCCAAGTAGAGGAGAAGTCCCAAACCAGACTTGAGAACATTTCCCATAACGCCCGCATCAAACAGTTCGCCTTCCGTTTCCGAGTTAACCATCACTTTGTCAACCTTGAGCCAGAAAATTAGCCAATTCCTTGTTCATGTCTTGTTCCATCTTCAGATCTTGAAATCTTGTCTCAAACATCCTTGCATCTTAGTTTCATCCTAGTTTCACCCTTTGCATCAGCATCAAAACCCTAGTTACATCTCAAGAACATCATAAAAGTTGCATTTGCATTCATCTTCCTACCAGCATTCTAGAATCAATCCTTGTCATCTGCATTGTCCCTTTAGATAGAGCATTTGTCCCTTCACCCTTCAATACCTTTTCCACCAGCATCCCCCCATCAGCTTTCCATATCTTTCCAGCAGATCCATCATCTTTTGCTCCAAAACCCAGAGTCCCACCAACACTTAGTGTTCTACCTTTCTGAGTTGTTCCTATCCCATATCCAAGATCAGAGACCATCATCCTCTTTTTTGGCACAACGTGTTGTCATAAAGAAATCAAACCTTGTCCTTGCATAGCCATCATCTCGAGCAAGAGATTGGAGTGCATTGATAAGAAACTTGTTGACCGAAGATCATCAGTCTATCTTAGGTTGACCCCATCATATCTCTGATCCTCCATTTGGGAAAAATAGCAGCTCATTTGTTGACCACTCAGTAATCTTTCACCAGCTTTCCACCAGCAACCTATCCTTCCTCCACCATCTTGATCCATATCAGTTCCATCCAGCTTCCATCATCGCCATCTTGATCCCTATCTTTGCATTTGCATCTTAGAAGTCATCATCTTTAGAAGTTCATCAACTTTGCATCCATCAACATCTTTTAGCCAAACATCTTGCATCCATTTAGCACTTGCATCTCCATGCCTGTTGAGACCAAATCTCAGAAAAGAAGAAGCATGAATCCTTATCCACCAACAACCTCATCCGATCCCAAACTTTTCACCAACGCCATGATGACCTACAATCCCCACATCCAAGCCAGTAACCCATGTGAAGATCCAAACATCCCTTCATCCCCCTTGGCAAACCAAGCATTTGTAAATCCTCCAGAAAGCCCACCAGCGACCAATGCCCTTGTACCGCAACATCAGCAAAGCACATTTGCCCACTATCTGCTAGAAAGTACCTCCATCCCACCATCTCTCTATCCATGCATCCCCATCAAAACTATCCAAGTTCCAGCATAAGCGTATTCTCCGTTTGTCCAATCATTCCCTGATCCTATCATGCAAACACCCCAAGAGCTTTCCACCATTCCCCTTTTCTTGCAAGGAAGCCTCGCCAGTCCCATAACACAAGCTGCAGCACCATCCGCCCCATCTCATACCCCTTTTGCTTCATCATCTGCTATGGCTGCCCAAGCCCAAAACCAACACTTAACCCAAAGTCAGCTTCCACCTCTCACGCAAGCTTTTACACCAAAAGCTTCGCCACCATCCGCAAGTCAAGCAACGCCTTTCACCATCAAAGGAGCACCGTCACCCTTCACCCCCCAAGCACCCGTACCTTCTTCTTTGGGGTTAGCGCAATCGCTTCCCATTCCAACCTCATCTTTCTCTTGGGTGTTTCCTTCATTTTCCTCCTCAGAAGCATCCGCTCAACCACAACCTCAACAAGCTCCTTTTTCTCAACCATCATTCGTGTCCCAAGCTCCCATTGCTCCTACCATTCCATCATCCACTGCAGTGCACCCTAACACAAGCTCTCAGTGGGGCCTTACACAAGAAGAAATGAAGGCATGGGGGATTCCATCTCAATCCCCTACATCTATGGTTGCAAGTCAACAAACTGCCTTCACCCAAGCAGCACAGCAGCAACTACCCCAAACACCGCCACCAGCTTCAGGCTATTCATCCCAAATCCCAAATACCTTCCAGCAAGTTCCACCACCTCAACAGCCAACTTTCCCCAGCTATCTTACCCCATCACCCTTTGCTTCTAGCTTCCCCACGTCTGTTCCACCTCTAAGTAACGCAGGCATGCACCCAGCTTATATCGGTCAAACCCAAAGCCAACCTCAGCAACTACCACCATCATACCCACAAGCAGCATCGTTCCAACATCCTCCCCCACAGCAACCACATGTCCCCTTTCAGCAAACACCCATCATTCCTCAACAACAGCAAGTCCCTTGCAATCAGCTCCAGCAACAAATCCCTATCATCCCCCAGCAACAACAAGTTCCCACCCATCAGTTACAATAGCAAGTTCCAAATGTTCAATATCAGCAAGGAGTCCTACAATAACCGCCAGTTCAACAACAACAAGTAGCCCAACAACATCAAGCAGTTCCATATCATTTACCACAATATCCCCCCGTGCCACACCAGCAATATCCCCAGCAACCATTACCCCAAAATCAGTTCCAACCTATTTATCCACAGCAAGCACCATATCCAGTTCCACAACTTCCATCACAAGCAGAAGTTCCAGTTCCCTCGCCACTCAATGCTAAGTGGGAAGCAATGAAAAATGCTCTAAAAGAGCTACAAAGTGGAACAGAGAATAAAACGTACAAGTTCGAAGAGGTGTGCTCATATCCCTTCGATCGGTCCATAGCAACTATTCCTTTTCCCAAGCATTTTGAGATGCCCAAGTTCGACAAGTATCAGGGGAAAGGAGATCCAGTAAACCATATCAAAGAGTTCTACATGGCGTGCCAAGAAGTGGCTTACAGTGATAACTATCTCCTACGCCTGTTTCCCAAAAGCTTGGGAGGAACTGCTGTTGAGTGGTTTTACAAAATACCACATGGGACAATAAAAACCTTTGCTGAACTCTCTGAGAAGTTCATCACACACTATGCCCATAATGTGGAGAATGAGTTGTCCTTGCTAGACCTATGCAACTCAAAGCAAAAAGATGGAGAAAGCCTTGCAGAATACTTGCAAAGATGGCAGAATCTTACAACCAAGTTATCATATCAGCCGCCAGAGAAGCATCTAACAAAGATCTTCATTGATAACCTGCATCCAAAGCTATCCCATCACATGCAAATGAACTGTCTCCAGACATACCAAGACATCAAGAGCAAGGGCATAGGCATCGAGAAAGCTCTCCTAGACGAAGGTACTATTCGTCACTTCAAGGATGATTCCAAGAACAAACCCAACAATGATAAATCCCGTTACTGGAATCGTAACAAGAATGTTGTTACAGATGGAGCCACTGACACTAAGAATGTACAATTCATTGTGGCTAGTCCTACACCAGCTCAAACATACCAACCACCACAAGCACCCATCTATCAGCAACCACAGCTCCCGCATATCAAGCACCTATTTATCAGCAGCCTCCTCAAGCTCATCAACCATCTATGCAACAGTATCAGCAGCAATACCAACAGCAGCAGCCAGCACGTCAAGGCAATCCTGTTAATGCAGTTAACGTTGCCCCAAGGCAGAACAAGCCCAACAATCAAAACAATCCAAAGAGGACTTTCACACCTTTGGGTGAGCCTCTGGATCAGATCTTTTATCGGCTAGCCAAAGCAAATATGATCACATATCCGCCCATCCCACAGAAGGATGACAACGCACCAAAGTCTGATTGGTATAAAGAAAATGAATACTGTGATTACCATCGTGTGAAGGGGCACACAACATTGAAGTGCATGCGGCTTAAGCACTACATCCAGGATCTCATCGATCGCAAGGAAATCCAGGTCGATGCACCAACTCAAGCTTCACCCAACACCGGTTTGCAAATATATCGAAATGTGTTCCCTCAACACGATACCGAGAAGAATCAAGCCAATGCCAATCAGCCCCAAAATCGTGGCAAAGGCAAGCAAGAAGATCACACAGCAGCCTACATCAACTATGACAAGTATGTCGGATGCATAACTCAAGATGAGCCCATCCAAGATGAGCCCACCATCAATACCATCCACGTCAAAGGGTCAGATCGACAATGTGCTGCAACTACCCGCAGTGGTAGGATAACTGTTGCCGGTGCTCCTCCGAGGTCAGCTACTCCTCCAAGGCCAACGTCTACTGCATCTACAGCACAGTCTAACACCAGGCCAGCATTCAATGCATGTGCAACACAGCATAATGCACCAAGAGCACAATACAATATCATAGAGCATCTTGGGAACATGCCAGCCCAAATATCTATCTTGGATTTGCTCCGCACATCACCCATCCATCAGGAGATCCTGGACAAAGCTCTAAAAGAAGGCCATGTCCCCACAGACATTAACACAACTCAGTTTGAAACTCTTGTGGGACACCTATCAGCAGCATGTGCCTTATCCTTCAAGGAATCTGATATACTAGATGTCGCTCCTGACCATACTCTCCCTCTCCGCATTGCCGTCATGGTCAGAGACTTTGCCATCAAACGGGTTTTAATAGATAATGGCTCAGCCCTCAACTTGTGCACATTAAAATTCATCAAGAAGATCGGGTTCATGGAGGCCGACATACAACATGAGCAAATCACTATCAAAGCATATGATAACTTGGAGCGTACCCCTGAAGGTACTATAACTTTGCCTATCCAGCTAGGCCCAGCAACGCAAGATACTCTCTGCCACGTTGTTGATCTTGACCTACCGTTTAATATTCTTCTCGGCCGCCCATGGATCCATTCCATTAGGGCTGTACCATCTACTTACCATCAGTGCATCAAGTTTCCACATCAATGCACTGAGGTTACCATCCACGCTGATCCTAACCCCTTCGCATACTGCCGTGCGATGGAAGCATCTTTCCCTCATTCTACTCATTGTCCTGGAACCGATATTGGTACTTCTATTGCTAGTTCATCCCGATCCCATCGCGATCTAGAGACCATCCTCTCTTCCACCTTATCATCCGTCAAGATCAACAACCAGGGTTGTGGCAAATACAGCCTCAGTGATGCATTTGCTGTAGGGGCTCTTCCACGTGATCCACATACTCAAGGACACCCAAGTTGTCAAAACAAGCCTGTTGAGGAACATTATAAGCTCAAGCAAATCGGAAACATGACTTTTGAGTCTCATGGTACCATCAACAGCAAAGAGATAGATCCAGATATTAACAAATGGTTATACAAAGATCCCCCATCACGTGACACACAACTTCTTGAGTACTTCAAAGAGAAATATCCAATCCCCTACAAGAATGTCATAGAATAATATAACTATCAAGGTGGTGGTCTAGGACCACAAGAGGACGAAAATTTGTTTCCTATCATACCATCCCAGAATCCAGAACAGCAAGGACTTGGCTTTAATACCCTTCGCCTGCTTGAACAAGAGCCCAATACCACAACTGCGGGTACTAACATGACCAACGTGAACTTTTCGAATAGCCAGGATGACCTTGTGAAAATCGAAGACATCCCCAAAGAGAAAGACATCCGATCCTATGATGATATCTTTGCTGACGACACCCTCCTGGGGACTTCTGTTCTCCAACAACTCTCCATTAACCTCATAGATCTTCCCCTCACAAACCTCGACCTCATAGATTGGGACCAACCAAGCATCACACACATCGATGAGTTCCAAAGCGCACAAGCACTCCTAGAATTCATGGGGGCATCAGATCCAGCAAGCAAACAGGATCCAACATCAACCTCTATCTATCAACTTCACCCAGAAGGATATTTTGGGGAAGAGGCAAGCTTTAGTCACAAAAATGAAATAGCAAGAGAACATCATGAGTCTTTATGTGAAAACCCCCTTGGGGCACATTCTGATTCCAAAATAGTAAAAATAAAGGGCGTATCTTCTAGTGAAAACCTGGCAATTCAGGCACTAGAAGATGAAGCCTTGCCTCTTCCCCCTATCCAAGATTATAAACCAGAGCAGTTGCCGATCATCATAGAGGAAACCAAGCCAATCAACTTGGGAACAGAAGAGTGTCCAAGGATCACCTACATTGCAGTCAACCTAACAGAAGGAGAAGAAATGGCTCTCAGTGCCTTGCTCAAGGAATCCATCATCAACTTTGCATGGTCATACGCCCACATGCCTGGGCTTGATCCAAACCTTGTTGTTCATCATCTATCAGTAGATCCAAATGTCAAGCCAGTGAAGCAGAAGCTAAGGAAAATGCATCCAAAGGTAGCATTGCTCGTCAAAGTAGAGCTTGAGAAGCTCCTCCAAGCTAAGATCATTAGAGCAATAGATTATTCAGAGTGGATCTCTAACATGATGCTAGTCACAAAGCCTTCTGGTGACATCAGAATCTGTATTGATTTTAGGGACTTGAACAAGGCATGTCCTAAAGATGATTTCCCACTACCTAACATAAACATGATCGTAGACCTTACAGCGGGTCATGAAATGCTATCACTCATGGATGGATTTTCAGGCTACAATCAGATTCATATAGCTGAAGCAGATCAACATAAAACAGCATTCACAACCCCATGGGGTACCTTTTGCTACAACATGATGCCATTTGGGCTAAAGAATGCAGGAGCAACATATCAGAGAGTAATGACAGCGATCTTCCATGACATGATCCACAAGATCCTTGAAGACTATGTGGATGATATCCTTGCAAAATCCAAAACAAGGGATGAACACCTCAACATCCTAGAACGTGTGTTTGATCGTCTGAATCATTATGGCTTAAAGCTTAATCCTAAGAAATGTGTCTTTGGTGTTACATCTGGCAAGCTTCTAGGCTTCATCGTCTCTAGACGAGGCATAGAGATAGACCCCAAAAAGGTAAAAGCAATAACAGAGATGCCTCCACCAAGAAATCTCAAACAGCTCAGAAGCCTACAGGGCAAGCTTCAATCAGTTCGGCGGTTCATCTCGCAACTAGCGGACAAGTGTCAACCATTCTCACATCTCTTATGCAAAGACACCAACTTCAAGTGGGATCCCATATGTCAAAGAAGCTTTGATAAGCTCAAGGAGTATCTAGCTAATGCTCCAATCCTAGTACCACCGGTTTCAGGATGCCCACTCATCCTTTACATCTCAACAACAGCTACAGCACTAGGGGCACTCCTAGCACAGCATGATGATGAAAATAGAGAACGAGCTATCTACTACATCAGTCGCACTCTTGTGGGCTATGAGCTTAACTATTCACCCATGGAGAAAGCATGCCTAGCAGTGGTCTTTGCCACTCAAAAACTTAGACATTACATGCTTAGCCACACAATCAAGCTCATATCAAAGGTGGACCCTCTTAAGTATCTGTTATCAAGGACAACCCTCACGGGCCGTATGGCAAAATGGGTCATGTTACTCAGTGAATTTGACATTCAGTATGTAGATCGCAAAGCAATCAAAGGGCAAGTCATTGCCGATCAACTAGCAGAAGCACCACTGGTGGATGCCTATCCACTAATCATGGAATTCCCCGATGAACATTTATGCATGATTGAAGAGCAGCCCATGTGGAAACTATACTTTGATGGTTCTAACACATCCCATAGCTCTGGAGCAGGAATCCTATTCGTCACACCTCAAGGTGACTATATTCCAAAATCATTCAAGTTGGGATTCCCCTGTACCAATAACATTGCAGAATATGAGGCACTCATCTCAGGTCTCAGAAGAGCTATCCAATGGAACATCACAGAATTACAAGTATTTGGAGATTCACAGCTGATTATCAAGCAAGTCCTTGATGAGTATCAGACAAAGGATGACAAATTGCTACCTTACAAGCAACTGGTGGATAAACTGAAAGAGCATTTCCTACATCTACAATTCAATCAGATCCCAAGGCTTCAGAACAAAGCAGCAGATGCAATGGCAACCATCGGATCCTTATTGGAAATACCACGAGACGCATCACAGTATGAATTTCTAGTCGAGCAGCTACATACACCAGCTTATGAGAATGCCGATGCAGACATGGTGTGTGTCTTGGTTGGTCCTCAATCCCCATGGTACCACGACATCCATGCATATCTAAAAAATGGTATCATATCTCCCCATCTCACCAATAACCAATGCCAAAACCTTATTCGTAGAGCTTCCCGCTACACTCTTGTAGCCAACACCCTATATCGTCGCGGGTATCACAATGTCCTATCTAGATGTTTAGACTCAAACAAGGCCGTCCTGGCCTTACAAGAAGTTCACGCTGAAATTTGCGGTGCCCACACGAGTGGCATGGTTCTAGCAAAGCAGCTGCTTAGAGTTGGGTATTATTGGCCAACAATGGAACATGATGCGTGTGAATTTGTCAAGAAATATCTCCCATGTCAACAGCATGCCAATTTGATACATGCACCAGCACAGGATCTACAGCCTATTGCACCACCATGGCCTTTTTCATGTTGGGGACTCGACCTCGTTGGCTTGATCACCCCCCTCTCTTTGGATGGACACAAGTATATCATAACAGCCACAGAGTACTTTACCAAATGGGTTGAAGCGATTCCACTCACCCTTACTACTGGCATCCAAATATCCAAGTTCATCCTCTACCATATCATTTGCCGCTTCGGCATACCATCTACCATTTTCACAGACCATGGCACACCTTTTGAAAACCAGCATGTGGATGATCTGTGTGCCAGGCTCCACATCCATCACCGTTTCTCTAGTCCATATTTCCCTCAAGGAAACGGCCAAGCTGAGGCAACCAACAAAACTATCTTGAAAATCCTCAAGAAGGTTGTCAATGATTCTGGTCGTGACTGGCATCTCCAAATCAATCCTGCCCTCTGGGCCTACCGCACTTCTTATCGCACTCCCACAAGCACCACCCCATACTCCCTTGTATATGGTGCTGAAGCCGTTCTACCGATCGAGGTTGAGCTTCCATCCTTGCGCGTCTCCATGAAGAACTATACAACTGATGAAGACTATCGTGTGGCCCGGCTCACACAGCTAGATCTGCTAGATGAAAAGAGATAGCAAGCCTATGATCACCTGGTTGCATACCAGAATCGACTCAAAAGGAGTTATAACAAGAAGGTCCATCCTAGACAGTTCCAGGTTGGTGACATGGTCCTTAAAGAAAATCAGAAGGTCCTAGCAAATAGAGAAAAGAAAGGCAAGTTTGAGCCTACTTGGTTGGGCCCCTATGTTGTCACCGCATCCTTTGGCTCCGGAGCCTATCAGCTATCAACACCAGAAGGCGAGCCCTTGAATGATCCTATCAACATCATCCATCTGAAGAGGTTCTATGCCTGAACCTGATCCTGCATATATCAGAAAATCCAAAAACATTCAAAAAAGCAAAAAAAGCAAAAAAGCAAAAAAGAAAAGAGAAAGAGAAAATAATCGTCCAAACGGTGAAAACTTGGCAATTCAAGCACCTTGGACAAGTATGTTGGTGAAAACCTGGCAAACAGGCGCCAACATAGTAAACTGAGTTATTTATCTATTCAGTTGTCCTTTCAGCTACCGTCCTCTTCCTCCATCCATAACAAATCTCCCAACAGTTCCATCTCCCCTATCTTCCAAGCATTCAGCTTCCATCTTCCTCCAACCCATCTGCAATCCATATCCTATTCCAAAGCTTTGTACCATATCTTGTACCATATCCCTTTCCCTTTCCTGTACAGCGCTTTCCTCCCTGTATTTATCCTTCTTGTCTCCGTCCTAGTGAGAGTCCCGCCGAGTGTGATCTTCCTATCCCCAATCTTGAGCTTCTGTACATATCCCTTGTGCATATCATTCCTCCTTGTTGTACATAACCTTTGTCCGTCCTGCAGCAGCATTTGATCAAATATCTTGTCCCATCCCCAGCCTCAAAAAATTTGTAGTCCCACTCAGGCCTTGTGCTTTAGCAACATCAATTGATGACTTATCCTTGCTCATCCTGATTATTCCTTGAACTTCAGCTTTTTGCCAGCGAACAACTACACTTATTCTCTCACCAACCCATGGGTCCTTGAGGATATATCGTTCCTCCTGTCTGACCTAATCTTCCATCCTGGTCCTTGAGGATATATCGTTCCTCCTGTCCGACCAATCTTCCCACCATCAATCAAACCTAATCTCTCTCCTTGGCAAAGGATGTCTTTTTGGAGTTATCATTTTGATCTTGGATTTTTTGTCCTTTGGGTCTTGTTAATCTTTTTGGCTTCTCTTTATCCCACCAGGGTCACCACGATTCTTTATATCACGGTGTGCTGCGTGTGCGGATAATCTGGGGCAAGGTCTTTTGATCTTTCGCTTCTACCTGTGAGTCAGTTGTGTGTTTGTGGTTCCTTCAGCATCGGATCCGCCATGTCGCCTCTGCGCTTCATGTGTGATGTTGGGGCAACCTTGTGTGTTTGTTTAGCGTCAGTCCTCTGCGACGTTGTTGACAGGCCTCGTGATCCCAGTATCTTTGGCAGGTCTCTAACATAGCTATATTAAATCTAGGTTGTGCACTCCCGTTTGCACTTGGAGCTATCTGGTCCCTTGCATTTATCATATAGATTAATCTTGCATCTTTACATATAGCTGCATCTTGCATCTTGCATTTCCATCTCATCTTGCATTCACCCATCTTTGCTCTTAGAAGCTTGGTAATTTATCTCCCCTGCTTCCTCAGTCGTTCCTTCTCTGTTTCCTTTCGAGAAAATTCCACAATGTTTACTCCTTGTGTTATTTTCTCGAGGGGGCACAATCCCTTTTTCCTCTAAATTCTAGCCTGGGGCATCTTATTTTCTTGTCTTTGAAGCCATGCCACTTGCGGCATCGCATCAAAGAGGGGCAAAATGTAGACACCTAAAAATCCTTTAGAAAATAAAGTATTTTTATTTTTCTGAAAAATCTTTGATGACATCATCATTTATTAATTAATTATTTATTTAATTAATTAATTTATTTTTATGTCATTAAATCCCTTTTTCTTAATTAAAAATATTTAATTAAGAAATCCCT
>BSBK01002280.1:882500-920000 GCA_027943335.1 Chamaecyparis obtusa | reverse complement strand
TCTATGCATACAACTGATAAACACATAACAATAATCCATATCCACCATTAATGAAACAATAATTGATCACCTGAAAAGTGACCTAAAAGAATTCGATCAAACACCTAAAACATGAAGTAACCTAAAAATAACCTACGGGTGGGTATTACAACACATAACATGATTAGGTTTAGTTAGGCTAGACAGTCCTCTAACTTTTCTCTTTCTACTAATCTTAATCATGTTATCATAATTTACATGACATAACCTTTTATGCCATAACCACGCATCTTCATTTTCCACCAGTAAACAAGAAGTCTTAGCATTTTCAAGATAAAATAAGTTACCTTTTGATTGTCCTCTTGTTCCGACAAGCTTTCCATTTCCATCATAGATCTTTACCTTCGTGCTTTCAAATGCCACTCGGTGACCAGAGTTGTTAACCTGTGCTACACTTAGCAAATTGTAATTCAGTCCTTTTACCCAATAAGAATTATCACATTTGATTTTATCATTTATCAATAAAGATCCTTTTCCTTTAACCATGCAGGGTGTATCATTACCCATTCTTACTGATCCTCCATTATAATGCTCAAGGTGATCAAACTTATCTTCATCACTAGTCATGTGATGTGTACAGCCACTATCAATGATCCAAGTATCATTTTTACTATCTTTAGAAATGAGTGATATTTCTACATACCTTTCCTCTTCTTCTGTATCATCTTTCATTGCAACAAACACTACCTCAACATCATCATCTGTGTTGCTGTCGGTGTCCTCATCTTCAACCAAAAAACATTAATTTTTGCCCTTATCTTTGTGGTCTTGATTATTTTTGTTGTAGTATCGATAACCTTTATTGTTTCTTCTTCCATAGCTTCCATCACCAGATCAGTCTTGATCTTTATCTTCCTCTTTCTTGTTGGGACATCTAGTAGCATAATGGTCAACCTCTCTATAGTTATAGCAAGCTAAAGGTAAATTTCCCTTATATCTACCTTTATCTTTAGGAAGTCTCCAAGCCATAAGAGCTTCAAGTTTATCAAGCTCATCATCAATATTACTATCACTGTCATTCTTTATATTATTTCTACTGCTAGATTTACCGATCTTCAGAGAAGACATAAAAGAAGACTTAACAGACATTACAATACTATTATCAAAATTGTTTAGCTCAAAAGTTGTTAACTTACCAATATGACTATCAAGAGTAAGAGTGCTACCAGGAGCAGACTTCATTTCATGTATAGAAGATGTTTTTATTGCATATGCAGGCAACAAGGTTCTTAGAATCTCACTTACCACTGTATCTTCATCAATGACACCACCAACTCCTCGGATAGCATTGACTACCTCTTTGATTCAGTTTGAATATTGTGTAATGTTTTATCCTTCTTTCATTTTCATATCATCAAATCTATCTCTTAAACTTTTAGCTCTAGCTCTCTTCACATTTGCATCACCACCATAGACTAGAGCAAGTCTATTCCACATTTGCTTTGCAGTAGTGCAAGTCTTGACATCTTCAAATTCAACATCAGATAGAGTAGCATCAATCTCTATCATAGTCATGTTGTGTTCATGTCAATCTTTTAGTTAATCAATAATTAAGAGTCGAGTCAGTGGTTGTAAGTAGCCATGTTCAAGTAGATATAAGGCAGAATCTTTGATTCCAGATATGTGAAGTTTCATTTGACTTTTCCATATTGTAAAGTTGTCCTTGTTCAACTTTGGCACTTCCCTCTTATACATCTTGCAATCTTTATGTTGAATTCCTTAAAACTTTGTTCCAAGCAACCAATGCTCTGATACCAATTGTTAGAATAACTGAGAGGGGGGGTGAATTGGTTAGAACAGTTATCCTACAGTTTCAAATGCAAAGATGTAACTCTCAAAAACAATTTCAATAAATTATGTAGCTCGGTAACATAAACTATTAAACTGTTTGTGCCTTTTATCGATTACCAGTTAATTAACTCACTATGATTACCGACCAAATCAAATATGTTGTATGTAAAGTATGACAATAAAATAATCATCACAGAAGCACATAACACAATGATTTAATGTGGAAACCATGCTAAGGGAAAACCCACCTGGGACCAGTAACCTAAAATAATTTTCACTCTTTTGAAGTGAGCTCGGTGAAGAGCCAACCCTGTTAAAGGTTACAAAGACATTGTTAGTTGTGACCTTGTTAGAGGATTTAATACTAATAGTTAACTTTCAACCAGCATTCACTATGGGGTCAATAAGATAACAATGTACATTCTTTGAATGACACACTAGTACATTTTGGCAAATATGTGACTACATGACTAAAACTTTTAGTCACATAACTAAAATTGATCATATTCCACTAATGTTTTGTACTTCACAAATATAAATGACTAAATACGTGACTAATTTGATCATAAGATAAAACCACAAGTGTAGACAAATAAAAATGACTAAACAGATGATCAAATAAATGACTAATTAAATGTCACTAATAATTCGTTACCCAAACAAAATTTATTAAATAAATGATTAAATTAATGACTACATAATTAGTCACCTAAACAAAATGACTAAATGAACGATTATACCTCATTTATAATTATAACATTTGAATATAATATCATAGACTTAGAAATTCCAATTGACCACTAATGCTTTCTCGTCAATAGGCTTATTGTGTGAGGAACTATATGCACACGGTCCTTCTCATGCCATAAATCTTGGTTTTTGGTGATTTCAAAACCGATTGATAAACAAGAATTAGAGATAGTGTTATCAAAAGGAATAGCCAAATTATAATTAACAAAATTTGTTGTACGGGTCTTAACAAATAATAGTTCTAATTACATTAAAATCGACTGCAGTCTAATCCACTTTTCCTTAATTATAATTATAAGGATTGAAAATTAGTATAATTATATTCCTTACAATATCATGATGAGAATCCAAATCACCTCATAGTACAATATTTGGTGGTTGACATATATAGATGTGTCATGGTCAATGTAATATATTATAGGAGAAAAGGGGAAAAAAATCCATAAATGTATATAAATTTTTATATAATAAAGTAAAGTGTGAAAACATGATATTAACATAAATCAAAAGTATATATAGATATTCTATTGAAAGACTTTTGAAAATGAGACTAAAATTTCCCACAAATTTGAAAAAGTGAATGCAATGCATTCAAAATTGTTATAATAATTATAAAAATTACACATTTGATGGGATCTATAAAAAAATCAAATTTTATTTGCAAGAAAAATAGAATATGATGTGATTAATGAAAATCGAAATTAGGAAAGACAAGATATGAATTTAATTGTAAGAAAAATAGAATATGATGTGATTAATGATAATCGAAAGGAAAGACAAGATATGAAACTTAGTAAGCTTAATAGACTCTAATTTCATATCTACCAATATAAGAACCCAAAACATTAGTGATAAAAATTCCACTTTTTAGTTTTTGAGTCAAAGTAATTGGATGTTTCATCAATTGTGGTTAATAAGAACCCATCTCTTTTGAGAATGAACCAAACACTTGGCACTTATTACATCCAGGTGATGCTTCCAGAGGTGAAGTATGGAGACTTTCATCTACAAGCATCACTTAGATGCAATGAGTGCTAATTGCTCCATTCATTTTTATAAGAGACATGTTCTTCTTTGTACAAGTATTACCAAAATACAATGAATACTAAGTAGTTTTATTCATCCTCACTAGAAAGGTGCTTGCTATAGAGCCAAAAATTTGCATCAGAGTTTTGCACGCTTCTCCATGGATGTTGAGTATGTCAGTGCAATTATGTCGTATATGTCAGAGTAGTTAATTTTCGCATCACACTTTTGAATTCTAAAAAATGGTACCATTTTGATAAAAGAAAACTACATCCAAATTTTTAATCATTAAAATAATTAATTTAAAAGTATGTTTAACTTCAAATTTTTAATATTTAAAAGATATAATGTGGGAACATCAATACTTAAAGATTAAATTTTAAGTTTTATAATTTTTTTTATTTTTTATTGTTAGTGTTTATTTTAATTATAATTTTATATTTTCAATTGTATATTTATATATTATAATATAATTATTATTAATATAAATAAATTTATTATTTTAAAATTAAGTATATAATGTATTATTAAAATTTTAAAAAATATATAATTATATTAATAATTTTAGTTATTAATAAAATGCTAAATGTTTTAAATGTTAAATAATAGTAATATGAATGTTTTTTAATATTAATCTTATTAAAAATCGCAAGCCTTCTTAGAACTAAAGTTTGGGTAGTAATATGAATATATGTTTTTTGGAGTTTGCATACTTATTTTTTGAAATGTATTTATCATAACTAGAAATTCATTAGAATAATATATATATTTATACAAGTATAAATAAGTAAATAAATAAATATAAAAAATTATAGTTTAAAAGTACTCACCATTTCTATATCACCATATAAAAGTGTCTTTTATTCAAATGAATATCCTATTAATGTCTAAAACTTTGCAAATAAAGAGGATCGACATACACAAGCAAAATAATCATCCATTTTCGAATAGGTTGAGTTTCGCGCGTAGAAGGCAGGCATGCATTTTGGGCACGGGAGAGCGGGGCAAGCATTTTGGGCACAGGAGAGCGGGAAGAAACCAAAATGGAAACCACCAAATTTTGCAATAAAATCTCCAAATCTGTTCGGTGTCCACAAACAGCAATTCCTGCACATTAGAAAGCTTCAATGCTAGGTGCAAGAGAGCGATGAGAAGTTTTTATTGAAGGATCAATTATGGGCGCAAGAGAACTCTGCATTGAAGGTATGTTCAATGAATATTTGTATTTTTAGGATATATCCAACTATAGAATATCCAGTATTTATGACTATATGCAAATTCATATGCATTTCCTCTTCCTCTGCACTTACTTCAATCCCTTCAATCTTGAGCCTTTTTCCTGAGCCTAGCTTTGCAAAGTCTCCAGATAATGCTTCTGGTTCAACCCTGTAGAAACAACTGCATTCTACTCAAAATTGTGGAAGTCTTTTTTCTTCAATAAGACCAGAAGATGTGACCTAAGGACAAGGTCACACAAGACTGGTGTTTTTGAGTATGGTGTTTTATCTATGACTGGGAAGGCATTGTGCTTAGTGCTTTTCAAAATCTGTAGAATGTTTGAAACCTTCTCTATTCTGTGAAGGGTTACCAGTGGACCTATGACAACATCCCCTGCAATGAGTTGACTCATAAATGGTCCAGGATGTGCTTCCAATAACGGAAGCCCCTTCAACTTTCAAGTGTACAATTTTATCATAGACACTATTTTTTAAGCTATCAGCTATTGTCTTCGAAATTAAGAGTTCTATCATAATCAAAGGGAGCAAGGATAAGTTGTTTGTGAGCTCCAAAAGGATCACACAAAGTGAAACTATCATCCTCATTGACCCTCCTAGAAGAGAGGCTGCACCAAGCATTGTAAAAAGTCCCTAATCAATGTTTGCAAATGATCCCATCAACTTACCAAGTGCTTTGTCATATGTAGAGCCTATTAAGATTACAGGTATGAAGAGATTTGATGGAAGTGCAAGTCCATATGTTACTAGTCCCAATATGAAAATTGTAACAAAGTAGAGCATCAATGATGTCAAATGAAACTCATTTCCAGTGCCAGAACTGAATATATTTCTAACAGTAGCATCATTTGTGTTGAAAAGCAAAGTTGCAAGGTCATTGTAATAGCCTGCAGGGCAATGAAATTGCTTGAAGTTCCCTATTTTGTGAACATTGGGACATTCATGGTTGAGCATCTTTCCTTTTGGACATGGTGTACATGCTACAAGCCATGGAAGTCCAAATATACAATAGGATGTATACAAGGCCACAGTGCATGAAAGGAGTATTTTGGATATTGGCCCTCTCCTATATCAGTAATACACAACTATATCATTCATCGCCATGTTCTGTACAAAATTAAGAAAACTTTGTAATTCTTAAATAAGGTTAAGTACTCTTAATAAGTATACTAATGGGGTAAATAGTACTATTAGATAAAGGAGGTTTCTTGACTGCATGAGACCTAAAAGTCTAGAAAAGAAAGTAGTCCACATGTATGCAGGGGAAAAGATGCCACGGAGAAAAATGAAGAACAGGGGAACATATAATTTTTCATTGCTTTAGCCACAATCTAATACGAAGTTTTTTTTTTGTGCCTTGGAGAACTTACTGATTGATTACGGCATATATTCTCAGAGTACGCTCAAGAAGGTAGTTATATACTACTCCCACCACTCCTCCAATGACACCTAATATCACTACTGGAAGTAGATCAATAGCCATATATTTTATAGTCACTGAATTCACATCAAACATTATCAGTCCTCCACCTCCACAAAGCCCACAGTTTCCACTTCCACAATAATCAATGAATGCTCGCAGTACTACAACAACCACTGCAGTTGTGAAAAATGTCCTCCAAAGAAGAGCACTTCACCACCTGCATGTATCTTTTTAAAATTATTGTGCTTTCATTTTTTAAGGAATTGAATTATAAAATCATCCTAGCCATTAGGCACAAATAGAACATCGAAAGAAGATCATAAAGAGATTGAACATTCCAGACAATTTACCAAGGTGGTCTAAATAAAAAACCATCCGGCCATTCTATTGTTTTCATACATTTATCCTGTCAGATGTCTAGTCCTAGTTCCCTAGAGCATGTGTTGCATTTGATTGATTTCAGTGTAATATGATTGACATGTTGAGCTTCTTGACATGAGAATTTTCCTTCTAGACTAGGTGGTAATGGGTTGTATATGAAAATAGTTTTATAACTTGGTGCAAATTATGCCTTAAGCATAGCTTGAATTAAGGAGATTACTCACCTACTTATGCATTATTGAGTAAACATGATTTAGCTTTTAGCAGATTATTTCATTTATTTTTAAATGTGTCTCTATCAACTTTTCTTGAGTCTTTTGGTACATTAATGTTAAATTTAATAGATGAGTCATGAAGGGATGCAAATCAGATTATGTTCATTTACTTTCAAATGTGTCTGTTTCAACTTTTTCTTGAGACTTTTGGTACATCTAGGCTAAATTTAGTAGCTGAAAGGATGTAAATCAGATTATGTTAGTTACTTTTAAATGTGCCTGTTTCATCTCTTCATGAGGCTTTTGGTATGCTCAGGATAAATTTAATATGTGAAAGGAATCAATTCATATTTATTCAACTAATTTTATTAAAAAGCTAACAAAATGTTTAGATATGGAAACCTTTAAGTTAGATTTGAATTGTCTAAGTGCAAACTAGATCTTGTTTACCTTGGGACTATATATGCTAGTCAAAGCATCATCACCACACTCAATTAGTTACCAATGTTTGGTCTAGCATGTTGGGCTAGGTGCTTAGCTTATAATTATAACTAGAAATGAGATGAAAGTATTTCATGAGTATCTTAATGAGTAGCAAGAAACTAAGCATTGATATCCCTAGTAATTATCTACCACACTTGCAACCTCTTTGTTCTTTCCTTCAGCATCTTGTCCTTATAATGGACACTCCTTCACCATATCCTCTTTCACTAGGACCTTAGGTTGATCCACTTCCTCATCTCTGATTTCACAAACACTTTGTTTTACTCTTGCTTCATCATCTTTCCTTCTAGGTTCTACAAAACCTATCCATTCCATCACACCAATGTGACCATGCACTTGCCATGTTGCTTGCCCTCTCTTCAATGGACTCATTACTATCATCTGCCCCTTATGCTTGAAAGTATATGTGTTATCCTTTCCACAATGTACTGTCCTCTTTTCCATCTTTCATGTCCTCCCATGGATCAAATGGCATTCCATCTTTGGAACAATATCAAACCACAAAACATCTTCATAAGCACCAATTTTGAAAGGAATACATGCTCATTCAGTGATGTCCAAAATATCTTGTTCATTCCACCCTTGTACCCTATAAGGCTTCTTAAGTGTTGTCCTAACATGACCTTCTATGTCATAAAATATACCCCTCGTGTTGGTAGAATCTCCAGACCATGCCTAGTCCAAACACCTTGTGTTCCCAAGACAACACTTTGTCTCAACTAGAGACCTTCTTCTCCATCCTCCTGCTTATTCTTGCACACAACCTCATTTTATAAGTGCATTAGACATTCAAAAACCCTCTCCCATGAGTTACATATCCATTACAGTAGTGGGAGGGGTAAAATCCTTGAATTTATATCAAAATGTTATCTCTGTCACTTGACAGTGATAGTCAATTAATTTACTGCTGCAAAAACCTTTATCAAATGACTTTCTTCTGATGAAAAGTACCTTAAAACATTCTAATACATTTGGTGAATCAAGATGAAAGCATTAAAACAAATAAACTTTGCACAAAACAATGATAGGAACAAAGAACATTCACTGTTCTATAGCAGACTTAAAGCAACAGAGAATTAATGTATTTTATTGATTTCTTCAAAGCATTTACATTGAGATCCTCAACACCTCCTGGTACATTCCTCTACACCATGTTTTATAATCTTCCTTTCCCTTTCCAAACTATCAAACAACCAAAAACTCCTTTAACTATCTTGAGATAGTTTTGAACAGTTTTTAATATCTTTTTAATAACTCTTAACAATAGTACTTTACCCTAACCTCGGGTAGTCAAAGACTTTTAACACAATTCCTAAATGACACAATACTCCTAATAGGACTTAAGAACTTCACCTATCCTTTTGATTCCACTTTAGTGCCCTATGTGGCTTGTTTGACAACATTTTGACAATTTGACATATTTTTGCTATTACATCATATTTATTGCATTTTATATGCACTTTATGACTCTTTGACCTCATTTATGCACCCTAGTACATTCTAGGACTCCATTTGCCATTGTACTACATTGAATGACCCCTAGGTAACCCTTGTCCTTCCATCATGCCATTAATGGCTTACAATTTTGAACTTTAACAAAATGATTACAAAACATATCAAAAAGGACCTTTACAAGGTCTTATTACATTCAGTGACCCAATATGGTCATGTTTTCATCTTGTTGCCTCTAGTGTCTTCTTAGTCTTCATCCTTTGCCTTGATGCTCCTGCATCAGGTTACCTTTCACACTTTGTTATCTAATCTTCCTAGGTCCATCCAATGGATCCCTCATTCATCCACCCAAGGAATTCCTAAGTCCTACCCTGTCACCTGCCTCCAAGGTATGATGACTTCTTTAATGTGGATTCTTACCCCAATCTCATCAACTAGCCCTTCTTTACTAAGGACTCTACAACCCTTCTTCAAGTACCTTTACCCCCTACTGTGTTTATACTTCCAAGTTACCCATAAGACCCCTAACACCTTTCATTGATCCCCAAATCCACCTCTGACATCTTCTCTAGCAAGTACATGCAGACATTAAGTACCCTTGATACTATTCCAAACAGTGTAAACACTAACAGGTTTCCTAACTGGTAGTATGACTATTTTTGGGTCTTAGTCTATAATTCCCCTTAATGACCTCACCAACATGTGTTGGAATATTCAATTACTGTGTCTTGCCTCCCCAAATCCAAAATTATAAACTTCTATCACACCCCTAGCCCTCTCTACCATCAAGCCCTAATTGAGGGCAGTGTAACAAGGGTTTTCCTGTGACAGTTTCACCAACTTTAAGTTTTATTTCTCAAAACTCTCAAACAACTCCATAAAAAAATTGGGAAATCTTAAACCACTCCTTTTGGTCTTCCAAATGCCAAAGTTTCAGTTCTTTGCCACACTCACAATGTACAAAACTACTAGGCCCTAGTTGAGGGCTTGTCTCCAACGCTTCAGACCTGCAAACAATTTTCCACTTCAAAGGCCTGTCAAAACATCACCAACACACCTGCACCATATACCATTAGAAAGGTATTTCAACACCCTATCCAACCATATCATTAGTTTCATGAAATCAATCATGAATGTGGCCAAGAAATTAACTGTCTGTCTGACCCTGGCTCATTGTTCCTCACTTAGCCAGCCTAGGGCTTCATTTTAAAATTAGAAGGACCTTTGCAAATGGAATAAAAAATATACAATTATTTAGGACTACCATGGAACTAGGAATCCCCAAAGTTTCATCAAGATCCACTGGTGGATTCCACAGTTCCAAGCATTTTCCCTCTGTCAAGTCTAAAGCCTATTGATTGCCAGGCAATGACCTTAAAACTGGTATAACTTGCAAAGTATCTAGAGTTAGATAATGATTCAAAGTGCACTTGAAAGAGAAAACAAAACTCTATCTAACTGTAAGATCAAAACATCACTCCCAATCTGTACAAGCTGTAGAAAGTCATACCATCAGAGAATTAACACAGTTACAGTCCGTACAACAATAGGGTAATTGCAAAAATCCTTCAATTACTTCATTAACCATTTGAAAAATGTTTCCAATTGCTCATATAGAAATTTGGGATTGGTTACATGCCATAACCAATTCAATTTCAAAGTTGCAAGAAAAAGTTGCAAAATGCAACTTTTGCAACTTTTCAAAGTTGCAAGCAACTTTTGCACCAAGCTTTGAGCAACATCATTGTATGGATCCCAAAATCATGGAGAACCGACAAACCCCATGCCAAAATCATGGAGAACACTTATCACAATCCTTGACATGGTTTAGTGATATATATATATATATATATATATAGAGAGAGAGAGAGAGAGAGAGAACACTTATCATGATCCTTGACATGGTTTAGTGATATATATATATTAATAACCATAAAATTTCTTTTGTTCAACTTCTTATTTATGTTGTTTTTTTAATAGGTTATAGTGTCTTTAATTATCTGATGTGTGTATTTGAAAATTTTTATTTTAGGTGCATATAACTGTAGTGGCTACTTGCATGGGTGATAAACCTTGTTTGGAGAGGACTCAGAGACTTATTGAAAGATAGGCAAAGAATTCACTGTTCATAAAAAAATTGATATCATCAAGCCTCTTTGAAGAAATTTCAAATTTGGGGATGCCTTCTGCAATTAATTCAAAGGTAATTCAAAACTTTGCTGCTTTTTATGCTTTGAAACATACTTTATCACCGTTTTTTATGCTTTATTTGATTTTGTTTTCAGATTTATTTTTCACTCTCTTGAAATCAGATTCTAATTTAATACTAGAATGCAGAATATTAAAAATGGATCAGCAAAGAAGGTTGACTATAGATCAATATCATGCATATGATGAGAGAGTAGCTGATGAGAGGGATGTGGAAAAATATCCATGTCCATGTAATAACTGTCTTGGTGGAAAAATGAAAAATAGAAATGTTATTTATCGACATATGATAAGACATGGGCATAGTGGTATAAGCCCTTGGGCTTATAACTATTACAAAGATATGATAGAATTGCAAAATGTGAGAGGTGAAGAGGCACCAAACATAGATGAAGTGGCACTAAACATAGATGAAGTGGCACCGAACATAGATGAAGGCACAATAAAGCTAGATGAAGGGTTTGAAGTTAATAGAATGTTGAATGAGGGTTTAGACGATGATTGGGCCAAGGCAATGGAGGATGCTTTAAAGCCTGTGTATGCTGATTGCAAGTTAAGTCATTTGACAACAATCCTTCAAATTCTTAACTTGCAAGTGGTGCATGGTTGGACAAATGAGAGTATAGATCAGTTGTTGGCATTATTATGTTCATTGTTACCTACTGACTCCACATTGCCAACAAAATGAAGTCAATGTAAAAGGAAAATCAGTAAGCTTGGATTGGGGTATGATAATATCCACACATGTGTGAATGGTTGCATATTATTTTGCAAAAATATTGCAAATGATACTGAATGTCCAAAATTTCATGAAGCAAGGTACAGGAAAGGATTGAAATCAGTTGTGGTCCCTAGAAAAGTTCTTCACCACTTTCCGATAATCCTGCGATTACTACGAATGTATCGGTGTAGAGACATTGCTCAGCTTATGTAGTGGCATGCTCTAAATAAGAGCACTAATGGGAAACAATGACATGTGCATGATTCTAATATGTGGATGGAGTTTGATAACAAATGGCCCAATGTTTCTCAAGATCCTCGTAACATAAGGTTGGGTTTGGCTCTAGATGGAGTGAACCCATTCTCAGATCAAAGTATGAAATAGTCAACTTGGCCTATTTTTTTATTAAATTATAATTTGCCTCCATGGCTAGTAACCAAACCATTTTTCTTGATGTTATCATTGATTATACCAGGAAAGAAAAGTGTGACTTCAAATACAATATATGCTTATCTAGAGCCACTAGATGATGAGCTAATGGAATTGTGGACAGGATTTGAAGCAATTCAATCTTTAAGGGATGTTCATTCAATCAAATTCACTTTAAGAGCTTCCTTATTGGTTACAATTCATGATCTTCCTACATATGGTACATTGTCTGGTCTCACTATTCATGGATATCATGGTTGTCCAGCTTGTAACTTTAAGGATTTTGTGAGGCACTCAAGAAGTTTGCGTAAGTTTATTTATTGTGGACATCGTGCTTATCTAAAAGTGGATCATCCATATCGTCAACAAAAAACATGTTTCAATGGTCAAGAAGAGAATCGTGAAGCACCTTTGGCAATAATAGGTGATTACATTATTGACAATGGAAAAAAAAGAATGTCATTTATTACAAATGGTGGTGTTCCTGGTAGCAGATATGATCCATGTAATCAAAGAGGTGTAAAAAGGTTGTGCATATTCTATAATTTTCCATACTTCAAGGATATAACCATCAAGCACACTGTTGACTTCATGCATACAGAGAAAAATATAGCCTATGCTATTACAGAGACTCTTTTTGGTGCTTTTGATACTATTTCATCACGCGAAGACTTCTAAGATTTAAAGATTCGTTGAAATCTTTGGGTTGAAAAATATGATGGTGAAAAATATGGAAAACCTAGTGCTCCCTATGTTTGGACAAAAGAACAACGTGCACAATTCTGACAGTTGATGTCTCAGACTCACTTTCCTACAGGATATGTAAGTACTGTAATACCCCAAAATTGGCACCTATTTAATTTCATCAATTTTGGTGCATTATCTCGATTTTACATCATCAAAGTCCTAGTTCACTAGGCAATTTTCTCTCTCTTGCTTGACTTTACTTGACTTGATGTCAATTGCAAAGACCATAAATTGCAATAATCAAACACTAAAATTAATTCCTAAGTCCTAGACTTTATTTGGCTAAATAATCTCTATGATAAGTTAATTTAATTATGAAGTCCTAAGTACTTTTAATTAAATTAAACTCCACCCCCTTTAGCTAAATACCCTTGAAAGGAATTAATAAATATTTAGTTAATTGAATGGACACCTCTTTATTTGAATTTAATAATTCAAATTACTCGAAAGGTCACCTCCCCACATGTGGCAAATTCCATTCTTTTAATTAAATAAATCATGCTTTTTTGTCTCAATTAGGAATGAAGAGTCCACCATTTCGAATCAAGAAACTCTTCATTCCTCTTCTGGCTTGGTCTATTTAATGAACCTCTTTTTCTCATTCAAGAGAGTAATTTTTGAGAGCATCCTTACTATAGCATTTTTTAGTTTCATATCTCATTATTTTCAAAGCTCATTTATTGCATTATCTAGTTTAATTTCTCATATTAGTGTAATTGCATTTCACATTTAGATTAAATTTTCTTACTTGTTCTTAGTCTAATATCATCTTTATTTCAAAATCAAATAAAAATTTTCATTTCATATTTCTTTCAAAGTTTTTTTAGATTAAATTGCACTTCATCTTAGCTTAATTTCATTCTTGCTCATCTTTATTGCTTCTTTCAAATCCTCCATTGTTGAATTCGTCTCCCGGCTGTTGGCTCTTGTTCTGAGAGTATTCAAACACCCCATTCACATAGGAGGCAACAGGTCGCCTCACCATGGAATTTGGATTGAGTTCTTCATACTCTCTCCCAAATTCTATCAAGTGAATAATGACCATGTTGTGTTGTGCCTGATTTAGAGTTCACATTCAGTCACATACATTTTGGCGCCCACCGTGGAGCAGAAAAGATTAATTTCTGGCCTCATTCTTGATTGGTTTTTCAGCTTTACTGTTGGTTTCATGCCTTGTACGGCCATTTACAGATTGAAAATTTTAATATAGTAATGGATGGATAGAATGATGAATTCTCTTTCTCATGCTTTTGGTTTGGTTGATTTTTATTGAGAAATGAATAAGTTATGATCATTTTGGTAAAATTGGGTATTTGCAGATTTGAGATTCTCTGAATACAGTCAGATTGAAATGTCTGGTACAGACAAATTATGAAGAATCAAGATCTCTAATAATATCCATTGGAAAGATACGTGAATTAGCTTTCATTTCCTTTTGGTTTGAGTCATTTTTATTTATATTTTTGAAAGTTATGGGCATCTGAGTAAAAACTGGTTTTTAACAATCTGCATTAGAGTTGCAGGCAATGATTTATTCTTAGAAAATAATTTATGAATGAAAAAAATAAATGGCTTACATATTTGGAAACTAGATTCATTAATAGTTACTGTGAATTTGGTTTGGTTTCATTTTGATTCTTTTTTAGAAAGATATGTGATTCCCTAGGCAGGGTTTGGTGTTTTAAATCTGATTTATGACAGAAAAATTGCAGTCTGAAAAGGTTATTAGTTGAGGTACCAAATGAAATCATAAGACCTTATAATTTTGGGAAATGGTAGTTCTTGATGTTAGCTAAAAACTTCATTCTTCCCAGAAATTTTAATATTGTGATTTTATGGGTCAAATAAATCAATCTTTAAAGACTGTCTTGAAGATAGCAATGTTACATATCTTACAGTTTGTCATTGATTTGTCTTGATTATATACTTTCGAATGTGTGCTAAATGCTGGATTGCAGATCTTTGGACCTAAGGTGAGTTCTTAAAATCTCTATAACATTTGGACTTTGGGATTAAAATTGAATCTCTCATGTGTTTGGCTTGAGTGTTTACATACTTTCATAGAACACATTTCAATTGATGCTCTTAATGGGAAATGAATGAACATAGATTTTCTTTCATACAAGTTTGTGTTTAAGTGAATGCTTGTCTTTTAAACATTAAGTAATTCTTGGTTCCAATATCAAATATTTCATTGATTAATTGAGGGCATGGATTCATTCCTAGTTTACATGAAGAGTTAAATGCACCACTTTGTGGACTCACTTCATGTTTACTTGGAAAGTTAAATATTCCATGATTCAAACCCTCTTGCACTTATGAGTAGTATTGATTAGCAGTCTTAGATTACTTGTGATTGATCTAGATTGCTATCTTGGGTTATTGGACTCGCTAATCCGCCGGCCCCTCATTTTCGCCCTGTGGTTGCAATCCCAGCGCCACATTAAAGGGGAGGGGTCTATAGGAAAGAAGAGTTAATTGTTCCACTTGGCAACCCTTTTGTGCTTTTTGGAACTCACTTGTTTTCTAGGGTGTGGACTCACTTTGAGTTTGTGTGAGGAGTTAAATGCACCACTTTGTGGACTCACCTCACATTTACTTGAAGGGTTAAATGCACCACCTTTAGTGCTTTCCAATACTTTTGATAGTGAATTACTTACTTTTTATTTTTTCTAGAAGGCCTGCTTGGGGATTTCATCACCCCAAGGGACGACCTTAACTCCCATGTTCCGGCGGAGTATAAATATCGGGAGGTGAATCCAAAGACACCTCTCTTGGGAATGAGTTAGATTTCACTCTTGGCTAAGCCTCAAAGAACTTTATACCTTTGAGAAGTGAAGGAGGAGATTTGGGTTACCGTCTCCCCCCGGCTGTGTGATTTCTAATTCTTCTCATCTATGGATTTGTGCCTCACGTACCTTGCGTATATCGAGGACTCCCTTTAGAAAATCCATGTATATCCTTGTAGACAACTTGCTAGGATGTTGTTGTGTTTTAAGTGTCTGCTAAAACATTCTCAAGAACATACACAAGTAGAGTCCTTAGGGAGTAGAAATACTAAGTCACTATTCATGTTCATGCGCAAGGTTGCTTTGTCCCTTGCCCATTGCTTGAAGACTGTTTGCTTGAACTCCTTGATTGCTATCTTATGTGCTTGATCAATGACATAAATCTAATCTGCCTTTTGTCCATGATTTGTTTTTCTATTTTCCTGTCGTTCACCGTCAGAAACTAGTTGTCTTGAGTTAGGAATCGATCGATCTTTGCTTTGACTCGTATTGTCTCTCATTAGTTCATCTTATCTCTTTATGCCTCTTGTACCTTGCATTGCGATTGTCTTATCTTGGCTGTTCTAGCCATCTCTTTTTGACAATTCATACCAGGTTCATCTTGCATCTTGGCTGTTCTAGCCATTTATCTCCTTTCATTATCTTTGAGACAGAGTCTAGCTTTATCCCGAATCTTTTCTCGTTACATCTTTGTTTATGACTATCACGACTCAAAGTGGCAAGACTTATCTCATTCAGAATGCTGATCAAGATCAAAGTAAACCTCATAATCAAGACATAGGTCATCCTAAATTTTTTACAAAATCTGAACTTCGTGAGGAATCCTCACATTCTTCGTCATTCCAAGAGTATTACAATCCATTGTTTCAGATACAGTCTAACTTACTATTTCAAGAATATTATAACCCATTATTTCAAGACCAACAAGACTCTGAAAGGTCACTTTCTAAAATTAAACCTATTGATCCTTTTGAACCTATCAACTCTTTCACGATCTCTCATAATACTACCAACAAGATGGGAGATCCAAAACCTTCAAAGTTGGTTTTCAATCTCAGCTCTAACATGCCAAAACCTTCAAAGTTGGTTTTTAATCTCAGCTCTAACATGCCAAAACCCTCAAATTCTATCTTTAATCTTAGCTCTAGCATGCAAACATTCAATGCCACTGAGAAGGCTACGACAGAAGCTCAACCGCCTTCCAGATTTGCTAGAAACAAACCTTGGATCTCTGACTGTGACACGATCATTGCTTCGAGGAGTGAGGATACTCCTAAACCCAAAACTCCCTTTGTCTTGCGAGGCCCTACACCTCCCTCTTATAACTACACAAAATCTCCAGCTTTTGCAAATGCTATCCCTCGATCTCATGCAAAGATTGTTCTCAAAGGTCCCGAACCTTCGATATCCAGACCAAAACTATCTATGGATAAAGCCCTCACTAAGGCAAACATCCCCAAAGATCTCAATCTTGACCAGTTTCAATCTATGGTGGGTCATTTGACCTCGCCTCATTATTTATCATTCTCTGAGGAAGATGATCACTTGCTAAGCCACCCGCATAATGCTCTCCTGCACACTGAAGTTATGACAGGCCCCAAGCATATCCCCCGCGTCCTCGTTGACAATAGTGCTAGCCTAAATACTTTCTCTGCTAAGATGCTTACCCAAGTGACAGATAGTTTTGTTCCCACCAATAGAGAATCTACTGAGTTCTATGATGCCAAGCTAAAAGAAATAGAAAATACCCTGAAGATCAAAGATATTGGCATGGGGGAATATCAGATTGAGTCCATCTTGTCATTGACAACTCTCCCTCCATCTCCACATTCCTATGAGGAACCTTCTGAAGATGGATTTGGTATTAGCTATCAGAGCTATGAGCTTGACCAACCTAGCTACAGCTTTCACTCATGCAAGGATTCAGATAATGAAGAAACACAGATTCATCCTATGACACATGAAGGATCTTTGAATGATCAAAATTCTGATTCAGACTACCAGAAAGAGTCTTATCTACCTTCTCAAGTGCTTCAGGAACATGATTTTGGTCCTCACCAGGAGGATTTTATACACTCTACTGAACAGATTTTTACTACTGCAGCTACTACTGAATATGACACTGCCTCTAATGACACACATACTAATTGGGAGAAACTGTTGGATGCTTCTCTTATCTTGGGTATGCCTATTCTAAATTGTTCCACCACTTCTGCTATTGAACAGACTCCTACTATTGCCAACTACAATGGCACACATACTGACTGGGAGAAACTATTGGATGCTTCCCTCCTCTTGGGTATGCCTATTCCAGATTACTCTGCTACTTCTACTACTGAACAAGATCCTACTGTTGAAGAAACATTTCCTTTGATAGATGATAGTGATGAAGAAAGTCTGCCTTCGACTATGTCTCTAGCTGAATCGGACTCCATATCAGATGCTACTACAGAAATACCAGTTGATGCTATGCACCTATATGCTAGTCTTAAAAACTTAGAAAGAGGAGAAATTTATGATCCTCCAGATCAAGCTATTGATGATGATCCTTTCCACCCTCCTGTGGAGATCATTCCTATGGCTCCTAGGCCATCTACTCCAAGCTATACTTCTACTGCTCCAACAAATCATGGGTATGTAAGACCCCATTCTATTACAACTTCATGGAATATTGGTAGATCTAGAATTGAAATGGTTCCTATTCGTGCAGTCTTACCACCTGAAAGGGGACCTGACTCTTGGAATAGGTTATCTTGGTTAGGCTCACATAATATTCCTCCAAACTTATCTGACTCTTCTAAGATGACTCACAATCGAAAATGCTCTATGGAAGATTACTTTCTTTATCTATCTGATGCATTCATGAATGATGAGGATGATACTGATACATTTGCACTTGAGCCCATCCCATCGACTTCTCTTCCCCCTTCATCTCCCAGAAAAGTGGCATGTCCACTTCCATTTCCATCTCTCCACCTGAACCAGTCATATAAGCCTCTTTCATCCATCATTCCTGAGTCTTTTGGAAGTAACTTGGATGTGCAACATAAAAATAAAAATAATGAGAATCCACTTATATCTCAAGGTCACCATGTCCCATCTAATTGACATGTGACTACGAAGAAAGGAAAGAAACAAAGGTGTTCAAAAGACCGCAAAGGTCCTCAAAAAGAAGAAGACAATCAAAAGCTAGAAAATAAAATAAAAAACGGATCTCGAAATCCATTCTATAGGCATTGTCATCAAAAGCACCTCAAAGTAAAGAAGAAAAAATTCAAAAGCTATGTGGATTCCAAAGAAAGAAAAAATCAAAGTTGTCATTCGAGCTTCCAAAATTCTCATGCTTCCCTCCGTTCCATCGCCCTTGCCTTTCATACTTTAACCTCTTCACTCCATCTTTCCTTGTCCCAAAGTGCATATCAACATCTCCTCATTGCTAATGACATGACTAAGAGAAATCCAGAATGTACTCTTCCTAAGTGTTTAGAGCGTGGGAAATCTGACGAAGAGTTAAGGTGTGTCCATGAGGATGTTTGTGGGTCTCACTTAAGTGATCTTTCCTTGACTATGGATCTCTTGACTATTGGACACTACTGGTTGGATCTCCCGTTGCTGCTACAACATCTAGTTCTGATTCTGCAACCTCTCAGCTGGCTACTACTACAAATGACTATGTTCTCAGAGATTCCTACTAAAGGAGAGAAACTCAAAGAGCCCATCAACGCTCTTCATCTAAGAAGTTCTATAGCTGACATTCTCAGTATGCTCATATACATATTTATTGATCCTGAAAAAATCCTTAAAATTGATATATTGCAAAAAATCCTAAAAATTGCAAAATGTCCTGAAAAAATGATCATCTTAGTGAAAACCTGGCAAACAGGCGCTTTGATGTATCTATTATCCTGGTGAAAACCTGGTAAACAGGTGCCTTGATAATACAAAAAAAAAAAGAAAATGTGAAAAATACAAAAAAAAAAATGAAAAGATCAAAAAATACAAAAAAATGAGATATTCAAAAAATACAAAAAAAGAGAAAAAAAGAGAAAAGTACAAAAAAAAATGAAAAAGAGAAAAATGTGCCATTGATGAAAACCTGGTAAACGGGCATCATGGTAGCAAAAATAGAATCTCTGCCAAGATGGTGAAAACCTGGTAAACAGGCGCCTCTTTTTTTCCTGAAGCTGCATCTCATCTCAGCATCGCTTGGCTCTTAGTTTCCTGCTTTCGTTTCCTTCCTTTCCTGCTTTAGTTTGTTTTCCTGCTTTCCTGCTTTAGTTTGTTTCCTGCTTTGGTTTGCTAGCTCATGCCTTGCTTTCAGTGTCTTCGAGATTTTACTCGACTCTTCATGGATTGGAACTGGTTCACACTTGGGGGCACCTACCTGGTCTAGGGGGCATTGTCCTATCACTTTCAAAAACTCTTTTGAGCATTGGTCGCCAGTGGTTCCCACTATGCCTGCCTACGGATACTTAGCTTTCGTTCGATCTCTCTTCTTTGAGATTTCTCCCTTATATCAATCACCAGTGATTCTCACTACGTCTGCCTACTGTCATTATCTCATTGAGACTTCAAACGTTATCTTTCCGAATTGTCTTCAATCTGCTTGAACATGAACTTAAACTGAAACTAAAACTAAATGTGTGTTCCTTTGAGGCATGTTGAGCTTTGTTTTCTTTGAGTGCTTGTTTGTTTGCTTTGCTTTTTTTGCTTTCTGTTTGTTGGTTTAGTTCCAATGATCCAAAGAATTCATTTAAGAGGGGTGTCCATCTATAAGAGCCTCTATCTCGTATTGGATGACCATGTGTACCTCAACTCCTTTTATATGGATGCTTTGGTGAGGTTGGTTCTTCTCCTTGTCTTTTGAGTGACTTCTTTCTGCTACTGATGAAATTGAACACTCATCCTGTTAAGTGAACGTAAGGGTCACTGCGAGCAATCTTTGGCAAAAGAAGGAACTCCTACGTGCTTGGTGTGTTTTTTCGCAAGAGACATTCAGGTCATTCTAGCATTTATGCTCTAATGCTTATGTTAACTTGCTAGATTAAAAGGAATAGGTGTTCAGGTCATTCTAGCTTCTTGTGCCTTAATGCTTACACCTTATTCCGACAAATTTAAGACTTATGTCATATTCATATTCTCATGTTGGGGAGAATTATATGGCATCTTGTGATTGTCCCATGCTTAAAAGAACTCAATGATGATAAATACGATGAGTCCAACAGTCGAGTTCGGAGGATTGCATTTGTTCATCCTAGGCCTGCATTTAGACTTGCATCTTTCATTCTAGGCTTGCATTTGGAGCGCTTTCTTGCTGCTCTCTTGATTGCTTTCTTCTAGATCTGCTCATCAAAGGTTCTCATCTTTTGTCCCAGTCTCATCTTGGATGCATCCATTTTCGGGATCGAAATCAAAATCTGACATCTCTAAGTGGCTCAAAATCGCATTTTAAATATTGGACTCCTTCTGGATCGGATGCTTGTGCAGTCAGCCTTCTAGTGTCATCTTCCTGCTAGATCCTCATCTTTGCATCATGTTCTCAAATCTTTGCTTCTTTTCATCAAGTCAACTCAAGTCAAATTTAGTCAACCATGGTCAACTATTGCTCAAAATTGGTCAACAGGACCTCTATTTTGCTCCGTTTCACTTCTGTAGCTTCGCGAATCTAGTCTAATTGCTTTTGCTCTGCAATCTCTTGTTGTTTATCATCCTTCTGACATGTCATCTTTCCATTTTGCTCCCGAGGGGGCAGGATGATTACATCATTTGAATCTTGTCGAATCTATTCTTGAATCAGTCTTATTTGAATCATCAGTCCTCATTGCTAGGGGCATCTTCACGCCTCGCATCTTGTTATCTGGAAATCTATCTCTTAGGTATCTGAGCAATCTAACTCAGATCCTCGAGGATCATTCTTCATTCTGGAGATGGTTCTTGAAATCTTTTGGGTATTGGGGCAATCTAACCCTAATTCCTGGGAGTCAAGCTTCGTTCTGGAGATGACTCTCAAAATCTCTTTTAGACCGTTATCTGGGCAATCTAACCTGGGTCTCGGAGGACTAAGCTTCGTATTGGGGCAATCTAACCCTGATTCGGAGATAGTCCTAAATCTGCATCTTCATCAATTGGTATTGGGGCAATCTAACCCTGATTCTGGTTCTCTTCTAAGATCGTTGTCTTCGCAATCTAACTTAGACTTCGAAAAATTTATGCTTTGATCTGCTTTCATCTGTCACTTCAGACTATTCTTTGAATCAACGCACTATTCGCACATCAATTCAAAGAGGGGCAAATGTAATACCCCAAAATTGGCACCTATTTAATTTCATCAATTTTGGTGCATTATCTCGATTTTACATCATCAAAGTCCTAGTTCACTAGGCAATTTTCTCTCTCTTGCTTGACTTTACTTGACTTGATGTCAATTGCAAAGACCATAAATTGCAATAATCAAACACTAAAATTAATTCCTAAGTCCTAGACTTTATTTGGCTAAATAATCTCTATGATAAGTTAATTTAATTATGAAGTCCTAAGTACTTTTAATTAAATTAAACTCCACCCCCTTTAGCTAAATACCCTTGAAAGGAATTAATAAATATTTAGTTAATTGAATGGACACCTCTTTATTTGAATTTAATAATTCAAATTACTCGAAAGGTCACCTCCCCACATGTGGCAAATTCCATTCTTTTAATTAAATAAATCATGCTTTTTTGTCTCAATTAGGAATGAAGAGTCCACCGTTTCGAATCAAGAAACTCTTCATTCCTCTTCTGGCTTGGTCTATTTAATGAACCTTTTTTTCTCATTCAAGAGAGCAATTTTTGAGAGCATCCTTACTATAGCATTTTTTAGTTTCATATCTCATTATTTTCAAAGCTCATTTATTGCATTATCTAGTTTAATTTCTCATATTAGTGTAATTGCATTTCACATTTAGATTAAATTTTCTTACTTGTTCTTAGTCTAATATCATCTTTATTTCAAAATCAAATAAAAATTTTCATTTCATATTTCTTTCAAAGTTTTTTTAGATTAAATTGCACTTCATCTTAGCTTAATTTCATTCTTGCTCATCTTTATTGCTTCTTTCAAATCCTCCATTGTTGAATTCGTCTCCCGGCTGTTGGCTCTTGTTCTGAGAGTATTCAAACACCCCATTCACATAGGAGGCAACAGGTCGCCTCACCATGGAATTTGGATTGAGTTCTTCATACTCTCTCCCAAATTCTATCAAGTGAATAATGACCATGTTGTGTTGTGCCTGATTTAGAGGTCACATTCAGTCACATACAAGTACTACCATTAGAAGCCAAATTGACAGTAATAGCTTAAGAGGCCTAAAGACCCATGATTATCATGTGATAATCAAGAACATTTTACCAATTGTGGTTAATATATTGGGTTTGGAAAAAGGGCCAAGATTGGCAATCATAAGGTTGGGGCTAATACTTAAGAGAATGAGTTCACATGTAGCAGATCCATCAAACTTTGACAGTTTGAGGGAGGAGGTTGCTGAAGTTCTTTGTATTCTAGAATGGGAATTTCCACCAACAATCTTTAACATCTCTATGGATCTTTTGATACATCTAGAATATGAACTAGAGCATTGCGGTCCAGTAAGAACAAGATGGATGTATCCTATAGAATGATATATGAAGGTTTTGAAACAATTTGTTCGTACTAGGGCAAAACCAGAAGGCAGCATGGCTAAGGGATATTCAATGCAAGAGGTGATGGGATTTTGTATAGAATATATGAAGGATTTTGAAAATGTGAATCAATGTGTATGGGATGATGATGAAGATGAGAGAGTTGCAAGTGAAGTATTAGAGGGCAATGGATGCCGCTTCAAGCTATCACATCAGGAAAGAAGTACATTGCATGCATTTATTCTTCAAAACACATCTTCATTTGATACATGGCATAGGTAAAACATTCTACACAGTTGTTTATTTACTCAAATGTATTACACATTTATATTATTAATCTTACTATGTCATTAATGTTGTAAGTAGAAAATATGAGGAAGAAAATTGAAGTTTCTTGCAACATCGACCTCAAAAGCACAAACATCATAGTTTGGTTGGAGGTGATACTTTTCCAAAATTTGAAGAATGGATTGCCAATGTTGTTCATGATGCAAAAGAAGAAGGTCAACATATAACAATAGAGGAAAGTGAGCTTTCACAATCTCCACATGTATGGGCTATGCGATTTAATGGCATGTGGGCCTATGGTAGTCATTTAAGGGTAGAGCAAAAAGACAAAGGAAAGATAAATTGTGATTGTGTTGTTAGTGCTGAGTTTCATCATGAAACCAAGAAGAAATTCTATGTTGGATTCATCCAAGAAATTATTCAAGTAGATTTTGGTGAAAATAGTTGTATATTGTTAAAATGTAAGTGGATCTGACCATCCGTAGTACAATTTGATGAGTATGGATTTATACGTGCTAATATAGGGCAATTCTTATCAGAGATGGATGAGCCATATGTTTTCCCTTTTCAAATCAACCAATCATTTCTAATTGATGATGTAAGAAGCCCAGGGTGGTCATATGTCATTCAAACAGAGTCTCATTCAAAATGGAAATTCATGGAAGTTGTTGATTTAATTCCTGATGGGCAATATATTAATCTACAAGAAACATTTGAAGAAGTGGATGAAGATGATGATGGACTGTTTCAAGAAGATATTTTGATTACCAGTGAAGAGACTGTAAGAGAGAATGTATTGCATGCCACAGATGATGAGGACGAAGAAGATCTAGTTGATGCAGACATGAGTGATCAAGAATTGGACCTTGCTAGTAGTGCAGATGATTATTGATGAGCCCCATTTCATGAACTATTATTAAAGTCTTTTAATTGTTTTAAAACTATGTTTATGTTTTGAGAACATGGACCTTCTTACTAATACTATGACCACTATCCTCCATGAAAATCTATGAAAACCATTTAATTCTACAATAACTTCACCATGGGGATGGAGCATTTAATTCTATAATAACTTTACACATTGATTTAGTCCATTTTCATAATGATACTCAAGCCAAGAATGAAAAATTTCTCATCAATAGTCAATGTCCAAAAAAATCTTTCTTTGGCTCCATTGAAAATGTTACCTAGTCACTACTCTTCTATCAGGGATTTCCTATGAGACTTGTTCTGCTTCATTGAGCTGTATATGGTAGGTTTTGTTGCTGAATCATGGAATAATTTTCTAATTAGTAATTAGGCATCTGATTCTGATGATCTAAGCTTCATTTTGTTTTCAAGGATGCTAGAATTTGGAAACTAAGGATCTAATAATTTGGGTTTCTCTTACTTTGCATTGTAAAAAATATAATGCTTCTAGGACTGTCTATCTTCATGAGTGTCCTTTTTCACTTGTTTTGCATTACATTATGTATTCTACCAACAAGCACAATGCTTCATGTTACCTACCCTTTTCACCTGAAAGAGTGTTATGCGAATCTTATCAAAACAATGAAATTGCTCCCATATGTTGTTCTTATTGTCACTCACACTTTTGGACTTCTCTGGACTGTCTTATTGTTATAGACTATGTTGTTTTCAGGAGGTGCTTAAGATTCATACTTGTAAGCAATTATAGTGACCATGCCTCAGTGATGACTACCACTGTGTGACTGTCACTTACATCTATGACTATTGTAGTTGTGTCAATGTTCTCTATGACACATTATCAAGCAAATGCAATTGGAATGCTTAAAGCTAGATTTTGCAACATCCTCCCTCCTTATACCAGAATGGGATCTTTGGAACAGTCTATGGGTATCCAGCAGAGCATAAAGGAGATTGCTCTATTATACATAGTTGCAACTACTCTATTATACATAATTGCAACTACTCTATTAGGCATGTATGCAAAATGTGGAAGCATAGCCAAGAAAAATGAATTGTTTAACTTTAACACATTGCCTCAAAGACATGTATTCTCATGGACTGCAATCATGGTAGGACATATAGAAAATGAACTTCATGAAAAGGTGTTCCACACTATTGTCAAGTTTAAAGACAAATTCTACAACCTTTTCCAGTACCCTCCATTCTCATACCCAAAAAGGAAAAAAAGGAACAAGATATATGCATCTGACAGAAGAGCTCTTTTAGATAATGTGGTTACAATAACATTATTAGACACGTATGGAAAATGTGCAAACACATACAATGCATGTGAACTATTTGGCATAATGCCTCAAAGAAATGTGGTTTCCTACACTCCAATGCTCATCATATATGTACAAAATGGATTTCTCAAAAAAAACCTTTAGAAAATTTTAGGAAATGCAACTGGCAGTTGTAAAACTGAACTACTCAACCAATACTAGCATCCTCCTTGTATATTCTGAAGTTGGTCTTTGGAATATAGGTATGGACATTCAATGGAAGCCTAAATCATATAGGAATGTTGTTAGTTTTAATTTTGGGAAATCCCTAGTAAATATACATACCAAATGGGAAGCATACGAAGGCATTAAACTTTTTGATAGATTGTTTGAAGAATTTTCAACATATTCTTTCAAGAGTTGTAAACTCTCGCAATATAAAGGTAACATAAATTTGTCTAACTTTATTCACAAAGATGTATGCATGTTGCAATCAGTCTAGTTGCAAATAGTTACAGGGTTTGAGGCCACTGCCACCCTTGGTATCAGTCCAGTCTGGACCTCATACTAGTCTTGGTTTGTAATGCCTCCAGGTCTAGTGAGGATGCATAACCAAAGTTCATACTATATTCAAGAGTTCTTGAACCTAAAACAGAATTGAAGACATAGATTATAACTAAAAGTACTAAAATAAAGAGTAGAAAAGCATAGAAGTCTTATAATAATGCAAAATTGAATGCTTCCAGTCTTCTTTGTTTCTTTCATCTGGACCTTTCATGATCATACTCTCCCTGTCTAAATTTTGGACCCATGTGCAGAGTCTTAGAATTCTCAAACATGCGATTATATATGAGTCCTGGTGATGCAAGACAATCCTTTTAAGGTGAGGCAAAGAGGCAATTATTCATTTAGAGTTATTATGAATAGTTTGCAAAACCCTTTGACGTGCAATGATTAGTTGGTTAGTTGAGTTTGATCTGGGTAGATTTTTTGTATGATTTTTGCAATGACACTCCAGAACCATCATTAGTTTAAGGTAAAAAGTGGATCACAGAGACTGATTTAGAATGGGAAAAAGCATGTACAGTTGAATATCCAAAAGTACTCTTAAGCATCTTAAGGAGTTTGGAAAAATCATGTCTTTCTCTTATTGCATTGATTCCATAACCTTTGTCAGCATCCTCTTTGTTTAATAAGAAAGATCATAGGGGATAAGATCTAATAAGAATTAATTGTCTGAGGGGTAGTGGTGCAGGGGCACCCAAGGACACATGAACTTACAAGGTACACCAAGGGCTATGAAGGAGACAATGAAGATACAAGGGAAATCAATGCCTATTGAAGACATATTGAGTCATTTGATGATGAATCATGGCTATTAAAGCCATTAAATGTAATAAATTTCACAAAGTTGTCAAAATGTAATGTATTGCCAAGAATGGGCAAAATGGCATAAGTGAGGTGTCAAGAGTCAATCAATGTGATGTATAGGATAGAGTGTCCTAGGAAGAGTTATAGGTTGATGGAAATGAATAATATTGTTTACATGATGTAATAAGGCTCTAAATGGTGTAAAAGGCACTAAAAGTGCAAGATTTTGTAACATTGTCAACATTGACAATATAAGCCAAATATGGCACACTAGAGGGAGTTAGGGATAAAGGTGGAGTCTTTAGGTCACTTAGGCATAATAAATTCATTTAGATACAATAATAAATGTTCCCAAGGTCTTAAGCCAAGAAAGTGGCAAAGGGAAAACAAACAAGTAATGACTGTCATTAAAAAGTTATAAAAATTGTTTATTTACTGTCACATGACAGTTATGAGGGAGTTTTGGTCGATCCTAGAGGTTTGGGAGTTAGTTTGTGGGTAGTTGAGAGAGAGAAAAGTCTTGAAAGTAGGGTCTTTTAAAAGATATAACAGTTGTTGGTCGAGGAACGGGGGGAAAAAGGAAGAAATCAGTGACATTTCTGTATTGACTGTCATATAAACAGTTTGTTGTTCCAAAATAAGTTGATATTAATACAAGTTGTTTCCTTGCATTTACTTTTCTTCTGACTCTCCTAAGCATCTGGAATTGTCTTTAATAGGAATGTAGAAGTTATTTTATACTTTGGAAAGGCACTTGATAGTTTCAAGTACAATCTTTAATCAAAATATTTGTTCATTGTCTGTCACTCTCAGGAGACAGTTTGGAACAGTTTTGTTGTAATAAAATGGAGTGATCCTCTCCCACTTTCTATCGTATCAGTATTCCTTGTTGGAGAGGAATTTATTAATGTAAATAATATGTTATGTTTATGATTTGAATGCAGAGGGAGTGCCAAGAGAAAGTGGACTGGCAGAACAGTGTGTGACTGGTGAACGAAAATAGTGAAGGTGCACTTGGAAAGCACCACATGGTGGATAGAAGGATTTGAGGGTTGGAGTGGTTCAATAATGGTTGGAAACATTTGAGAGAGTATATTATAAGGTGTCAAAACCATCTGAATGGTTTTGTATGTCTGTGAAGGGTCTTTTCTAGAGAGCCCTAGGTTATTGACCCTTAAAATGAGGGCTTGATGAAAGAGTGCTTAGAAATGCATGAAGGTTCAAAAAAATTTAGGAATCCTACTATTTAATAGATTCCTTAAGACTATTTCAAGGTTTTGAATGTTGGGGATGAGTACAAAGAGTAGTTGCTTTGTAATTAGAGGGCTAATTAGGCCTAGTTGCAAATAGGAGCAGTCATAGAAAGGTTCATCAGTCATAGTTTGAAGGGATGAGATTCATAGGGTTTGAAGAAATCAATAAAGGGTATTAGAAAAGGTGAAGGAGTTACTAGGGTGTTTGGGAAGTTTGAGAGTGAAGTGCAGATTATTTGCAGGACAGGGCTAATAGGACAGTCCTATAGAAGGTAGTTTTGAGGTTTGAGATGAAACTGAGATTTGGATAGTGTTGAATCCACGAGTTGAATAGTGTTCCTTAGGGGGATATTGGAAGCCTCTGCATCAGGTAGTAGTAAATATTTTATTTGGTTCTAAAGTCATTTGCAAGTATATGGAGTCATTAGATATATGGTTGTCGAGTTGACAACATTTTAAAACCTTTGTAATTGCTGAGTACTGACGGTTCCAACTGATTGTAGTCAATTTAGTAGGAAGTTATAGGTAGTTGGCCAGTCTTTTAAACATCGAAAGAGGCCTATTTGTATGGGGGATGGCCCAAGAAATGTAGGTGGTCAAGATTTTGGAGTGTGAATCAAATAAAAGTGTTCAGGTTCTACATTTTCATGTTCTTTTCTGCAACAGTCAACTTTGAATATGATTACAATGGGATTAATGGATTTGTTTTGAAACTTTTCTATTTGGACATGTTAATATTTTTAATCTAGAGTAATTTGGGCTTTGAAGGAGTTCATTTGATTGAGTATAGAAAAAGTTATCTTCATTTGATTAAAACTGATTCAAACCCTCCTTAGGGAAAGCAGTGAGCACACAAAATGTGATCCCTTTCATTTTGCACGCATGAATAACCTCCTCTCTTAGACAAGGATGAAGGAGATGGTATACATTAACTATACCATGAGGTTTCAAGGTCTCATGCAATGTTTGGCACATGACTTTAAGCCATTAATGTGACTGAATAGTTACATGAAATATTTGAACTATTGTAGTCAATAAATATGGGCTTTGTCCATAAATTGATGCACAGTAGGGCCATGGGCTTGAGGAGATGGAAGTTTAGATTTATTCTACTATTTGACTGTCCTTATATAGACTATTCAGATCATGTCAAATAAAGCTCTTTTTGAGTATCTTGTCAAGCATTTAGTTGTTGAACTTTATCTTTGTTTACATTTTGATTCAAGTTGCTGATTTATACATTATCACTTATTTGGATTTCAGGAAATGAGGAGAAAGAATGTGAGGCCCAAATTAGATGATAGTGGTGAGAATGCTAAAATTCTATTGATAGAGTACGAGAAGTTTTGTAGAAAACATGTGGCAAGGAATAATGAATATTTGTCATAGCTTGGATTAACAAACAGGTAAGTTGTAAATCTAGTGAGTAGTATGTTATTGTTTAATAGTGTTTACTAAAAATTTATAGGCTTGAGCTTTATGTATACAAGATATAATATGATATTTTTGGTTATATAGGAAAGAAACAAACTGCATAGGAAATGAAAAAGGAAAACAAAAGGAAATCAAAGATAGAGTGCCGACAACTCATAGAAGCCAATGAATTTGTGATTCAACAACACATGCACTTGGTGGAAACAATAGTTGTGATGATGTGCAGCCAGGTATAATGCATAGTGATGTGCATCTTGATAAAGTACATGGTGATGCACAATTAGATATAGAACATGGTGATGCACAACATCACGAAGATCTTTTAACACAAAGTCTCAAAGCGATTATTGAAAAACATGGGAGTCAAGGAACAGAAAATATGCAAAAGCTTTTTGCAAGAGTGATAAAGGATGTCTTTGAGGAAAAGTCTACAAAGATAGGTAGTGATATAACTACTCATGACACACTTAATGTGGGTAAAGATGGTGAATTTTAGGTTGCTGAAAGGAATGAAGGGATATTGCTTGCATCCAATGTACCTATTACATCTTCTGATGGAACTAATAAATCAGAAAAAAATATTAGCAGCGGTTTAAATATGGAAGATGTGCCTGCTTTTGTCAAAAGGAGAAGATTGAGTCAAAATTTATATAGATCTACAGAGAGGGATGCAAAACAGAGAAAATTAGAAGGCAAGAAGCCATTCTTGGTTGAGGTATAAGAGATGGCGAGCCCATTGGGAAAAATGTTGCAAGGTGGGCCTCTGAGTTGGGCATGCGATGTAGAATCCATTTGGATATTTGCAAGACAAACTTTGCAGATCAAGATCCATGAAATGTGGAAATTGTCATACAAAAGATGGAAAATAATTTTGAGACTACTAGTGGAAAAATCTCTCGAAGATGTTACAAGAAAAAAATGAGAATTTTGATGAATAATTTTAGATACACTTGCAGAAAAATTATCATGGATGGGAAAGACAGGTTACAATCTACTCTATCTCCTAGACAATGGGAGGCATTGAAAGAAAGCATGAGTTCTGAAGAATATTTGATTAAAAGTTGTAGAGGCAAGAGAGCAAGAGATAATGTAACATCTGGATACACATTTGGCCGAGGCGGGTTGCAGGCTAAAAAGGACAAATTTGGAGTAAGTGACTAATTTTTTGGTTCAATTTATGTGAATATTTATTGGAATTATTTATTGAACTAACTATTTGTTGATATTAATGTTGTATTGTAGATGGAAAATAATAACAAAGAAGGAAGTGTAGAAGAAATTGTTAATTATATGAAAACATTGGATCCGAGATCGAACAACAATATGAGTTGGAAATCTAGTCCGTCAAATAAGATCTCATAGCCATCTGTTGCACGTCATGTAATAGCCTCTGCAGATCATTTTAGCTCAAATGATGGGTATGAACAAATAATGAATTGCATACATGGACTCACTGAGAAAGTATCCCAGTTGGTTGCCTTTGCTGTGCATATGGATGGACTAGCTGAGACAGTATCACAGTTGGCCACTTCTATTAAGCCTATAGTTTCTACATGGAATGTCCATAATTTTATGGATTCAAATAAGGTAAGAGGCTCTAGTCATTTAATTCTATTTTGAATTTTTTAGCATTGTCAACTAGTATATTGTTACGGTAAAACCATGGTGAGAAACACTGCTAGGATCTATTATTTTAACTTAGACTCATGGTTAAAACTTCAATTAAAATGTTTAAGGGCACCAACCATAAGGAGTCACCAAACCCCTATTCTAAGAGCATCAAGTCTTTCTTATCAAAAAAATTTCAATTTGAGCATCGACTCAGCATCCTTAAGGCACCAACCAAAGGATATTATAAAACAAGTTTTTACTGTTTTGCAAATTGCAACTTTGAACTTCACAATGATGGAGATAAACAAGTAGAAATATTACAAACTGAAAAAAATAACTCTTCAGATGTTTCAGTCTGAATTACAAAATACAAACAACATCAATCTTCTGATAAATGTGCCTTCTACAAGTTCTACTCACATTTGCTTAATCCACTCCATCAAACAGAATTTCATAAATAACTGCACTGTCAAACCTTGTTCATCATTTAAGAAATGTATGCATTAAATACTATCAAAAGAATAATACTATATACCTCAGACTTCGTATGCGTGCAACATACTATACTTGATCAGATTTCTTCACCCATTGAACATTCAGAAAAGATTGCAGACCAGACCATGGTATTCTAAAAATGTTTCTCATCAATAATATATCATCTTATTAAACACATCTCCTTCTCTGCATAAGACAATCAAATATTTAACAACTTTTCATTTGATAATTGCAGTGTGATTACTTCATATCAGAACAATACTTTGTATCGAGCACATACTCTATTCACATTTCATCAGGCTTTTACATATCTCGTCAATGATACACACTCTCGCACACATCTTCCATCAAAATACCAATGAATAAGTAAGACAACTCCTTTCTTGATCGACAAGAATTCTAACTGATAAGAGTTAGGAGGTTGTAACTGTACAAGTATTCATCACAATTGTAAGCAATGTAAAATGCCAGAAGTTTAACATAATTAAACTTATACACATCAATGGCATTAAGGAAGTTTCTTACGACAAAGGAAATATATAAAAGATTTCATATAGCTAATCCTCATGGCAATGATGCCAGATTGAAACATATTCAAAAACATCTCCGTCTCTTAAGCCTAAAAAAAATATATCCTCTGAAATATGAACATGAGGTTCTTAATTCCTTTGTTGATCCCGAACCATTCTCTTGAAGACTTAATTACTAGTATGCTGTTACGGTAATTTTCTGTTATGTTTTTTCTATTTGATGGCTTGTGAGAGATAAAAGAAATCAATCAATGCAAATTCTAAATATCTTTATATTAATGAGGATAAAGTTTACTTTAATTTCTAAGATTTATTTCCAAACTAGAATGCTGATATAAATTATGATCTGAAAATGAAGGGTAATATCTATGAACCAAAACTTCTTTGATATCGATACTATAGAGTAGATTGGGGAATGCAAAATGCTTTCAGATTAATATTGCTCTAATCCAGGATGATGCTCTGCCTAGATTCCTAATCTATATTGCTTTGATTTACTAAGATGCTTATTAACAAACTATGTTGAAATAAAGCACCTGATCCTTACAATAATTTGATCGCCTTCTTTGAAATTGTCTTTTATAATCATGCAAATGGAATAGACGTAATCTAGTATGAGAAATAGGATCTTGTACTTGATCCTCTTTCAAATTATTATCCTTTAATTTTATGTTTCTTTAATGCCTTCTTGTGAGTCTAATCTCTGTCACTGTTGCTGAATAATGGCTCAAGTTTCATGCAATTTTATGTGAGAAGTTTATGCCTTAGTCTGATTACAATCTTTTGTTCTTGCAATAATCCAAGATGCTATTTCTACTTGTCAATTTCTTCTTTTCATGTGTTTGTGACCTTGCCAAACAGGGGACAAATACCTCCTTTAGTTGGTTGTATTAAATCCCTTTAAGTGCTTCAGGTATGAAGACTATATGCCAATAAAATATGCCCCTTGAAGAAATGGATGATCTTCCCTTATTAAGTAACAAAGGGCATGATGTGAAAAGTTGTATCTCTTTGATCAGAACTCTTTCAAACTGAATTACTATTTTAACAAATCATACCTCTTCCTTGTAACTAACAATATCATTAGTTAGTTATCTAACTTAGATCTAACTAATAGTTAACTTTCAACCAGCATTCACTATGGGGTCAATAAGATAACAATGTACATTCTTTGAATGACATGATAGGGGCATAACATAAGATGGTTAAGTCCACTCGGTTAGGAAATTTTATGTATCAATGGTTAAACTGAAACACTAGTTGATCTGATTACAATACAACTCAATTTGCAGATGTTTAGATCTATTCTAAGCCCATACAAATCCTCTGATAAATATTTCAATTCACTTCCTCAACTTACTTTAACTTGGTAATAGCTCTTTGACACTCGGTAATGTTCTACAGTTTCGTTCTCCTTCAAGCAATCTGATCAGGCATGCATGAAACTCTATTCATGCAAAATCTCTATAGTCTTTTTTCTTCCAGCATAGTTTCAATAGTGAAACTCATATCTCTTATATAGATAGATAAACCATTTTCATATCAACCATCAAATTTTTTTGTTTATTCTTCTTCATTAATTTTGCCTCTTAAACCTTCCTCGGCAACTGTGTCAATAACATGTTTCAATTCCATCCTTTAGATCTTCTCCGAATTTTGTCAGTCATGGATCTCATAAAAAACTTTATCCTCAATCTTGAAATCATAAGAATTTCTGACTCATCATTTTTTGTTGGCTAAACTAAGCATTTAATACTTTCATACATACTCGGTTAAGAAAGAAATGCATTGGTGAATACAAGCTCGATTAATACCATCGCTCGGTATACACTACACTGGCTTGGTGTATATTGAAGACTTCATTTACCGACCACATTTCCTTGTACAATTTTGCTTCCTACTTCATCATAGATTAATGCAATATAATCAAGTTAACAATATGAGATGATAGACTCATCAATAAGTTACCCAAAGTATTCCTTATCCTCATCTATCATATCCATCTTTCTCCATGTAGATATCTCAACTCTTCATCTTTTCTATCTTCTACGGATGTTTAGATGTTTTTAACTTACATGATAAGTATTGTCAAAACTAGTTGACATCAATGACAACATATTACTGATTTAATCATCTTACATATCATTTTAGTAACTCGGTGATCTTTAATCACTAATCTTCAAGTCATTCAATTATTCAATTAGTTGTAGTTCATCACCAACAACATATTTCTAGTCAGCCAAAAAAAATCTTCTAAATGAATAAACTTATGAAATGGATCCCAACACACCAAGGAAGGACCCAAAATTAATGCAACATATTCTTCAAGCCAAGTGAAGACACATAAGTATTCATTTCAATTTAAAGAAAACCTTTTATTGCTTGGACCACTATAATTACCTTGAAACATACATTATAGACACAATGTACCCACTAGTAGCAAGTGAAGCATACCTTGAGACTTTTCTTGATCATCTAAAGTCTTCCTTAAATCCTTAATTCTTCTTAAATTTAGTGTCTATTTTGAGTAGATTTTTTGTATCTTGCAAGTATAGATGGTTGGGTTGGAAGACATAATTTATTCATCTTTATCAACATGTCAATTTAAACATAATACTTCATATTTCTCAACGTGGCAATTTAAACAAACATTTCAAATCTTTTATTTTCTTAATCATTAGATGTGTAATATATTTCCAACAATTGGTTAAATTCTATTTTTGGGTGGTTACTTTTGAAATATTCATTTTAATTTTTCTCAATGGAAGTTATGCATTTCAATATTGTTTATCGACTTCAAAAATTAACTCTGTTATGGCACAACTTTTCCTTAAGAAAACACATTAATTCAATTTCATTTTTATTCCAAGAATTTTTTATTTTATTTTCTTTAGGTGATCATGTTGTTGGTGACATTTTCAAAGAAAAATTCAAATTAGTTTCAAATTCAACTTTGTAAATTTGAATTTGAATTTAAGAAACTTGCATATGTGAATAATGATTTTCATCAAGTTAAAAGGAGGAGATTGCAACACTATTCATCTCCGAAGGGGAAAGATTGTTGATGTCACCAAAGGGATTTACCATAACCTCCCTTTTTCCTCAAACTTTTCTTCCTTGAATTTATAAAAATAATTTGGTATAATTTTATAATTTCTATACATATATTTTTCTAAAATAATTGTAATGAACTAAATCTTAAAGTGAAAAATTTGGGAGGAGTTTCTATTTCAAATCAAGGAAGGTAATTTTGTATTTTTATTGGTTGTAATCATGTCTCCTAATGCATGGAAATTTAAAATTTGATTATTATGATAATAAAAAATATACTATAGATCATTGATTGTAAAGATAACTTGATGATTTGAAATTTGTTTATGAACTTCATCCGTTGTAATATCTTTGCATTGAAAATGGAATTAGTCTACCAAATTCTTTTGAATTGGCATCAACAAAATCATTTATAGTTGAGGACACTCCTTGATCTTATTGCTTCATCCATGGCTTAAGTGGTTTGGTGTAGGAGGGTTCTCATTTTCTTTTAGATACCTTGCACATTTCTACTAGGAATTACATCCCTATTTGTAGAGTTTCACATTGTACACTTTGAGGACATCATTGATAAATTCATCTCCTCTTCCATGGAGTTGCATCATCTTCAATATTATGTGTGCATCTTATGACCCTCCTATTCCTTCTTTGCCTAAATTTGCCTCTGTGGTGGAAGTACTAGAATATATCATTTGTATGGCTATCACCATACCTTCATTTTTATTATATATGTATCTTCTATATTACCTGATTCATCATTTAATTTTTTTTCACATTCCAGAATTGGCTTAAATAATCTTGAACAACATTTAAAGGAGATATTTTTGGACCCTCTTATTTAATTTATACATCATTTATTTGCACTATTTGATAGTAGTTTGGAGGACATTTAGAAAAATTTGGAGGGCTCATCATCTTTGGACAATGATCTACACTAGTAATCATAATGTGATGTATTTTCACCTTCATCCTTCGGACCTAGAGCACTTGATTTATTTTAAGTATTTATCTGTGTTTCAATGGAGGCACTTGGGAAAAGTTCAAAGGATTCATTCATGTTGATTTTTCTTTCCTCATGTCCCTTTCCAAAATGAGAAGATAACTTACATACTTCTACATTTCTATTTATTTTAAGTAGAGAAATGTTTTTTATTATAGTAAAAATAGGTTTGAAGGGACTCAAAATCCTTTAAAAAAGAGTCTTAACAAGATAAAAACATTAAGCATTACAATTAAAAATAGATAGCTACCCACAGAATAAACATTTAAATAGACAACAAAAAATACAAAACAACAAAAACCCACAAAAGTGCAGAGGGGAAATATGCTAGTCTTCAAAGTTTCAACAACCTCACCCTTGAGCTGTATCATATTGAGTATTCTATCTTTATCTCCTAAATATATTGAGGGATTTTTTCTATCTTTATCTTTATATATTCTCTTGTTCTCTTTCTTGGATCTATCAACTCTTCTTGACCTTTCTCTTTATCAATTTATAGGTCCACAAATAGCCTATCCATATAAGCACTCTCCAAGTTACCCACCATAGTATTCATAGTTCCTACCACCGTATTTATAAGCTTGTGGCTGATTCATTAAAGATTGAAGGGAGTCATTGATATTATTTAATTTCTCTTCAAGACTATAGGATTTACCTTCATAATCCTTTTTAAGTTTTTCAATAGCCTCGACATTCTTTATTGAAGCAATTTGCAATGTATAAATTTTATCTGTCTTAAGTTCACAACTCATTTTTCTTCAATACCCTACTTTTGTATCTTATTATTCTCACTATTCTCAAGATCACATCCTTTTTTTTTCTCATCACCAATTTTGAATGAGTATAAAGAAATCAACATCCCCATGTTCTATCAATGGTCAAGGATATCATCTAGGTATTCTTGATTAGG